>OW964824.1:37748297-38348297 GCA_943142095.1 Ophonus ardosiacus | reverse complement strand
CTGATCTTCAATAGTTTAAAAGCAGTGAAAAATGAGTTTTTATTGGGTTTACCTCTGCTATCTTGAAAACTAGAGTTACGGCTCGACTTTGATTATATGAGATTTTTTTATCTGAGGTCATTTTAGATATGATTTTGTTTTCATTTGAAAAATCAAATAATTGTATCAAGGTAAATGAGGCAATCTTGTCCAATATATAATTTTCAAACACAGTTTATGAATTTAATCCGTTCTTGGACCTTGGTCGTAAATTGAGTTAGTCGCAAGTAAATACGATTAATTTGCCCCAGAGTTTGAAATTTGGTACTTTTAAGTATATTTTTTGTTAAAAAGAATTAATAACATGTGTCAACTATAGAAAAGCAAAAAAAAAATTAAAATTAATAGTTTACATTTATATTTTTTAAAGAATAAATATCCTATTTAACAAAATCAAAGGTAAATCTTATTTGGTGGTTTTCTGCACTTTTTTATGTGGCTCATTTACTTCGTGGACAATAAATTGCTCTGAAGATATTTGTCTTTTTCTTTATTGTAGAATATTTCTGAAGTCCGACGTAGCTTCCTCTTCATAAACTGACAACAAAATATATTGCGTTGTCTCGCTTATTTAGGTTTTATTCTTACATTCACATTAAAAAATAGATTTACATTTAGATAAAAAAAGGTCCTAGCTGATTAACACTGTAATACAATCACTCTGGGTTGCTAACTTTACTGGACAGCATACTTGATCGTAAATCGAATCATTGTTCGTTAACTGAGTCAAACTTTGATCGACCAAGTTGATGGTAAATCGAATTGCTCTTTAAAAAAATGGTGTCTTTCTTGGAAAAAGTTGTAGAACAGATTGATTAAGCCTTTTTTACTAATTTTGGTCGGTACTGTATACCCTTAAAATATTTTACCCCTTTTTATAGGGTTTCATCAAGTCAAGTAGCTTGATGTTTTTGTAAATTACTTGACATATAAATCAAGCTTTTCAAAAATTCATTACTTGACTTGACTTGATTTTCTATCATGAGTACTTGACTTGATCAAATAATTTCAAGCAAATTCAAGCTACTTGACAACGAACCGATTATGTACAAAAACGCCCGAATCGATGGAATCGTAACCTAGCTGTGTGTGGTACAGCGTAGCGCGCCATAATGCTATGCTGACAAAATTTGAAGTCCTGATTATTATTATTATTATTATTAAGATAACTGTATATGGTATATCGCACAAAAGTCCAAAAAGCTATACTCCAGTCAAATTAAGAATAATAATTGGCACTTCTGATTTTGTCGACATATTCTCGGGTCATTCTAGTATACAGGGTGTATCTGAGAAGACGAAAGACTTTTTTATAGTGATAGTCGTATCATATAAACCTGACTTTATAAAAAAATTCTTTACCTTTCATCAAATAGTATATTTATAGTAAAACTTCTATATAAAGAAAATTTTTCTATTCCTTATAATAAAAAATTTAAGGGGGGTTCGTCTTCCTAGATACACCCTATTCCAATAATGAATGGACTTTTCAAACCTCTTAATATCTCGGAGAAAAATAAAGTTCCAAAATGTGCCAAAACCGAATGTTATTGAAATGGGGAAAAATCAAGTGCATCTATGCACGGTCAAATATTAAAATTAAGCGGAATCATTGCCAGTATAATATTACTTATTTATTTGTGACCACATTAAGGGGGCAGTCCGATTAAAATTCGACTTGCCCCTTGTTAAGGTCCACCATAATACATATACTATACATAGTTTATGTTAATTCATATATTATACTTTCAAATCTTTTTTGAAACTGTACTTTTTTGTTCAATTAACCCGTATTTCAGGGGAACTGCAGTTGGTGTAGCGGTTATGGTCACCATATCAACGTTATTTGAACTGTGGCTCAATTCTCGAGTTCATTTCCAACTAGACGACGAACTACAGACGCAAACAAACAACAACAACGAATTGAAAAACGCTGAAGTAATATCGAACGGAACTGACAAGCACGGGAAACAAAAGAAGCCCGACAGTAAAAGGCAAGGTAAGAGATGCTATAGGATCAATTATTTTAATTCCGTAGTGATTATTATGTTGATATTAATATAGTTCATTTTTCTAATTAAAACCGTGATATTTTTTTTTCCATTCTGGAATAATTTTTGAGGATTAATTTATTCTTCGTTATAAATTCATTAGTTAATTAAATATTTACTGAAAATTAAACAAAAGCGTATCATGGGTATTCGTTTTGCTTTTTTACCTCGACATTTATAAATTACTATTTATTACACTTTTCAATATTAATATTTGCCCTTTCAGAAAAAAATTCTTGTTTTAATTAAATCTTACTTTCATCGCGTTTTCACACTAAATGTTTCGTAAATTATTGCAAATATTATTATTATTATTATTATTATTATTATTATTATTGTTATTATTATTATTTCACTTCTTATTTTATACATTGTGTTTCTTACTTCTGCCATATTTTTAATGAACGATTTATTTACATATTGTGTTTCTTACTTCTGACATATTTTTAATGAACGATTTATTCTGTTATAAATGATTGGGACATTTCTCACTTTTCAAAAGGGATTTTGAATCCTTTCCAACAAAAACAAATTACTTTTTCCCTGGTTCCGAGATCAGATTACTGACTGCTCTCAAAATATGATACGACTTTGTTCGCTTCCAGAATGATATTGATAAGTAGCATTAACTCTTTGTTATTCACTCGCAGTTTATAAATGATTCTTAATAATTTTTTCTATAGATGTGAAAGTGTGCTTTTATCGATTCAAAATAGTAGATACAGTAGCACTTTAACCGCAAGGGTAGATAAAGTAGCATTTTAACAAGAAGGGTAGTTAAAATAATTAATTCTTATTTATTTACATAGAAAATCCATTACAACCTACATGCATAATGGGATTTGAAAATCGTGTTTAATAATAACATTTATAAGTAACTGGTATATAATTTTATTGTCTTGTATAAAACATAACTATTCTTTCTCGCATAAAATTGATAAAATTTTATAAAGAATCATTCAATCTACTTTATAAGTTTTATTAAATCTTCATGATTGTAAAATTAGAATTGCATTTTTTTCACTTCAGAATCCGTGACAAAGGTGTTTAACCAGTAACACGGACAAGCTGCATCTCAAATACAACCTGTCTGGTAAAGTAAGAAAGTTATTTATATAGAGAATTTGGAGCATAGATGTCAAAAATATTGAATTTACGCTTTTGATGTCCAAGTAATCTTCATTTCAAAACGTAATAAAAATAGATGTATTACACGAGTGTGCTATATTTCAAAAACTAAACTTAACGGCGGATTATGTATCAAATCGAGTAACACTGTTGTAAACAAATAAATTCTACATCTAAATCAGTAAGTAGATTTTATTTAGCATTTGCAGTGATAGCCATGGAATTGAAACAAAATTATAAAGAAATGTATATCGTTTGAACTGTCAGAATTTTGATTTTGCAGGTTACAAAAGTGACTTCGATATAGAATATTTTTATCCGTAATTTTTATTTGTAAATCGAATATCTGATTGTTCAAATGATATAAATTTCTTTATGATTTTATTTCAATTCCATGGCTATCATTGCAAATGGGCAATATTTATAAAATTTTAAATCGACTTTATATATATATATATATATATATATATATATATATATATATATATATATATGAATAGTTTATTTGTGTCCCACGGGCTCAAAATATTTGTTTAGTGCACGAGAGTATAAACATCATTCGAGCGAAACAAGTACAACTAGTAAAAAAAAAAACTAACCTATATTGACAGCTTGTCAATATGACTGGTATTGTCTGACCAAGCGATATGTGCCCCTGGCCCCTGGCCTTGCCGCGGAAGGCAAGCGCTGACGTAAATACTCCACCAATAACATTTGAGAATTTTGCCGCGAACGCGTAAGTACATACAGAATAAAAGTGGAAGTGTATTGGCGGCGGCAGGCGTACTAATAAACGAATTATGGAGAAGGTATAATATGTATATAATAAATGACATTTAAAGAAATGTTTATGTATTTCATTTGTGTTTTAATTAAATCCATTTCATACAGTAGCTAACGAATAAATCGCTAAAATTTATGTGGAAAACTTCTGTCTCCGAATGTACTGTTAATGATAACGCCACCGTATACCACGCCTGCCAAGTCGAGGTCAAGGGCACATATCGCTTGGTCAGACAATAACAGTTGAATTTTCCCATAATGTTTGAGACATTTAATTTTGAATTTTTACACAAGTTTAATACAAACGTCTAAGAATATTAAAAATATTTTAATAATTCAAAATGCATTTATTGCTCGTTTTATGTCTCATTTTGACCTTGTGCGTGAAGTAATGTGCATAGTGCACGAAATAATGCGCACAGAGTACGAAATAAGGTGCTTGTGTATGAAATACTCGTTGTTATGGTTACATAATTAATGACATATTTCGCATACTGATATCAATGCACAAACATCAACTTTTTGACATTTGTAGAAAAATATTGTAACGCGGCAGTGTATAATAACCACCTCGTACATACAGATCGTTATCGTCAATTACCCTACGATATTATTATCCAAGTGAGGGATCAAAAAGTATTTCTTAAAAAGTTTATCTTCAATTATAACCTATTAAAAAGCAAATGTCGCATCCTTATCAAATCTCACAGCATTTGACTGACAACTAGCGGCACTTAGCCACTTATTGGCAGTAGCAAAAATCACAATATATCTTCAAATAGACCAAACGCTGGACATTCTTGTACAGCGGACATCATACTACAAGGTGCTTGCAATTTGTAGCGTCTACAGCTACAAACACAGCGGTTTATTAATAATTACTGCTTTAAATTAGATCTGTAACTAAACCCACATAGGAATCATGGCAACACTTGAAGAGATAACAAAAAAAATATTAGAAGACAAGCTAGACCAATTAAACGAAAATGTAGAAAAAAATCAAACTACTGTCAACGAGCTACGCAATACTGTCTCTAATATTTTACAAGAAAACAAAATTAAATTTGAAGAACTTGAACAAAAATTAACAGCAAAAGATCAAAGAATTGAATATTTAGAAAATAAAATCAGGGACAAAAATCTAACATTCTTTGGAATAAAAGATAAGATAAAAGAAAACTTAGAACAAACAATGATAAAAATATTGAATGATAATGTAAAACTACCAAATATAGATATACATAGCATAGAATCTATAAAAAGACTAGGAAAATTTGAAATAAATAAAACCAGACCCGTATTAATAGAATTTAACAGCAAAAGAATTAAAGAAGAAATCTTGAAAAATGCGACAACATTACGAGGCAATAAAATTTACATGGAGGAAGACTACTCTCCTGAAATCCTACAAGAAACCACATTTCCTTCAAGGTCGTAAAAAGAACATAAATGCACTTTGAAATTCAATAAATTATACATCAATGAAACAAAATATACAGTCGAAAATTTCTAGGATAACAACGACCAAGAAAAAACACATAAAACAGAAAACCCGTCCTCGAGAAGAAAAGCAATTCTGCAGGTAATTTCAGCAAATGACATACACGAAATACAACCTGAAAAAGAAGTTTATATGTATAGTAATACAAGCAACCAACAAGTAAATGAACCAAATCTAGACCTAACAAAGACACCAATAATACACGAAAACAAAAATAAAATCAAAAACATACAACCCAAATAGATACCATAATGCAAAAAAGACAAGGATATCAATCTACTTCAAAAAAACGCAGAAGCGAAAAGGAACACAAAAACAAAACATAGTAAACGACATAAACTTTTAAAATGATAATGCACCAACGTCAGTTATCTTTTGGAACATGCAGTGGGTACAAAAACTTCAATTTCCTAGATGACTTAGAAATAAAATATTTACTAAATTCGGACATATTATGCGTCTGCGAAACATGGATGGAACAAACAGTCCAAATAAAACAAATCAGTACACTGGATAGCTGGAAAATTGGTATTCTTACATAGTAATGATACCTACATATTAATTTCAATTTATTTCTCTCAAATCTACGACCATATAACCACTGTGGACATATTTTCAAGCCTCATAAAAAATATTACTGAAACCAATTCCAGCACACCAATTATTATTGGTGGTGACTTCAACGCCCAAATAGGCCAATATGAATCAAGCAGAGGAACAAATATTTGATGCAACTGATTTAAGTTTTGAACGTATATCAGACAATAAAGTTACCAGAAAAGGCAAAATATTAGTTGAAACAATGGAAACCCACGGACTGTATGCTGTGTGTTTTAAACGGCAGAACTAAAAGCGATACTCCAGCTCTACCTACATTCGTAAGCAAACTCGGCCAAAGTATTATAGATCAGGTCTGGGTCAATATCCCCAGTTCGCATTTAATTCAAAATGTTCAAGTAGATAAAGAAAATCTCTTTTCAGATCACATGCCATGCAGGCTAACACTAGAAACACATTTGGACGAAAAAACTCAAAGATCAACCGAACTTAATTTAAATCATAACTTTCCACCTCTCCAACGAATTTTCTGGAAATCCGAAAAAGCAAAAAAAAAATTAACGAAAAATTGGAAATACAAGAAATGAACTTTACTATCACCTGTCAAAGCTCTTGCATAGAAAAATATGATTTAATAAAAAATACACTGTACGAAGTTTCAGAGGAAATGGGCCTAATACGCACTATAAATCCAAAACACTACAATAGCAAAAATAAACCCTGGTACAACCTAGAATGCAAAAGGGTAAAACAATATATGAGGAAAAGCTACAGCAAATACTTAAAAGACAGAACAAATAACAAATATACTTCAATGACATGTATAATTTGATATACTGATTATAGAACAGATTTTTTTTTAAATTCTCAAAAATAAGGGCAGTGTATTCGTTGCGAACATATTTAGTGCCACTAGTTTGATAGTACATTTCAATATTTATAGTTATGTTAGTAATGTACCAAACTAATCAAATTAGAGGTATTACATAATTTTCAGGAACAAGTGAATGTTTTTTTTTGTTTTGGTAGGTCAAGGAAAAAATAAAATTGAGGATTTCAATTTTTTAATTTCACATCAGAATAAACTGCAACAAGTCATTGTTACAAAAATTGTTCAAATTATTTTATTCACAATCATTATAGTAATGTACAGATTCCTAACCTTTTGGAGGTTGGAAAATACGTCATTCCTAACTTTAATGACAATCTCTTGGGTTGGAAATAACAGATTTCACTTCCATCTCTTGGGTTGGAAATGTTTTGTAGGGGTTGCCTAGCAACATTGTCGTAGATCCCCATAATTAAGTAGGCTAAACAAATTTTAAGACAGCTGTCAAAATATTAATAAAATTAAAGGTTATAATTCATTGATTTATTTTGAAAATTATTGATTTAAAATTAGGATGATTGTTAATAAAATAGTATACATAACCTCGGTGGAAGTTTCATAACAGCCTCGCGCATTATCTCACCTCGAGGCTTTGCCTCTCGGTAATATACATAAGCCCTCGGCTGTAATGAAACACCTCCCACCTCGGATGTAATATACTATTCTCCTGCAGCCATACAAAATGCAGCATATTGTATCAAACTCACACACACGCCCGATGCGAAGAATTTTGTTGTGCCGCTTCTTTATACACTAATAACATCCACTAATTCACTGTTGCTACACATTTTTCTCAAATTTCTCCCACAACACTTTACCTTTTCAATACCTTATACGAAATCAAACTAGGTACTCAAATAAAAAAAAAAATATATTTGTTTAAAAATCATTAAGCTATAAGGTATTAGACATAATATTTAATTAATAAATGATTATTTGTAGGCAGTGTTTATACTTCTATTTCATTAGTAACAAAAGTATAAATAATTAAATATACTATTAAACCAGTGGCACTAAAAATCTTCGCTAGGAATGAACTACCCTTACTTTTGCGAATTTCCAAAAAAATCTTTTTGTTCTATAATTAGTATATTAAATTATATGTCATTAAAGTTTCGTGCAGATGTATAGAAACACCTTGTATGTAATCTGAATATATATCTAGAACACGAAAAAGACTATAGAGCAATCATCCATAAACAGAAAAAAATGCATACTACAGAAATACAAGACACATAAATAATGTGCACAACAACCAACAATTTTGGAAGCTATACGAACAACAAAACACTAAGACCAAAAATACAAACACAATGAAATTACCGATGTGGGAGCAGTTCTTTAAAGAAATATACAAACCATGCAAGGAGATAAACTACATTTTATAAGTTACAACATCACAAACATTTCTTAAGAAATGCTTAGATTCAGAAGAAACTTCGCAAGAATTGACCAGAAGTAACTTAATATTAGTTCACAAGAAAGGCGACGGGAATAATCCCCTTAACTGTAGAGGCCTAGCAATGATGAACACATTACTAAAACATTTATTACAAAAATTGATAGCTGGCGACTTGAAACTTGGGCTGAAAGCTTTGGAATTCTACCAGAAGCTCAATCTGGATTCCGAAAAATATAAACGCTCTTGTTTAGATAATCTATTCACATTAAATACAATTATAAAAACAAGAATAACTGAGTAACTTAAAACATACGCTATCTTTGTGGATTTTAGGCAAGTGTTTGATTCTGTACACCATGCAAAACTATGGCACAAAATCTTTATGCTTGGCATTAGCGGAAAGTTAATCAGACTGCTGGGACACATTTACAAAAGTTCAAGCATAACTAAAAAAATTGACAATAAATTATCAAAACCGATAGATATAACTAAAGGAGTTCTTCAAGGAGACTCGTTAAGCCCACTGCTATTCTACATATTTATAGTAGATATTGAAGAGCATTTTAAAACTCAAGGCATTGACGGAATATACATCAATCAATCCACAGACATTCTAATGCTATTGTATGCAGATGACTACTAGCAAATTCTCCCAATGACCTAAATAGAAAATTACATTGCTTAACAACATATTGTAACGAAAATAATCTAAAAGTCAACCACAGTAAATCCAAAACCATGATAATCTAAACAGGTCGATCCAACTTACCACAAAGGAACTTCTACTGCCAAAATGAGAAAATAGAATTAACAAATGAATACATATATTTGGGATTAGCTTTCACAAATTCAGGTCTTTATAACAAAGCAAAAGAACACATGACTAGCAAAGCAAGGTGAGCCTCGGGAAATGATGAAGACCAAAATAACAACCTGAGAAGGTAGGATAAAATATACTCCCAACTATATAGTTCGCGCAGAAACAAACCAGCACAAGCTAGGAACCAAAATATTTAAATCTCTTCTAGCGTACTGCGAAAAGATTCTACCAATGAATGCTAGTAGATACCCAAAAATATGCTATGAAAAACTAATCCACCTAGACCAACGCAGACAAAATAAACTAAAATGTAACTGGGTATCACAAACAAAAGAAATGTTCAATAAAATAAACTGCCTGCATATCTGGAATGAACAAAATCATTCTATTCTTGAAAGATATACAGACGAACTAATTGACGAGCTGAATAGAATAAATAAAATAGAAGATCAAAATAGAATAATGAACTCAACATATAGCACTATATAAAGAACTAATCAACACCGGAACAGAAAACTACTACTTACGAGAAAACATCAACTTCAATATAACGAAGATCTACAGCCAATTGAGGGTAGCAACAACACGAGACTCCACACAAATATACGCAAACGGTATCGTGCATAAATTTGACAATAATAATGTATGTTCTGTTTGTAACTGTCTAATGACTGATGGTATCTTCCACTTTCTGTTTAATTGCCCACTTTATTTCGCAATCCAAGCATTCTACTTGGAGAAGTGTCTACTTCCCCCTACGAATGAAGAAAACCCTCTCACGAGACCATGCCGTCGCCAAAATGTACGACATTTACCTTTCAATTTGCATCGATAATACCTGTTACTGCTTCCCATTGTTTTCTTTTCTTTATTATAGACCTTCGTATTTTGTTTACTTCATTTTAATCTTGCCGTTGCATAGTCGCTACCTTCCTTTCGGTTGCTTCCAATGACCGCCTTATTTCACCTGCAACATGTAATGGTGAATCTGATCTTTCTAAATAATTTCATACGTAGTTCATTTGATTGGCACTGTTCTACAACTTGGTCTCTGATTTGATCCTCCTCGTCTGCACCAAATTCACAATTTTTTGCCTGTGTTTTTAGACGAGGAATAAATTGATCAATCAATTTTTCTTTGGCATGAAATATGCATCAAGAGCATCACATGCTGTCTTATACATCTTCAGCTACTGTTAGGGTTTCAAAAATACCCTGTACTTCTAAACCAGCTAGGTCTAACATAAGTGCTTTTTTTCTTAAGACTACTCGTAATTCCTTTTCCATCAACATAATAGTCGAATGCCGGTCTCCATCTTGCCCACTGTTGTGCTTGATTTGTTATATTTTCACTAATTCCAAAGTTTCCCAACTTTCGCCAAATTTGTAATAAAATAGACCTTTATTGCTCTTTTTTTTACATTTTATTCCATTGTGTATGTCAACTACAACTAGCCTACTCAATTCTACAGACAGTACTAATATGGGTACTACAGTTAAGATAAAAAATCACAGGATTCCGGTCAAATTTTATTTATTTATTTAAATCGAATGGTTTCGTACCATACATTCTTCAGATAAGATTACTTAAAAATTGAACACATTTAAAAATGATACATAACAATAACACTGTCTCTTTCATATTTGTTAAAGTAAATGTAGTAATTATATAATATAATATGGTACAATATAATATAATTATAATATAATATAATTATAATATAATATAATTTAATATAATATAAAACATAAGGACCGGTGCACACGTCGGGTTTTTCAACATGCGTGCACGCTGTGGCGACGTAACAGCGATGTAGACGTGGCATGTGTAACAATCGCGACTGGGGTGCAACAGAAGTAACGATTTATGCAAGATTATACTTCCCTGCTGTCTGCTGCGTCAGCTGGTAAGCTGATCTTTGCACTAGGTTGGTGGCACGAATCTTAGTAAACAAATTAGGAAAATATAAATTTATTTGTTAATATTTATTAATAATAAAATAAAAGACTAAACCCTAAAATGGTTGGACTGCGAATTGCGGTCATAGGTTACAAAATGGTTAAACACAAAAGCAAACAAAAATAAATGAGATATGTATTGATAAAAACAAATAATAAACAATAAGGCCTGGTGCACACGTCAGGTTTTTTAACGTTCGTGCACGTATCCCATAGCTACTATAAAGTTAAAGCATGTATTATTATTGCAATAATAGTACTCCATAATATACCACTGGACGAAAGAATGAACTATATTGAAGAAATTTAAATATATAAAATATTAAAGCAACACGGAGCTCTGCCAACGTTGCGGTCAGTCTGTGTGTTGTTTTTCGCAGCAGCTCCCCATGGCACAGCACGGCAGCCGCACGGTTGCATGCGGTGCCGTAGTACATTTGGTCTCATGGAGCAGTGCACACGTGCGACGATTTCACGCAGAACGCAAATATGGCTCAGATGAATATTGAATAGTGGGGCATTGAACTTTTTATAGAAGAAATAAAAATAACTCGTCAAATGATTACATACTCAAACGGAAATAGTTAAAATATTTATGAGTGTTCTCATAGGTCTGCGAAAATTATTACTAATATACCGTTTTACCTTCTGCTATCCTAGGAAGGTATAGGGATTGTGCTAAAAATCGCATGTCGAGATTTTGGTAAATGACCACGTTTTAAGATCCCTAGAATCCAATTTTAATATTTTCACGATGATGTCTCTCTCTCTCTCTCTCTCTCTCTATATATATATATATATATATATATATATATATATATATATATATACATATATATATATATATATTGTGACGAAGGGCCTTTTCGTCCAGTAAGGGTTTTCCTTCCTCTTGAAAACCTGCAGTTTTACAGTCACAGTTAGAATTCGTAGAAACGTGTATTCTACAATATACGTTGTTTAATTATTGTATAATGTGCAAAGTAAGATGCATTTATAATATTTGTAAAACATTTAATGAGATACCTGTAATAGACAATTTTCCGACCGTCACGATGTAACAAAGACCGTAAACAGCTGTATATACTGTATAGACTGCTAGATTAAATTAATTTAAAAAAAATCCGATGTGGTCAACACAAAACCTCCCGCTATTTAATTTTTACATACATACATACGTACATACAATCACGCGATTCCCATTTAGGGGGTTAGCAAATATCCGGAAACAATAGTAACAATAAGAAAATGGATAAGAGTAAGAGCTCAGCTGACTCACTTCACTCTTTAACAACATTCTTCTTTCGCCTTGTCCACAATCATCATAGCATTCATACATAAGAACATATTAAAGTGCCGGACCACAATAATAGTTACGCAACAATCTTCCTTCGCCACACTTTCCTATCCATTTTTATTAATTTAAATACATACTTACGTATTTACTAACGCTGCAAACTGTACCATTGCATAAAACTGTTGATTTATTTACTAATTTCTTTTTAAAATGTCACTATTATTAATTTGAAGTGATTAGTTTTTTGACAGTGACATTTACTGTCAGTTACATTCATTTGAAATATGAACTGTGCAACAAAGGAATTGTGTTTATCTTGGCTTCGGGACTAATAGAAAAAATTATTTTTAAATTTATCTGCAAAATATATAGAAAAAGTATTAATGTACATATTCCTGTAGAAAATTCAATAATCTTTAATTGTCATAAGACATAAAATACGAAAAAATGGCATTTAATGATATTTTTTGAAGAAAAACCATTATGAGCTTCAGGTAAAGTGCCATTTCCGGTTATCCGATTTACACCAAAATCTAATGGCTTCTTTTCATATTAGAATAGGGTAGAAATACAAGATTTCAGAATTTTCTGAATGATAGTATTTGAGTTAGAGTGAAGACAAAATCCCTACACATACACACACACATACATACATACATACATACACACACACATACAGACATCATCGTGAAAATGTTAAAATTGGATTCTAGGGACCTTAAAACGTGGTCATTTACTAAAATCTCGATACGTGATTTTTAGCACGATCCCTATACCTCCCTTACAAAGGGTAGCGGGAGGTAAAAAAATTCACGATGCATTCACTCAGGTTTTATTTTTTCTGTCTGAACCGTTACAGATTTCACAAATTAAACAGAGAGAGAAAAGTTCACTATAGAATGTATCGTTATCGGCTTGGCCATTAAAAAGTTACGGTCTAATCAATGTTGGGACATACTCTAGTAGTTCATAATAATAACAAGTATCATCTTAAAAGATGACTTATAACCATATGAACTGTCATACCAAATCGAATAAAGCATTCTGTTACTATAAGCATTTTTTTTTTTTTTCGAAGAACTTTAAAGCAGAATTCTGACTAAATGGTACACAAAAATACTGAAGATAGTGATTTTTCTTGCACTCCTCCAGATATATTTGAAACTGCACAAATTGCTTCCTTGAGTTTATTACCTGCAAAATCGAGATCACTATACGAAAAGAATTATAACCTCTTCATTGAATGGTGTAAGTTAAAAAAAAAAATTAAGAATTACAGTGAAAACGTTTTACTAGCTTACTTTTTGGAAAAATCTAATGTAATGAAATCTTCTTCTCTTTGGTCCATTTATTCCATTGTAAAATCAACACTAGCAGTTAAGAACGATATTGATATCAGCAAATTCAAGAAACTTACTACTTTTTTGAAACAAAAATCAGTTGGTTATAGACCAAAAAAATCTAAATCTTTAACAAGAGATGAAATAAATAAATTCCTGACTGAAGCTCCAGCCGATCATTTCCTCATGATGAAGGTTGCTCTTATGTTGGGTGTTGCTGGAGCATGCCGACGCGATGAATTAGTTAAAATGGCTGTAGATGATATTGAGGATAATGGGTCCATTTTAATTGTGAAGATTCCAGACTCGAAAACTAATGTGCAGCGAACATTCATTGTTGATGATCATAATGCAATGAATCTTTTGTCATTGTATAGAAGATATGTTTCTCTTCGACCCTCTAACCTGTCATCTCGGCGATTATTCATAAATTATAAGCGTGGCAAATGTACCGCACAAGTTGTTGGAATGAACACTATAGGAAAAATTCCATTTAACATTGCACAATATCTTAATTTACCTGATTCGAAATCATTAACAGGGTATTGTTTCCGCAAAACCTCTGCTACATTATTAGCTAATTCTATATATACAGGGTGTCCCATTTAAGGTACGAATGCATTGGTATCTCGAGAACTTTAACAACGAATGTAACAACTCAACATATATTTTTCCCAACGAGAAAAAAACATTTTTATTACTCGTAATAATCTACTATTGTCAAGTAAAATTCAGAAATTCAATTGTTGCACTTTTTTGTTGTTTGTTGTTTCCATAGCAGCCTTCGATTTACTTTTTTCAATTTAATTTTAGTATAAATAACAATTTTTATTAATTTTTCTGTTAATTATAAAAATAAATTATTATTGTTTTATATCATTGTAAAGCTAAAAAAATCTCTATTTAAAAATGCCATAGCTTAATATGACCTCCATATGAAAAATAAAAGTTGCTATCAGTAACTCGTAAATGGTTAGATATAAAAAAAATTTGAGTACTTCTGCAAATTCACCATACAAAAGTGCCTTAAGAAAGTGCAAACCAGAATCTCGTACTATTTCATATAACAAAGTTATAAGCAAAAAAAGAAAATCGCGAAATTTACATTTTCACCTGTATCTAGTGACCTATGCATTTTTTCGCAAATAACAAAACACCATTAAAATAGCCTCCTAATGGGGCAACTTTTGTCTAATTTAACCAACCTCGTAGCTCTTACGGTTCTCGAGATACCAATGCATTCGTACCTTAAATGGGACACCCTGTATATATATATTTATAGGTTGGGATGATGAAATAAAAGAATGGTATAGGATATTTTCCTTCTTTTTCTACCATCACATCTTAATTGTATATTATATTTAATGTGTACCTATAGGCTATCCAGCGCATCAAGCGGTTTACGTCATCGTTTAGGGATTTTTGAAATTTTCTTTATATTTTTAAATATATTTTATTAACGATATTTTATTGGTTATTTTATTATTATTATGTATTTGAAACCTTTAATAGAAATAATTATATTTGGAAATACTATTATTAAGTAAAATTTTGTTAATTTTTGCAAAATGACGTTTGATTATATTTTTTTAATATTGGTAATTCTGAACATGTATATTACTAAATATTATATGTCTACATTATACTTTTCAACCTGTATTGTGATTTTATTTTGTTTTTTGTATTGTTGTTCATTGAGAAAATGTCAAATGCTCTGTCATGTCAAATTCAAGAGCTTGTAGTTAATTTATTGACTTATTTTGAAAATGAAAAATAGTTTGGTGGGCTCTTACTTTCACTGAATTGTAATATTGAGGTAATATTTCGTTCTTTTATTAGTAATAATTTAAAAATTAAATCTATATGTACAGCGTGTGGCAAACGCTATACGCAATGTACAGAAACAGTTAGAAATTGTATGGTATGTTGTATTCTGTATTTTTTTTTTTTTTTTTTTTAAGGATCTCACATAATACTAGATGGTTTGTTGCATATACTACAAGAATGAAGTATTTATAACGGCGTAAGCAGTATCGTTCAGAATATTTAAAATAAAATTGGATTTCGCTGAAAAAAAAAATGATACCAGACGTGTTACGTTTTTAAGAAAGATTTGGATTTATGAAGGCAACCCAATGATCATATATTATATTTTAATCCGTTTACATGCTCATGTAAACTTTTTAACATATGACATTGTTTCTAGTGATATTGTATTTACGACGTAAACCGCTTGATTAAGTTATAATATTTGATATTTAAATTTTTATAACATTTATTTCATTAAATAAAATTTTATTTATTAATATATAGAAAAAAAAAATAATCAGATCCAGTATTACTCTTTTATACAGCAAATTTGAATTCAGTTATTAGTAGTGAATTTTACGCTTTTATTAGTAAATAATATTACAAACTAAAGAATTAAAAACTATTATTTTCTTATAGTATATTTTTACTATTAATAAGGGTATTACATTTTGCTTATATTAAGCAGTACAAATCACTTATTTGTAGAATAAAAATAAAGTACTCTTTTTGACTTCCTCTTTCATTAGGAGTGGAACAATCTTCGGACTTATATAGAGTCTTTTAAAGAGTAAAATTTTTGAACTGTATATAGAAACTCTCATTCAATTAAAATGTATATTTTAGAATTGCTATGATTTTTTTACATGACAGAAATTACACACAGAGATCGAAACGTCAATATTTTTAAAAAATAAATATCGTACTCTAGGAATGTAACTGAACTATTAAAGTATTAAAATTAATTTATATATTGTCCTTTACATAAAAATCAATAAAATATAGACTGAAAGTCCTTTTATTTGAGAAATATTATGCATGATTTCATATAAACTACATGATTGCCAGCCGTGCATAGTCCTCTGATCTTCTGTCTCTCTCATCGCTCGGCGATAAGAAAGTGTGCCGCTTTCCGCTGTTTCGTTGCAACTCCTCTTATAGTAGTTATATTATACTCCGTGCACTAGACCTAGCATCTGCTCAGTCATTCAATAATTAAAAATGTATTCGTCATCATCGTCAGATGAAGGTATAATAATTAATTCAAATTTGCAATATTTTCTAAGAAATAGAAAATCAGGAATTCATCCTTTAAAAAAAGAAAAATTGACGGGGAATTTAGCCATTTATATGAAGATTTGAGAAAGGATACAAAAAAGAGTTGTGACTTTTGTGTGCTTTATTCCATATAGCTTCCCTTTTAAACACGGATGATATGATTTTATCTTTATCCATGGTGTGATGCTGCGAGCCTAGAAAATACTGAGCGGTATTACCTAGGGCCGGTGCGCAGGTTGGTATTTAAGGCTCTGTTATGGCCAGTCTCCCTAGAATACACGTAATCATTTTTTGTGTTGGTGCGGTGCGACGGTCTGTGCGAGGATCGGTGCGCCGTTGTGGCCGCGGCCTTAGGCCACACTTGCGGCAGAACCGCGCGGCGCTGCCGCTGCGGCGTGGCCGCTCTACGTGCAATCAATGTATTCTTATGCGAGATGACACACTTGCGGTAACGCCGCGACGGGCCGCTCTTTGACCGCAACATGTAGCGGTCGCGCCGCGTACAGCGGTTCCACCGCAAAGAGTGTGTTGCATTGTTTCTTATGGACCTGTTCACACTTGCGGCGCGACCGCTACTCGACTTCACTAGATTCTCTGTTTCCATTTCATTTTGTATTCATCACGTCGTCATGTTTGACACCGAAAAATATAAAAGTTAATTTGTTCTATACAATAGTCTATTTTCTTTTTATTTCATATTGATAGTCAGCTCAGTCAACTATATATTAATCTCACAAAGGGTATATTTAGGAAACTATTTTTTTTTTTAATAATTATAAAATATTCTTACCTTAATGTTACAGTTAATCTTTCCTCCACAGTTATGGATTCACGAAACCTGGAGTTTTCTTTTTGTAGCTTGTTCCTCATAAGGAAAAGTAACTCATCAAACGAATTAATTCGGAAGTAATTGAAAATTTTTTCTGGGTATTTTCGTAACTCTCCGTACAATAAACTAAATTGCCCAAAACTAATTCGTCTCATATTTAAGGGATGAACCCAGTATAGTCTTTTACGTTTAGTTCTTTTATGTAGGGCATAAATTACACATACAAGCTCCTTCGTACTCATCGACATTTTGTTATCTGAAATTTTTGTCAGAAAAACACATCAGTTTGCGGTTATGCCGCCCAGTGTGAACGAGCAAAATTTTCGACGCGGTCACGCCACAGCAGCCGCACCGCGCGGCGGTGCCGCAAGTATGACGCCGGCCTTTTAGGCGGTCGCATAGTCCGCCTCACCCCATAATGGTTAAACCGGCACTGCGCAACAAACAAAAGAAAATCTTAAGCCTGTATCCTACGATACAACGTATCGGCAATTTATTGCAGTTAACGGCAACAATTGCTAGTATGTGTGACAAAACGCCGTGTAAGTACATAACAGTGAAGATTAATATATTAAATAATAAACATGTGGAAGAGGAACTGATCAACCTCATGAAAAGTTACCCAGTTATGGGATGTTAAAGATCAAATATCAAAATTTCCCTATATTTGGTAGAAACATTAAGCAACGTATTTCCCTAGATTTTAAAGGAACATACATTCCGTGGGATAGAATAATCGTCATGTTGCTGATATCAGAAACTCAAGTTGCTCGTATTTTTCATCGTGGGATACGGCCTTTAGTACGCATGGTGTTCGTTCAGCGTTTTTCAGTGGTCGTCCAGTGGAATCTACGCTGACGATTTCTTCACGCGGTGGTGTGTGAATGAATGCATGTCTGTCGATACAAGTTAGAGACGCGCGAATTCCTCCGGGTAGATTGCTCTCATTGCGAGTTTAATCTCGGAAAAAATCTATCTCATGTTATCCTAACCTTAATCATTACAAATGTGCAACATTACGCATCTAATGAAAGATTATTTGATCGTTATTTTAATTATAGATAATGAGATATTTTTTTAAATATGTTATTTCTGATGAATTATACCTACTTTATTTGTTTGATATAATACAAGTGGCTTATGAAATGTATTCTGTTTTACCTATTTTTAAACTTTAAGACGGGAACTTATAAAATGGACACCCTGTATATATACAGGTGTCTCCCAAATAGGGGGACATGGCTTAACCACAGATTCATGAGGCTAAAATAAGACGATTTAACTAAAATTGCTTCTATCGGAAAGTGTACCATTTAGTCAGTTTTCTGCTTCAAAGTTCTTCAATAAAAAATTAATTTTTCTTATAATAACAGAACACTATATTCGATTTGAATGAAATTTGGTATGACAGTTCATATCGAAGTTCATATGGTTATAAGTCGTCTTTTAAGATTATACCTACTTGTTATTATTAGTGAACCACTAGTGCTTGAAACTTAGGTGCCTCAACATTGATTAAACCGTAACTTTTTAATGTCGACGCTGATAACGTGAAATTTTTTTTTTTTTTCAGAAAGATACATTTAATAGTAAACTTTTCTCTCTCCATGTAATTTGTAATATCTGTTACGGTTCACAGAGAAAATAATAAAACCTAAGTGACTGCACCGTGAATTTTTTAAAATAAATTTAATGTAACAGATTATCCAAATGTCGAACAATTTTTAATGACAGTAACAATTGTTTATGGGTTGTCAAAAATTTTCTTCCGCAATATTCTATAATGGGGTCCTTTACCATAGCCATATTTTAACTATCTTAAATAAGAAGACGAAAATATACATAAATTAGTGAGTATTAGTGAAAAAAATTTCTTTAAATATTGACTAGGTCACAAACTATAAGCGATTGAAGATGATTACTAATTGGGTATGACGCGTTAGGTACTAAGAATTTGATTGGTCGCCTGATTTTAAAAAGGAGATTCGCGCGTCTGTAGCGGTCACCTTTAAAAGAATATGAAATGTCATGTTTCCATAACCTAACAAAACATTTAACAAGTTTGTGTTTGATGAATTTGTTTAATTATAACATCTAGTAATATTAACAATAATAATATATTTATAATTAAATCAGTTTGTAATATTAATTAAATTAATAATAATATTAGTTAAATTAATATTGAAACTTCAAAACAGGCCAACACTGGCGCCATCCGTCATCATGCTTTGTGTAATAATATTGTCAAACTGTTTCAAAGTTCTATAATTTATTAGGAAAAAAGGGTTATTATTTACGTTATTTATACTTAATAATAATTTCTTCATGAATATAACGTATAAGTTTTTATTTACAAACATTTCAGCTATGCAAACACCAAAAAAAATTGTTCCCTCTATAACTAACAGTTTGTCCCATTGTTTGTCGATCACTTGTTAGTACCTGCTACGTCACGCACAAATTCCTAAACTTTAAAAATTCATATCTCGCTTATTACGTAAAATTTTTAAGTCGCGTTTGCACTAAAATTCTTATTTTATCCTGTTCTTACAGAAAAAAAATAAAAGAAAAATGGTATAGGATCCCATTAGTAACATCCATTTGTTCGGCCTAATAGTATTTTACTACCGTTATTATAAATTCATTTGCTTACTCCTAAACAAGTTGAGAAGATTGACAACTCGTTACTGTCATTACAAAAAAAAAAAAAAAAAAACGGTGCAGACACTCAGATTTAATTTTTTTCTGTGAACCCAATTTAACGATGTACTAAAAATGTATGATCAACCCTTTGCTTTCTACTTTAATAGTAAGATAATTTGATAATAAAATCGGCCTACAAAAATATTGGGCCATTTGCCGATACCTACACCCACAACATGTGAAAATAACGATGGTATGAAAATTTATCAATAACCAGCTGATTTACACGCAATTGTTTAATAAATATTAATACTATCAAATGGTCATACTGGCCTACAATTTTCATGGGCAGTTTTTTCAGACCTACGACCTAAACATGTCACTTTTACGATAACCCTTTTACTGATTAACACTTGTAGGCTACGAAGCACACATGATAGGTGAGCCATTTTGTGATTATGTAATGTAGTGGCCTACAGAAATATTGGGTCGTATCGCTTAACCTACAAAAAAAAGACAAAAATTACATTTTTATGATTCCGTATATAAAAAAAATTGATCGTTATTAATTACTTCGTATTAATATTTCTAATGTGAGAAAATAGAACACTTGTTTCTTGATTAAAATTTTATGCAAAATTCAAAAATGTCAAAAAATTTAATATGTGTATCATTTTAATGTTTTTTTAATGCAGAATGGAATACCTAAAACTTGATTGTGTTTGAGAGGCGATCCTTAGATATTAATAATTAGGTATCGATTCTTATGCATCTACAGAGTGGCGCACTTAAGACGACCCACTCTTAATAACTTTGAATCGAATTGTGATAGACATACCCGGTTTACGCTAACTGTTTTAACATCTAAGGGGTCACATTTTATTAATATTTTGTTTTTCTTTTTAATTCACTAATCTTACCCGCACCACTCTCATCTTTTAAATCTTAAATGGCAATATACCCCTTGTGACATATCAAAAAAAGCTCTTGAAAAATGCTATACCGGCATGTCAATAAATTAGTATTTGAATAAACCGTTTTAAAGGTAGAAACAATAGTTTATAATATTTTAATGCATGGAGTGCTATGGAAATGACGAAATAATAATAATAATAATAATAATAATAATAATAATAAAAACAATGGATTGGTCAAGGGGGGCCAATTGATTAGCCCGCTAGGTCCCCTGGTCTGGCACCCAACGGTTTTTTTCTTCGGGAATATTTAAAATCAATTATTTATAAAACTCCACCTGTTAATCGCCAAGATTTAGAAAATAGAATTAGAAGAAAGTGTCAAGCAATTCCAGAAGAAACATTTCGGCGGGTGCAAATAGCATTTAGTGATAGGTTGTACCATTGTTTAGGTGTAAATGGCGCTCAATTTGAGCATTAGTTGTAAGGTTTTAAATTAAATTAAAATTACATTATTGTTTCTAACTTTAAAACGGTTTATTCAAATATCAATTTATTGACATGCCTGTACAGAATTTTTCAAGAGCTTTCATTTGATATGTCACAGGAGGTATATTGCCATTTAAGATTTAAAAGTTGAGAGTGGTGGAGGTAAGATTACTAAGATTAGTGAATTAAAAAATAAGAAATATAAATAAAATGTGGCCCTCTAGATGTTAAAACATTTAGCGTAAACCGGGTATGTCTATCACAATTCGTTTCAAAGTTATTAAGGGTGGATCGTCTTTAGTGCGCCACCCTGTATATCAAATATCGTAAGGATATATACTATACTATATACCGGATGTAACAGAAATAAGTACAATCAATTTACCCAATGATAAAACTCATCGACAGCAACAATATTTCGTAATAACTTTTCTTTGTAAACCTTTTAGATATTGTGTTAAAAATCTTCAAATTTGTCACAAATTTCATTACCTATCTAAAATTACTAATAGAAATTGATAATTTTTAAAAGATTACTAAGAAATATTGTTGTTCTCGACGAGTTCTGTCAATGTCACTTACTAATTCTGTTTCACCTATATATGTCATAAAAGTGGAATTTTTTTTTTTCCAAAAAATAAATTGCGATTTCGAAAAGAAGTTACTTAGTAATTACTACTCACTCTCCTTAATATAGTTTCACTATTAATTTCAATCTAATTGCATCCCGACAGTGACATTTGTGTAAACTTGATAAAATTAAAGTATTATGTTTTTGTTTGAGACATAGGCTAGATGATGTATAAATAGTTATTTATGTACCTAGGACAAAAAATTGCATATTACAGCAGAGCTTGAGTTTGCTTTCCGAGGCGAAGCCGAGGTAAAGCAAACAAGCGAGGCTATAATATGCATTTTTTGCCGAGGTGCATATTACATTTTTCTGTCTACCTTACTTTACAAAGTAGATCTAGAAATAAATACACGTTTTTTTTAAATTCGTAAAACCTTATTATTTATTATATGAATGATAGGATAATATATATCTTCTGCCATTTTCACAAAATTTTAATTCTTAGCTCTGTTTTAGTTCGAAGGAAGACACTCTCACAGACACATCAACACTATTTGACAGGTGAAAATAAACAAAACCAACAAAATAACCTAGAAAACAACTCTATCCAGCGACATCTTAGATTAACAATTAGTCATGTCAAAATTAATAATTTTTGCTATAGTTAATTTCACTACAAATTACGCACACATTTAAATTAAATTTATCATTAAAATAATATTTTTATTTGTTCGTTTGATATTTGTTATTTACAATTCCGATAGTATACACAATTACAATAATCATAAAATCGTAGTAGGCTTAGCGTACGAAAAAGGTTTGCGGACGAAAAGTGATAACGTTCAGAAAAGTGTCAGTTTTCGTCCGAAAATAAGTACGTAAAATTTCACTTTTCGTATAGGTAGACAGAAAAATAATTTTTTTTTTATAAATTTATATTTAAAGTTATTTACTAAATGCTGATATCGAAGAATTGTAGATTATAGCATTTTATTAAATTTTTATTACTAAAAGTTTTTGAAATATTATATTCAGTGTATTTTTTTCAAGAGAAACAATTAAAAGCTTGTATAAGTGATACTTCCGGTTATCCGATATACACTAAAAACTATTGAGCTCTTCCCACATTAGTATAGAATATGGGTAGGTATACACAATTTCTTCCCACATTAATATGGAATATGTGTATTCACAATTTCACACACACACACAGTTATGCCAATTTCAAAAAATCTGTTGTGGCCAGCACAAGACCTCTCGCCATTTCCATTTTATGTTATATAAGTAATGTATTTCACTTCGCTATCGAACCGTCGTTTTGTAACAAAAAAATTACGGAACTTTACCCAAATATTGTATTTTATTGTATTTAACATGTCTTCTGCACACATACAATTCTAATTATATCTATTTTCCACTGTATGAGGAACTTCCTAAGTCAGAGATTCTTCAATTCATTAACAAGATTGGTGGTATTCGTAATGGATACATGCAGGTTACCTATAATTTTAAATATTTAATTAATAAAACCATAAGAAAGATTAAATTTACTCCCCAGAAAAATCTTTCAGAATGTAACTAAACTTTTGATTTTTGACACTGATATCTGTCATTTACAAATTATGTTATAAACATTTGAATTTGTCAACTGGTTTCCTTTGTGTAGTTTCGCCTACTCGACTTATATCCCAATATTCTATATATTATAGCGTCTTTATCTCTAAATTTATAGAAGATATAATAAAAAATTTAAATGTATCAGATGTAGAATAGATTGAGGAATTCATAGTTAAACAGGTCTTATGTCTTATACGGCCGATTTCACCATCGATTCCTAAACTGTTGCCTAGCAAGGAATTTCGTAAATTTAAGAACTGCCTAAACTGATACTTATCCTTTTTGGATTTCACCAAACAAAGCAATGCCCAGCTAGGAATTACTTACGTAGGCATCGGATTATTAGTTACTTTTGTGATATTATATTTGTACACTGGAAATACATGAATAATTTTTACAATTTATGACATTTGTCAATTGTATTTGTCAACATTGACATTGGAAATTATGTGGAGATATTGGGCCGAATTCAGCACTCTTCTTTAACTAATGAAGCTTATCTAAAAATAACAAAATAAAGAGAGACTTATGTAATAATACATTAATAAGAAAAGGATACAACCTATTTCCATGGTTAATAGAGACGATCACTAAGCTAA
Source organism: Ophonus ardosiacus (assembly GCA_943142095.1). Lineage (NCBI taxonomy): Eukaryota > Metazoa > Arthropoda > Insecta > Coleoptera > Carabidae > Ophonus > Ophonus ardosiacus. The sequence continues at coordinate 38,323,778 of OW964824.1, read as the reverse complement.
AGAAGAGTGCTGAATTCGACCCATTATTATTACGTTGAGGTATACGAAATAATTAATTTTTTAATGAAATATATTTTACTATAAATATATTTTAAAATTTGTGTTACAGAAATGGAAAATATAAATGAAACAAAGATGAAAATGGACAAGAAGAAAAAAATATAAATGGCAAAATATAGAATAAATAATACAAAAACAGAAACTGAATCCTATGATTTCAAGAAAAAATTTAAAATATGATAACCGGAACGCATATTTATGATATTTGGCTATGGCATTTTTGTAGAAATTATGAATTTAATTATATGTGAATACCCAATGTAATTTCCCAAAATATAAAATATAGAATAAAACGATATATACGTATTTACTAATTAATTTTATATCATACAAACTCGTATAGGTATATAAAAATTCTGTTTTCTAATGAAAAAAAACAGTTTTTCAAAAGCATTTTTCATCACAGAATTCAAAACAATTTGTTCTTTCTTTTTTATCTTGTTCATATCTTTCTATTTCTTCGTTGTAACTATCAAAATATTCAATAAAATTGTACAATTTTCATTTCGAAGTGTCACCTGCCAAACGTTAGGAAATGCTTAGCGATTTGGGCATCGGAAAACAGATACCTAGCTAAGTAATTCCTAAATCGAGATAGGCAATGCTTAGCGGTTGGTGAAAACGAAATTTTGCTAGGTAATGCCTATGTGGTGCACATCGGGTACATATGCATTTTAGGAATCGGTGGTGAAATCGGCCAATAGTTTTTGAGTAATCGTCCCTCCAACATCCACACATACATACATTCATACATACACACATATATACAAACATACACACATCCACACACACACACACTCACACACACACACACACACACACACACACACACACACACACACACATCATCGTAAAAATGTTAAAATCGGTTTATATAGACCTTAAATCGTGCTTATTCATTTAAATCTGGAGTTGTGATTTTTAGCATGAATCCAATACCTCTCTTAGCGAGAGGTAAAAACAAACCAAAAACCGTTTAAGAATGAAGCTCCTTCTTACATCAATATACGAGCTAGAATGTCTTTTGGCAACACGTTTCGAATTTAATCGAGAATTTCCAATCATCTTGTTGTATAATATATGATAATAATTTACCTTAATTCTTAATTATCAAAGTACCTGACAGACGACATATAAATTTAATTTGGTGCACATGCGCAAATTAGTGACTTCATTCCTCAATCACATCTTCAATTGGCTTCAATGTCACTACAGTTGCCATATCATCAAATATCATTTTTTAAATTTGAGGTTTCAATAAATTATAACGACATTCTGGCAGAATCAGTGTGGCGATTATTCCCGAATACTTACGATCACCTTCTCAAACGAACATCGTGACTTGATGATCATTACAATTGAAATATAATAGGAACATGGCATACGAAATTTTAAATTAAGAATTAGATATTAATTATAATTAACTTTCGTCTTCTGTCCCTGTCCTGGCTTTTATAGAAGGAAGTTTAATAAAAATAAATGAAAATATATGCCGCCTAATGCCTGTTTGAGAAGCATAACCAACTCGAGATTATGACGTTACAAATAATTAGAAACATTCACGGCCGAATTCACCATTATTCCGTTGATTAATGGTCAACTGATTAGGGAATGAAACTGATTGGTAAATCAACGTTTGTTTTAATTCACCAACTTGATTTCTGTACAAAGTAATCATGATCAACAGAATCACAGTTTTGTTTTGGTTTTTGACAGTTAATGTAACTGTCACATAATTTTATTCGTGGTAATTGTGCTTTCCATTAAAAAGTATTAATATGTAAGTTTTTAATTGATTTGTAAAATATATTTTATAATTTTTCTATAATAATATTGGGTGCGATTCAGTGGGTTATATTAAAGTCTGTACTAAGACTTGTATTAACTAAAACACTGTGTTAGCTTAAAACACATTTTAGAACAAAGGTGATTCAATGGTCTGTATTAAGCTGTTTTAGTTAAAACACTTCTGTTCCAAAAATAACACTTGGCAACACTGTAATTACTGTCACAGTGCGAAATTGGCGGTATTTAAAACGTCAATATTTCGTGTTTGTGTTGTTTTAGGTTATGTTACACTACTTTATGAACTACATTTTAAATTATTCCTTAACGGAAAGGTATTACTGAAATTAAGGGTAATGACATTAAAATAATGAAAAATAAAAAAAAAAACTGCAAGCGGAGACATAAAAGCTAAAATGGAGACAAGTGGTTTTAATTTTAATATAAAATTGGGCCGTATAAAAGAAATGTAGCGGAGATTGAAATGCAATTCAAAGAGTGAAATTGCACATTATTTAAAAGAAAAACTAAAACTGGAGGAGGTACACCACCGCCAAACGCAGATATGTCATCTCGAATTAAATTTAATACATACTGAAATACATTTTTTGATAATCGGTATCACTTTCGGAGAGAGTATTGTCATAGTTTTTCGTCTTCTACAATCAACAACACGCCGAACATGCTCAACTCTTTCAACAGCACATATTGTATCACCCATTTTACTTAAACAAACTCAGAAAATAAATAAAATATTAGTATATTATACGCCAAAGTTGAGAAGATAATCATTATTGATCCAGCGCCAATATTGCAACCCGAGCGCGAAACCCGAGGGATACAAGGCGCCTGGTCAATAATGATCTCAACCGAGGTTTATATACTTTTTTTTTTCACTACTAGCACATAAATCCTATTTGATTTTTTTTATTGATAACAATCATTTTGACATGAATAATTACGTTACTTATTTGTTAATATTCACAATAACAGAGTAGGCAGCATTTGTTTTTATCTGACGTTTCGCTCATTTCGCTGGTTTGATAACCTCACTTATGGGCCTTGAGTTGTATTTGATTTAATTATTTAAGAAAAACACTTTATGCTGTTATAGTCAGCAGCCTTATTAGTTTATTATTATTTTTAAATAAATCTATTGAAATATATTTACCTACAAATACAAAAAAAAATAGTGATCTATTCATTCCTACATCTACACGTTTCACATTTTCACCAAAACAGCACAGTGGCCAGACGAGGCGACAGCGTAGGTCAATTTAAAATTAAGCGGCAAATTTAAATTATATACAACTTTCTTAAATTTAATGAGTTAAATAATATTTGGATTCGAAGGCTTGAGTTTGATTGAAAAGTGACAGTTTGCATTATAGACCTAGGTTAATAATAAATTATTATTGACCTAGGTTACCATGGTTACAAGCAAGCGGTAATGAAAAACAATTTCTCATGTCAAATAAAGGTAAATAATAGTGGGTTCCTAGGCTAGTAGTGAAAAAAAAAAATTATTGTAACTTGCCTGAATTTATTCATATTAACCTCGATTTTTTAAATTATTCATTTTCTCTTTTATTATATCATTTTAAATTCAATATTTGCTTTAGTATACTTTATGAAAAGACATATATTCTAATTTTACTTCAATATTTCATATTTCACACTATGAATTAAGGTTAACACAATACTTAAAACAGATATAACCCATTTTAAGACGTGTTTTAATTTCCTAGGCAACTAATACACATGTATTAAAATAAACAGTCTAATATAAGTCACTAAATCAGATTTTTTAATACAACTCTTAATACAGATCTTAAAACAGCCTAATACAACCCACTGAATCGCACCCATTATATTTTTATTTTGATATAGGTAGAAATTTACACAGATTCTAATAAAGGAATGTTCTTAAATATAGTGAAAATGAAAGAAATAAAAATATATTTAAAAATAATGAAACCTTTGAGGTTTTAAATAAAGATAAAGAAGAAGCATGAGGCAAAGCTACAAATTACTACAATCGCCAGAATTCTGATATAAACTCCTGGACAAAATTAACGCATCACTTATATTTTCGCGATTTATTTTAAAACAGAATAATATATGAATTTTTCTTAGGGTGTAGTTGAAAATTTAGGGTTCTAGACATATGAAAATAATAACAATTAAGAATCAATTCTTGTTTATATGAGTATTTTATTGTTTTCTGTGTTGACAAGGAAAAAGTATGGAAAAGTTTAAAAGTGTTTTTACGTTTAATTTAAATTTGATTTCATATTTTTGTGTTTTACTACGAAATTAACATTAAATTGAATTGGGAAAATTAATAGAGGTTGATATTTGTCCGAATTTGAGGCTTTTCGGGCGTTAGCTCTATTGGATGGGGCCAACGTCATAAGATTGGGGAACTTGGTAGTTGATCTCAGTACTACAGGACGAGCTTTAAGGAGGTTTAAAAAGACTAGATTCAACTTTAGGAGACACAGAAAGGTCGTCCGAAACCACCAACAGAAAGAGACGATAGATTTCTAACTCTAGAAATTCTGAGAAGACAAATTACAAGTAATATGCAAAATAATCACATTCCTGAATCTCGTGCTGCGTCGATTTCTACCCGTGTGATAAGAAGAACACTAGAGAAAGCAAGACTGGCCAACAGATGTACTAACACAGAACCGTGTCTCACCAGAACTCATCGAGTAACTCGCTTACAATTTGTAAGACAACATATTCCCTGGAATTCGGCTGATTGAAACCGTGTTTTGTTTTCTGATGAGACATGAGTCAGCTTAAAAGTACCAGGCGAAAGAGATCATACATGGAGGAGACCTGGACAGCGATATACTCAGTGATAAATTGCTCCACGAGAGCCCTGCTTTTGTGATTCAATACTGTTTCGGGGAGCTTATTGTTTTAAGGGACGCACAGAGTTCGCGGTGCTTCGTGGAAGATCAATGAATTAACAGAAATACGTGCAGGATGTCATATAAGACCATGTCACTCCTTTTTCGCCGGTAATTTCATATTTATCCATGATAATGTAAGATCGCATCGGACTCGGTTCGTAGATGAATATTGAAATAAGGTAGGAATTAAACGTATGGAATTGCCACCTAGCAGTCCAAAATTAAATCCAATAGAGCACGTATGGAATATGCTGAAAAGAAGCGAAAGAGGTCTTGTACCCGTCCCATGTACTCTAGATGAGCTAGAGTATGCTGGGCTACAAGAATAGGAAAACATACCTCACCATGCAATTCGAAATTTATTTCGAAGCATGGGACGAAGAAAGCAAGCCATAATTAATGTAAGAAGTGGTAATACCAAGTATTGTATAATTTTTTCCCATAAAATTTTAAATTTTAATTTATTTAAAAAAATCACAATGTCTTCATTTTGAATAATATTGTAGTATTTAATTTAAAGGTATATTATGTTGCGTTATTTTCTACAAATTTTTAATTACCTGTAAAGAACTAATTTAAAAAACCATAAAACATGCCAAAAATAAGCTACCTTTGTGAAATAAACGAAATATTAAAAGTGATGCGTTAATTTTGTCCAGGAGTGTATTTATAAATGTGAAAACTTGGATTCAAAGATCTGATTAAAACTTGATTCATGGAATAGGACGAATCAGTTGATCATTGATTTTGATTAGAAGATTAGCTTGATTTTTACAGTGGCGGCTATTCGGGTGAAGAAGGTGAAGAGCAACTTCACCTGTTATTTCAGAAAACAAAATATTTTTTAAAAATTAATTTCACATTATTTTTTTTTATTTTGTATTATAAAGCCTGAAATAAACATTAATATAATTTAGAAATCAAATTATCTACTAAAAATTATATAAACTGATCGTCCGCAACCCGCATTACATGAAGAGTAATTCAAATTTTGAATAAACTCTTCACAGTTGCGCGCGCAGCTAGCGTTTATTGACTAGATAGAATGGTTGCCATAGCAACGATGCTTCCCCCTCCGCTTACAGAAGCGAATGGTGAATACCACATTTCGAACTCTGCACCTCGTCTCCACATTGCAATTGATGCATTGTAATTTGCTTGTTAAAACAATTTGAATAGTTATTATTTTATTTATTATAATTTTAACTTATTTGGAAGGTAATACTAATATATTTTTAAGTGAAAATAAATTCACTTTAATATTTTATTGTTAATATTAATACTTTAACTCTTTAACAGATTGCACATTGTATATTTAAATCATCAGAATAAATCTGAATAATTTTATTATATGCAATTTATTGGAAATACAGTTCTCTAGATGAATAGATGATAATAATGTATTGGCAAGTGGTCGACCAACCCCAACATTAAATTTAAATAAAATAAAAAATGTTAAAAACTGTGGAAGAACGCACAATCTACATTTTAAATCTGCCTGGTACAATAAATTTTCATTTGCAAAAACTTTTTTGAAGGATAGGCGTATTGAGCTAATTTATAAAGTATAACTTAAAAAATATAATTTTGTTTTGTTTATAAATATTGTTTTGATTTAAAATATATATTTGAAATTTATCGTACGTAATAATTACAACACCCCCCCCCCCCCCCAATAATACCCCCCCTCCCACCGACATTCATACTTTTCACCTCACGAGCCGCCACTGGATTTTTAATGGTGAATTTGATTGATTCAGAATCAGAGTTGACCTATGGGCCATCTCACGATCAAGGAATGGTGAATTGGGCCGTCAGTAGTACATACGTACTTATTTAATAAAACTTCGATATGCGAGTTATATAGAGTGATGCAGAATGATTGAATTCTGCTTTTTATATGCCGCATCGTTGTGATGATGAAATACAATGGATAGAGTACATTGGCGTACAAGGAATTTTTGAAAGTGGATGAAAAGAAATGCATTCAGAATATTTAGAGTAGAATCAATTTATTTACGAAAAGACGAAAACATGCTTCCAAAATTAATTTATGATGTTCTTTCGAACACACCATTCTAAATTACCATTTGACTGAATAACAGTTTAATTTTAAAAGATAATATAAATTGCATGTCAAAAATAAATCGAAATACGTGAAGCCGCTGACTTTTCTAAAATGTCGGTATTATAGGTAACATAATTTGACATTGCCGGTAAATTGATACTATTTTTTTTTTCGTGGAATATAATTTTGACCATAATCAAAACTTTCAAGTCACGTGACTTTCAATCATTCTGGATCACTCTTTCATACATTATTTCTTTGCCGATTGACATTAAAAGTGCGATTTTTTTGACAGATAACAGTCTGTGAAATATCACTTTCACTGCCTACGCAGTTGCTATGTACATAGCAACCGTTCAACAAACACATAGCAACCGTACAATGAACTCATAGCAATGGCGATAACCTTGAAAATAGGTATTAAAAATAATCACTAAATTAATATTAATTCTAAAACCGGCAAAAAATGTGTTCAACACTGCACTAAACACAGATTTACCGCTTCGAAAGCAACGTCTGCTGTAAATCTGGTATTTTGGTACCTAGTTAAACAATTAATTATTATATTATATCTATTAGCAAAATGAAATTGTATTGTACCCAGTAACTTATTTATTTTTTTAAATAAATAAATCACTAAAATTGTCTTCTACGTAAAACCACAAACTATTGTATATTTTTGGTTAGATTTTACATTTCCTGAGAAAGTATCTAATAACTTACTAACCGGTTTCTTCAGAACAACTTAAGACTTAAGTATACCCAAATCATTCAAGCAGCCAATGCACGTCATTAATAAAAATTGAATTTTAGTAACTAGATGTGTGACGTCATGTACTGCTACGTTTGCAGAGGTTTTAGAATCTTTATGAAAAGAGTTATACAGATTGCAGTCTATATTATCGACATGTTCATGAACTGTCACATCTACAAAATAAATACTATATTTTCGTCACTGTCCATTTCTATTTAAATTATTTTATAATACTAACCTTATTTATACTTATGTATGCCATATAGAAGCAATAAATAAAAGTGAGCCGAATTTCAAAGAAATATACCGAATTCTTCTGATTGATTAGAAGTGCTATCTTTGACAGATTCACAGATTTTGTGTTTGCGTTAACTGTCACGTTGCGTCGTTGCGTTGCGTTTAACATTACTTTATTATAAATAGACCTTTACAACGCACAAAAATGTTTCAAACACGATACAAATATTTTTCAAATAATAACTTTGATAGTATGAACATACAAATTATCAATGTTGCCAACTATAGCAACAATTAAACGAATAATATGACGTTGATGTCCATTATTTATATATTATTCATGTCATATACGATAATTAATGAACTCTACTATTCATCTTAATAATTATATAAGGCTATACACTTTTTGACGGTTAAAAATGATTGAAATTTTATATCATTTTTCACTATTAGTGATTTTAATGCATTAATGTTTTTACACTAAGTGATGACGTGCATTGGCTGCTTGAATGATTTGGGTATAGTTGTTTATTCCTAAGTTCCACCTTAAACCGTTGCACCACGCAAAAATGTCAAAATGTGAGTTTTTATGAGGTACAGAAGATATTATGTACCCTCATAAAAGCTAAGTAAAAGACACTACTAAATTTGACAGCACAAAATCTTAATTCATAGATATAATTCGTAGACGGCCTTGATCGGACTTTTTTCAAAAATTTTACTGTAAGTAGCACTTAAATGTAAGTCGAAAAAAACGGGGACTTTTGTTGACTTATGAGGTTATGTGTCAAATGTCAGTTGAAATATCGCGGTAAATTTGCTTCGTTTTTGGCTGTATCGGCGTAAAAATTAAATGACATGAAGAAAAAAGGAATAAATTATAGCAAAGAACAAAGAATAAGAAAATTGCTTTGTGAGAATGTAGCAACAAAGATTTGAAGAGAATGTTGACAATAAAAAAATCAAGGCGGTGTTCATGTCCAATATTCAAAAAATTAATTACCGCAGCATTGGCAAGCTTATGTAAAATATGGGCAAATATGAAGACTGATGCAAGGAAGACTTCATCAAAGAAAAAAAGCTTCCGTTTATAGGAGTGGTGGTTGTTTACATCAAAATATTGAAAACAAATAATATATTTAGAACAAATCAATTCTGTTATATATTTGTCGCGGAGTTCCACCATTTTCGACAATATTGACAAAATCAACTTCGTCCGTAGTATCCACGACATTAACGTCGTCAAATTTAGGGATATCCGATAAATACATATCGAATATTGTTGAAACCAGGGATTTGTTAACTACTGGATGGAGCAAGTGTATATCGATATATGCATTTCTTGTGTACCCGGCTGGATTAAGAGACAACACAGGAAGTGTGAGTGAAAAAGATATAGATAATTCCACTTTAGACAAGTGAATTTGATATTCATATCTGTCATATTCACATCTGTCAAATTGACGTCAAAAATTAATTGTGTTTAAGTCTATTTGATCATGAAACGTGAAATAAGTACGAATACAACCAATGCAATGCTAAATTAGAACACATATAAGAATATGTCATGTTTATTTGTCAAATTATTTTTTAGAAGAAATCATAATTTTAATCGTAACTTACTAATGAAACGACACAGCACCGTTCATCACATTTTTTGATACACAATTTTCAACACAACACCTTCGAACCATTATCATATATTAAAATAATTATATTTCAATGATGATATCAAGAATAACCTAAAATCTGTGAAACCTGTCAAACAAAAGATTTGGCAAGTAACGGAAACAAAGACAACAAATCGGAATTATGTATGACTATCTCTGTCGATCTGGCCGGGTACATGGTAAAGATTCACTCGCTCCATCCAGTAGTTAACAAATCCCTGGTTGAAACGAATACGAACATAAACCCTAATAAACACAATCACAGCTTTGACGTTTGACAGTTGGTATTTTATTTTGAACCGTTAAATTTCAAATTGGTCAATTAGAGAGCAGCATTACGCTGTTGCCAATGTTTTGTGACTAAGTTAAGTTCGCTGGTGTAACGCATTTGGGATATAAGGCCTACTTACAATTAAGTATTAAGTAGCACTTTAATAATCAACAAGTTGCTGTGGAGAACCCGGGTATAACTGTTATAAGACAAGTATAGCAGATAACATAATGTTACGCTTGTCAGATTTCGATGATACTATAAACAAGTTTATATTTACTTTTTCATGTGAATTTTTGATAGTTTGTTTTATGTTTTTGATTACTGTATGTTTTATTGGTGAAATATGTTATATCTTTTACCTGTTAGAATATGTATTTTGAATTTCAACAGATATATGCTATATATTTCTTATAACTGACAGTTAACAGACACTTTCACCAGAGATAGTAAAATGGGACATTAAATAACTATCTTATAGTTACCGAGACTACTATACATTTACACGTTACCTGATGTATTATGTATATTATAGATAAAACTTAATAAGAACAATAAAAAATAAAAGTAAATTTTTAGGCCTAGCTGCTCGCCTTTTGCTGAGCTTTTCCTCAGTGAGCAATGGCAAGAAGATCCTCGAAGTGGATAAACTGCCCGAGGATTCAATCAAATGTGTTCACGGACTTCGTTTCCTTTCCGTGGCGTGGGTGATCCTAGTTCACACGTACCTTCAAGTATTTTCCGTGGCGGAAAACAAAACCCTTAGGATCATAACCGAGAGGTTTTTCATCTACCAAACCATCTCCAACGCCACTTTCTCCGTGGATAGCTTCTTCTTCATAAGGTAAACTGAATTGAAATACCCAAGTGTGACATTTTTCTAGTGGGAATATTGAAAGTAATAACAAAAAATAGAACCAATCAGTTAATGCATAAAAATTAAGAAAATAGCTATCGCAGATCTCATTTCATGAATAAAAGGGAGGTCTGGTACGCTGAAAAAGAATACATTCTGGGGTATAATGATAGGTAGTATGCTGAATTAAATATATTCTGTTATGCGTAGAACATAAATATATAAATATTTTAGTACCAATTATTTATTTTGTAATTTAAATCCAAAATCCAAAAAATGAAACAATCAAAAATTGTTCAAAATAAAATAAAGAAATAAATAATTTGGGTGAAAATGAAGAAGAACTGAAAAGAATGATGAATACATGTTGTTTCAAGAAATATTATAAATTTGGTGTTGAATGTTGATAAATGCAAGAAGTTAATGAGAGAAGTATTCTTATTCCTGACTTCAGTGTGTTAAGTAAAGTAAGCCTGTTTGACACGGTCAATTATTGTTTAATTCCAAACCAATGTTATTATTACAAATAGAATAAATCAAATATTACACTTTCCTGTTCTTTCAATGAATCGACGCAGATGGGACACAACGGTTTGATGTGGGAAAGACATACATTTTTTTTTGCATTTACATAATAGAATTTCAAAAAATAATCTTTATTAATCATGTCTTCATTTTCCGAAACTATTGAATAAATCACGGATGTTATGAATCACAACAAGCCTTAGATGTCTGCGGCAGTTATAACACTTACTTATTTAACAATCCTATAGGTCTGTTAATTAATAGCTATTACTTTGATTCTAGTATTATAATATAAAGACTAATATTTATTTGATGGAGAATATTATATGAACGTAGAAGTGAAAAAATTACATTATATTAATTATTTTTTATGAATAGGGGTAGTAGTCCGAAAGTTAAGGGCGAAAATATGCCTCCACCCTGCATTTTGTGATACAAGTAAGCCGTTTGCTTCATATGTTGCTGGGACCATGCCTTACCGATTAAGAGGTATCCACCGGGAAATACCCCGCAGGTGCTCGGAAATGGCGCGCTGATTTTTAGTAGGTAAATATTAATTGTAATGACAAGGTCTTTAATGATGCAGTACAAAAACTTAGTTTGGTTACATATAACGTATCCATTTTCCACTTGAATAGAGCCCTTTGTGGTTTTTTGGAGAAAACTTTGGCTTCCTTGCCCGATTGCGCACGAACGCTATGTTATACTAGAAAATGGTTTGTGCATCACTACGACTTTAATATATATATAAAAAAAAACACGCTGTTTATACAACCTGCAATATACAGAGCTTGCGCTACACTTTCGTGTCGGCGGGCCTCTGATAGCCACAGACCCGCCGCGGAACTCTCTGTTGATAGCTTTTTGAACGTGCTACAACTTTTATTAGAATTATTTTCCGGTATTACTTAGCTTTCTTGAAAAATCGGCCAGGGAAGCCAAAGTTTTCTCCAAAAAACCACAAAGAAACATAAGTTATTTCTAAGCAAACTCGTCCTTTTTGTACTGCAGCATCAAAGACATTATCATTATATCATTACAAGTAATATAAAAATAAAATCAGCTCTGTAGATCCAATGGTTTATTATACAGAGCCTGTGCGACATTTCCAGTTAGCTACACTCCTTATCATAGGCGCCGACTTTGAAAATTTTTGTCGGGTGCACTCATCGAACAAAAAATTGAAATTGTACGTATATACGAGGATGGGATGTTTAATACCCGACCTAAGATGGATAGAAACAAAACATGGAACTAAAAATGATTTTATTTTTCGACATAGTCTCCTTGTAACTCAATGCATTTGGTCCAACGATATTCAAGGGCCTTCATCCCGTTCCTATAGGAAGATTCTTCCAGCTGTTCAAAATAGCCATTTGTGCTCTCTATTACTTCCTGATCCGACGCATATTTCTTACCAGCATAGAATTTCTTTAAGTTTGGACACAAACTAAAGTCGGAAGGAGCCAAATCTGGAGAATAGGGTGCATGAGGCAATAATTCGAAACCCAATTCATGAATTTTAGATATTGCAACAACAGCACTTTTTTTTTCGCCAAACCAGGTCTCTGATCACGAATTTTTTCCTTTAGTTGGTCAAGTAGATTTGCGTAATATTGTCCATTAATCGTTTTACCTTTTTCAAGGTAGTCTACCAAAAGGATACCCTTCGCATCCCAAAATATGGTTGCCATAACTACCGGCTGAGAGAACTGTTTTCGCCTTTTTACCTCTCGCTAAGAGAGGTATTGGAATCATGCTAACAATCTTATATCCAGATTTTAATGAATAAGCACGTTTCAAGGTCACTAGAGTCCGATTTTAACATTTTTACAATGATGTCTGTGTGTGTGTGGATATGTGTGTATGTGTGTGTGTGTGTGTGTGTGTGTGTGTGTGTATGGCTGGATGCTGGACGGACAATTCCTCAAAAACTATAAGACATAAGACCTGTTTAACTATGAATTCCTCAATCTGACATTCCTGGGAAGAGCTGAAAAGGTTTTGGTAACAATTGAATAACCGGAAGTAGTAGTTTTTTTTTTAAATCTTCTAAATATTATTTTTTGAAAATTTTTGATATTACTAATTTTGAAGACAAAATTCTACATCTAATACATTTAAATTTAAAATTTAAAAACAAAGACGCTATAGTATAGAGAATATCGGGATATAATAAGTCGAGAAGGCGAAACTACACTAAGGAAACCAGTTGACAAATTCAAATGTCTATAACGTAGTTTGTAAATGACATATATTAATGTGTGTCAAAAATCAACAGTTTTAGTGACATTCTGATAGCTTTTTCTGGGAAGTATATTTAATCTTTCTTATTGTTTTATTAATTAAATATTTGAAATTATAGGTAAAATGCATATATCCATCAGAAATACCGCCAATCTGGTTAATGAATTGGAAGAATCTCTGACAATCAGGAACTTCCTCATACAATGAAAAATAGATGTAATTAGAATTATGTGTGCAGAAGACATGTTAAATACAACAATCATCGTTTTAACAGTGGTGAATGATGGAGCAGATTGGTTTAGAGTAGAATCCAGTTCGGCTTTAATTTCTGTGGGACTTAAGCCCTTAATAAAAAAAATATTTTATTACAGCGCGTACTTCGATTTCCTCCATTTTTTGAAAAACTCAAAAGTTGTTTTCTTTGACGCTCTCTCAAATAGAAACTGCTTGGCCGAAGATAATGAAATTTCACTGACAAACTATTGATATGGGGTCCCGTGGCCGCGTGCCTGAGTGTCTGGTCGCGAACCTGGGGGAACCGGGTTCGATCCCGACTGACGCCAAATATTTCCAATTTTAAAAATGGCACAAAAGTGACCCCTGTGGTGCACTCTCCACGCCAGCTATGAGTGCCCGTGAGGTGACGCCTGGTAAGCGCCCGCACGGTACAAATATGTCATCATCATTACCGATATCTGCGATAAAGCAGATTGGCACACCCAGAAATGGGTAATATGCCGTGATGATATATATATATATATATATATATATATATATATATATATATATATATAAACTATTGATAAGAGACAGTACAACAAAAAATAAGAATTTTGAAAAAACGCCTACTGGATCCAGGGTAGGCCGCCTATTATTCATCCCATCCTCGTATGATGGTGGTCGGGCACAGAACTCTAATATTTTCTGCTTCCTTAATTGTTAAAAAAAATCTTCAAATTAAAGTTGTTGGGCATAAAATTCTTCATTTGAATCAATAAGCAAAATGAATTGCATACTTTATAACGGCAGAAATTAGGTATGAAAATGTCGAAAATCACCTCATAAATAACGATAGAGATGGAGCTATGAAATTGAGATAAAATAATTAACAAATGTCTAATTTTAGTATCAATTCCATTGCTATTGCTTCAGATGTAGAATTTTATGCTTTACAACTTTTCTTTGGAGCATTTTTACCTAAAATAAGGAACCAAGAAATTACAAAAGTCTGTTTTTACATGTTAAAGTCAAAGTCCTATATTCGGTTAATTTTAATAATGTATAACACGTAATCATATTAATCAGTAATTAATAACGAATGAAAATTGAGATATATAACAACAATATAAATAAGATATAAAATGTTTTAATGGTTAACATTTTTGTCGGGTGCAAATGTATAGATTTGCACCCGACAAATTATATTGTATACACTGCCTGCAAGGCATTTCCGGGTGTCTCCTATTCGATAAGGTAAGCAACATATGAACCAAACGGCATGTTCGTATCACAAAAAGTAGAGCAGTGGCGTAGCGTAGGTATTTGCCGCCCGGGGTAGGTGTCAAATTTGCCGTCCCCTTCCCCCATAAAATTTAAAATTCTTAGAAACACGAAAACAAAATGAAATATTTTCATTCAAGGTCAAATGCCTTATAATTGAAAGTTACATTTTTTCAAAGGATGTAAAGATGTATGAAAAACGATCCCCATTTTATAACCATGAATGATAAATTTAAACATAATGGGTGGAATTCAGTGGGTTGTATTAAGGTCTGTATTAAAACTTATATTAAGTAAATGGCAACATTGTAATATTTTCCACATCTATCCATGAGATTCAATTGCAGTGGCGTGCAGTCCATATGTGCAAGGTGTGCACTGCACACCCTGCGAATAATTTCAAAATTTATTGCATTAAAATGTGAATTATTTAATTGATTTGATCTTAATATATGATATACAAAATATTAATACAATTATGGGACAATAACGGACAGTAGCGTGTTTGGTTGCCTATCAGCGAATTTGTAAATTGCCTGGCAAGTGCAGGTCTCCGCACTGCACTCGGTGCGCAAGTTTTACACAGGGAGGGTATAGGAACAGTGAATTTGCGCAGATAAGGATAAAATATTAGAAATACGTATCGCCCCATCGCACTCTCCAGCGTGCAGCATATTTTGTGCACGTATCGCCGTAAAATTACTTTTGGTAGTATTCACAAGCATAAACAAGTTCAGACAAACAATTAATTAATAATTTTAGGTATTTGGTATATAATTTATATATTATTTATTTAACATATTTGTATTTATGAAAATTTATAGAATGGAAATTGGAAGGGAATTACTAATTGCGGATTTATTGAAGAAACCATTTTCTAGAAGGGATATAGTATAAAATAATAAGATAATTCTGAATTGTTAACCTAAGATTCTACCAACACAATACTTTTTTTAAAAAATCTGCACACCCAACACAGAAACGCACCGCACGCCACTGTTCAATTGTGATTTAGAAATTTTACCACAGGGAAAAGTAATACAGGTATCCTTTGTAGTCACGATTCCTCTAAAACTATAAGACTTAAAAAATATTTAACTTCAGTTTCCTCAATCTGACATTCCTGGGAAGAGCTGAAAAGGTTTTGGTAACAATTGAACAACCGGAAGTAGTAGTTTCTTAGAAAAAATCTTCTAAATATAATTTTTTGGGAGTTTTTTTTATTAAATATTGAAGAACATACAATTCTCCATCTAATACACTTAAAAATTTTATTATATCTTGTATAGATTTAGAGATAAAGACTCTATAATTTATAGAGTAAACTAATCGCAGAGGCCAAGGCACTAAGGAAACCAGTTGACAAATTCCAATGTTTATAACATGACACATGTCATTGTCAAATATCAACAGTTTTAGTGACATTCTGATAGCTTTTTCTGGGAAGTATATTTAACTTTTCTTATTGTTTTATTAATTAAATATTTGAAATTTTAGGTAAATTTGTGGTAAAATGCATATATCCATCAGAAATACCGCCAATCTGGTTAATGAATTGGAACAATCTTTGGCATGCTTTGACATTTAGAAACTTCCTCATACAATGAAAAATAGATATAATTAGAATTATATGTGTGCAGAAGACATGTTAACTATAATAAAAAAACAATATTTGGGTAATTTTCTGTAAGATTTTGTTATAAAACGACGGTTCGAAAGCGAAGTGCAATTCAATAGTTATATAGCCTAATATGGAAATGGCGAGAGGTCTTGTGCTGGCCACAACAGATTTTTTATGTCGTAATTGTATGGCTTTCTTACTTCTGTTAATAATATTTTTTTCTTTATTAGATCCTTTGGTCTCTGACAGGTATTACAAAGTTGCCAAAATATTTTTGACAAAGGACTGTTTTAGTAGGGTGACCAGACGTCCGGATAAAGCCGGACTTGACCGGCTTTTTAACAAAAATATGAATGTCCGGCCGGCTTTTATTTACGTCCGGCTTTTTCACGAAATAATGAAAAAAATCGTTTTTACCTCACAGTATTAGAACATAATTTTTTTCCGCACTCGCACGTGCTGAATTCGTCGCACTCATTGCCGTCTAATAAGAATCGGATTTGTTCGTTGAGTTTCGGTACTCGCGCTGTCGACCAGTTAAATTGTTGATAAGTTCAAATAAATGTTATTTTTTATTTCTTTTCAAGGGTTTAATAATATATGTATATGTTTGCTTTTTGCTATTATTATTTTATCATCCTTTTCTACTAAAAATCATCCTTTTTTGTCTGCTATGTCCTCCTTTCGTGCTCTAAGATCTGGTCATCCTAGTTTTAGCTTAAAACACGCTAATACAACCCACTGAATCTCACCCAATTTTTTTTCGATTTGTTTACATTTTGTTCATAATTAAAAAAGTAAAAGTGTTAGATCTCAGCTTCTATTAATAACTTACATTTGAAATTTGGTATGTTGATTTAAAATGTAATTTTAATATAAAATATTAATATTTTTACCTTCCGTCACCTTTAGGTAAGGAAGGTATTGTCTTTGGTCAAAAAATTCGATGGTGAATTTTTAATGAATAAGTACGTTTTAGGGTCCCTACAATACGAATTTACTATTTTTAAGATGATGTCTGTATGTATGTATGTGTCCGTGTGTGTGTGTGTGTCCGTGTGTGTGTGTGTGTGTGTGTGTGTGTGTGTGTGTGTGTGTGTGTGTGTGTGCGTGTGTGTGTATGTGTGTCCGTGTGTGACAAATTTTTCTCCGACGATAACTCCAATACTACAATTCTAAAAATTATAATTCTTTCGTATTCCTCTTCTGTACATCCATATGAAGAGTTGATTAGATTTTGGTTATAATTGATCCACCGGAAGTACCCTTATTTGAAGTTTTTAACAGTTTTTCTTAAAAAAATGCAGTTAAATATTATTTTTTGACATTTTGTTATTATATATATTAAAGAAAATACTCTTCTCTATACAGTTTGATTATACATTTTCCTTCATATTCAATAGATGTAAATTTAAAGCATTATAAAGAAATTAATTTTCAAAAATTAGTCAGCTTCGTTATTTATCATGGAAACAGCTGACATAATTATTCAAAAAAATTTAATTGACAGATGTCAGTTGCAAGTGCAAAACCAAATATGGAAAAAAGTATAGAATCTAAAATTGGTATGTCATATTGTTGCTCGCAAGTGACACGCAGAGAAAGGCCAAAGAGAAGATGGAAAGACATTACTTAGTGTAGTTTATGTTATAATTTTATTGGATTTATAGAACCTTTTCAAATGAACTTTTGGTATGGAATTTGTAAAAAATAGTATGTGTTTTTACATGATATTATACAGAATCTGTTCCAAGGACCTTTTGGTACGGGATTTGTACAAAATACATGGAATTGACGGAAGGTCTTGTGCTGGCCACAACAGATTTTTTTATTTTAAATTGATTAGTTTAATTTCAATAATTTTTATTGTCAGAGCCTACCATGCGTTCATGTGCATAAACGTTAAAAAAGTAATAAAATTAAACTAATAATTTTTAACTAAAAATTTATGTTTATTCTGTATAAAATTTTGAATCAACATGCCAAATTTCAATTCTTAATTATTAATGCTGGGAAATAACACTTTTACTTTTGTAATTATTATAAACAAATTGTAAAAAATAACATTTAAAATATTCGAAAGCCTATGGTTGCAAAATAATATTTTTATTTTTTTTTTCATTTATACATGTTGATATTAGACACCAATGAAATTGAGCATTTCTTCATTCGCGCTAAAAACGGGGGTTATTCTTCATGCATATTATCATTATTTTTATATCAATTAATTTAAAAATATGAAAATTAGTATAGCTACTTAGAAATATATAGTCTATAAATGAAAGTGCGTTTCATATTTTTTTTTTTTTTAAGAATGTTATTGAGTTGCAAACTCAACTGACTATAATTATTACCCCGTTAGTAGTCTTCTTAATATTAATTCAACGCTAGGGAATTTGCCGCCCCTAGCAAAGTGCCGCTTTGCTTAACTACCCCCCCCCCCCCCCTCCCAGACGCTACGCTACTGAAGTAGAGTGAAATTTGTACGCACGAGCAAGCGAGTGATACAACACGTCAAGTGCGTAATACACTCATTTCGCAATGTATTACATACAAGATTTTTTATAATAGCGTTTTAAAACAGATTATTTATTCTCAAACATCAACATTTTGAATTTTTCAAAATTAAAGAAAAATGTTATTTTATAATATTTACTACTCCGGATGAACCGATTTTCACTGAAGAAATTATAATAGGTAACCGATTTGAAAATAAAAAATGTAAAGATCCCGATTACATTACTGAAGCAAAACAATTGAAAGAGCGAAATAAAACATAAATTATTTTTTATTATTCGAGCAAATTATTTTTCTTTCCATATTCACAATGATGATAGCTTGAAGATGAAAACTATGTTTCAAGTGCCAACTGAGTAAAAACTTTAATTCTTCTAATAGGTCAACATTTTATTCGGGTTTATGACTATACCTTCATTGAAAATATAAACAGGGGAAGACAGGTAGAAAGATTAAAACTTGAAGGTCAATTTTCAAATATTTAAACTACTTTACCGACAGTACGACACTGTTGACATCTATGATATTAACGTTGAACTATTTCTGAAGATTCTGCCAATGAGAACCGCCGATTTTGGTGTTATTTTTGGTAAAGTTTTTAGCTAATATACAAAATTATCTACTATGAAGATCGCGAATTACTCTGTGTTTTTGTGTTTGCTATTTCCTGAATGTGTTTCTATTTCATAATATCGAGTCTTAACCCGGCAGGTGGGGTGTGGTACACAATTATAATTATAAAGTGACTGGGCACTTTATAATTGTCGCCATTTTTGCAATAACGGCCGTACACAATCATCTAGCCATCTACCTTTCGCAAATATATTGGTCTGTCAATACGCAACAGGATTCAGTCTCAAACTAAATTGCGGAAAGAGTATCATCAAATTAAAGTGACGTGGGGTGTATTAAACCCCACCTGTCCATAAACGTAACATAAATTTTCTGAAGTGTACAGATACGAATATACTTATTTTGAAATTTCAAGGTACATTTTATATATCTTTTATATATTACTGAATTTTATTTAGTTTTCCTAAGTGTAGTATATCATATTTTGAAAAAGACCAGGCGCATTTGTTGGCCTGGTGGAAAGAAATAGATACTGAAGAGAAAGTCAATAAATAAAATTTGTGATAATAACAATGAATAACCACCGCACAAAAAATTAAATTCAAAGCAAGGTCGCTGCATAGAATCTCTTAGGGCGAGAGATAGAAACAGAAAATACCTCGGCAAGTCACGCCAAACATATTTATATATGTAGAGCACGAGAAAATTTACTGTGAAAGTGCAGCACATTTGAATCTTCATAACTTCTCTGTACCTAAAAGCAACTTAGTAAATGTCCTTTTAGATCATAGGTTCACTTTTCAAGTTTAAGAATGTTATTTATTTTTGTTTGTAATATTTATATGTTTCTTTGTTTTTATAATATAATGCCAAAGAATATTTTCAGTGAGTGTTTATAAGTTCTATTTTTTTTTTGCATAAATAATGAAATAATTTTATTGTTTCTTATTTACATTGAACCAGGAACTTCTAAAACACCAACAAATATAATAATAACTAAAAAAGAATTACCGGATGTTTCATAAAATTATAATGAAATTGGGGTTTGTCACACCCCACCTGCCCAAATTTGTAATTTTTTTTCACCTGCCCGCTGCCGGGTTAAGTCACATTTCAAATATTATCTCTTATATGCGTTGCATTTCTTCAACCAAAATCACTTCACGAAGTAAAGAGAACATTATAATTCAGTAATTCTTAGTTTTACTGCTTGTTCTTCAAACAGAAAACTGAAAAAACCTTTTCAAAAACTAATTTTTTTGCTTATGCAATTTGCACGGTTTGAACGCCCCCTTAACATCCGAACTATAAACGAGCGGGTGTATATAGTATATTAAATCCGAGGTGTGCGATGTTTCATTATGTATATTACAGATAAGGCGCGAGGCTGTGATGAAACTCCCACCGAGGCTATGTATACTATTTTATTCTCAATCATCCTCATTTTAAATCAATAATTTTCAAAATAAATCAATGAGTCATTACGTTTAATTTCATTATTATTTTTGACAGCTCTCTTAAAATTTGTTCAGCCTACTTTATTATAAGGAGCTATGACAATGTTGCTAGGCAACCTCTAAATAAATATTTCCAACCCAAGAGATGGAAGTGAAATCTGTTTATCCTACCCACGAGTTTGTCATTAAAGTTAGGTTACGTATTTCGCAACCTCCAAATGGTTAGGAATCGGTATGTTACTATAATTGTGAATTTTATCAAATAAGACCCGGTTTTTTCACCTCTTGATACAGTGTTGGTTAACTTATCCGCCAGATATAATGAAAATATTGCATCGATATTAGAGCGTAAATTGAAAAAAATACACATATTATTTAAATGATGCGATATTTTTTTCTATCTGGCGGATAAGTAAACTGACACTTTATCATGAGGTGAAAAAAACCGGGTCTAAATCAATTATTTTATATCGATATTTTACGTGAACATATTTACCTTCAAAAGCAATTACATATTTGCGTAGATAGGCTGTGCTGCTGCGAATTGTAAGTTACTAATCTGTTTCGTTTGTAACCACTTTAACACTGCTTTTTGTAGAAAAGTGTCGTATACATTATTTAATAACTTACCGACCCCGGTCTCGGTGGTGTAGTGGGCAACGTAGCCGACTCACGATCCAAGGGTTCTGGGTTCGAATCCCGGGTAAGGTATGGTTGTGGATGTGCATCTTTATCGTTTCATCTCCATCAGTGCGACGTATATAATTTTAAAAAGTTATAAAATTATAGGTAAACATGAACTCACTGCCATATATCATCAGAATTGTAATAAGTTGTAAAAACTTGATATACAATAAATATTTATTATTATTATTATTATTATTATTATTATTATTATTATTAGTTGCATAAAACATTATTAACTTTAACTACATTGTTAACGTTGACAAAGCATATTATTCAATGTATTTTAGATGCGTTTCAACGGTTACAATGTGCATTTAAATAGATACATACAAGATTAGCAAACAACGTTTTATACAACTGGCCATAAGCCTTTTTCATATAGATACAATAGGGTCGTCCCAGTTTTATTTTTTTTTTTTATTTTTTTTTTCTGTTATGCAAAATAATTAGAAATTCTTTTATTTTTATTTCGTGAAATAATATTTTAACAGATATGGATGACATAATTATGTATTAAAGTTTTAGCGCAAAAGTTGTGGCATCTTCTTTTCGTTTTATTGCGCATACTAGCCAATCTAAAATCATCAACTATATTTTCTTTGGCTAGCAAATGAATTTCCTTCCCCTTTTTACGAATTTAAATGTTGATGGACTTATTGTTATATTATATAATTATTACTAATAAATAGGTTACAATTATTTTAAACATTCTGTTAACGTCAAATATGTAACTCCCCTAAAATTACAGTTCGACTCGTCCAAGTAGGTTCTGTATCAGTCTCAACTTAACGCGCGCCAACTATACCATATGTTACCGTTTAAGCTTCAGTTTAAATGTCATTTGTTATCCGGGAGAGCCACATCCTAGAGATGGCAGCACTAGTGACCGACTTATAGAGAAAGCATTATATTTTACGTATGTGCTAGTTGTATTTTGATACTTTGTTTTGAGGATATTTTGTTATTCTTAATTGAAATTAAATATGTTTATCACAATGTCAAATATATAAATTTATTTAAATGATGCTGTGCGGCCTATAGTCGAAGGAGAAGCAGTATATAATGCTAAAATAAGATTCAAAATTGAGGTTATCTGCATGTTAACTACTTATTTAATTATTTTTAGCTGGACATATTATCTTGTGCGGATGTAAGACAGATAAACAGAATAATATAGAAATAAATGAACTGTGTGTTGAAACATCTAATTTAAAAGGGGCACCTCACTCAATCGTAATAAAATTAAATACAAATGCAAATCAAGTTCTTTGTTTCGCACGTCTTTCTCTTGCTCAATTTCTGGTATTTTTATAGTTTCTTCTTCTCTGTCTTTCCTATAAACAATTTAAAATAAATATATAATATTAAAGAATAATAGTTACTACTTACAGGTAACGTCTCTCTATTTTTCTTCTCTGTACACGGGTTTTGTCGAATTTTCTTTGCGGTAATTTTTAGCTTGCTATATCATTTTTTAAAAATATTTTTCTTTTAATAACTACAAAAACAATCTAATAATGTTTCGAAGCACAAATTTTTATTAATACTTACATGGAATAAAATCGCATAGGTAAAAGATGTTGTGAACAAACGTTCATGAACGATGTTATGTCCTTTCCGATTTTTAACGCGATTTTCCACTTTTTTAATATTTCTCTTTTTGGGAAATAATGAACGGATATGTCAGCACTTGCATAATTATTACACTGCGGTACAAAACAATATCTCTTCGATTTGCTGGTTATTTTTGGTTTTTGTTTACTTATAACCCTATATGAAAGCACAACGTTTTCCCTACGACTTATAAGTTTTATTTTGCCACCAGATGTCAGACACTTTGTTGGCTCTTGCCAATTACTAACAAGCGTCAGTCGAGTGTACGTACATACTGCAGTGAGATTTATGTACAGAGTAGAGGGTTTAAATCGAAAAGTGAGACATACGCGTTTAACATGGGAATTCAGTTTTTTCATCATAATATAAAACAAATCATTAATATAGAATTGAAATAATTGATTATATATTATTTGTAATATTTATTAAGCACATACAAATTTTTAATATTGTGATTTATTTGACGTTTCTTAACAAACTATTTCTTTGAAAATAATTGAGCATACATTGTAAATTTTATTAGTTATGTTATTAGACTTCGTTTGCAAGTTTCGAAGTTCACTTGAATTGCACAAGCTTTCGTGGTAAATTCTGTAGCTAACAACCATTCTCAGAATTTACTAGCATTTAGTTAGTTTTAATGTATAATTATATTTTTATCTTCTTCAAATAGCAACTAGCATTAATTCAATAAAAATTCGTATTCAATGCTCATTCGTGAAACGCAATTATTTCATGAAAAACTTGGTTGCTAATAAATCTTTTTATTTTTGTCATACTGTGTTCCATTAATTAAACAATAGCCGCAATTGAGAAAAACCGAAATTGAAAGTAGTGCACGTCCTTCTGTTCGTCTTCATAAGGTAAATTGAATTCCTCGGCTTTGTTTTCCGAACAATGGGCGTTGATGATGGTGGCGAAGGATACACAAGGATAATTAGTTTTCCTGGGAAATTTATTGTGTCAGAGCGTTTAAAAGATCTCCGTTGACGCCCGCTGAATAACTAATAAGCGGATTAAAGAGGACCAGTTTGACCGTTTCTTTACGTCTTAATTTGTATGGAGATAACGTACACCATTCCCGTTATATCGTGTTTTACTCTCCGTTTAGCTTGATTCTGCGAACATAATTAAAAAATAAGAATTGTATTAAGAATTTCTTCCGTCATTGATTAAAACTTTGAAAGCTTCTAATCCTACAAATTAAATATAGTGGAATTGAAACTTAAGCCGGAAAGCAATCATAAGCAGCATTTGGTCAGACGTAGATGCGGATTATTGCACGTTTTAATGTTAGCGCACACCAATGACGATTCGAGATTTGAGCGAGTGTGTGGCTGCCTTACGTTAAGCTTAACCATGGCCAACTCTATAGGCGCCGAGCAACGGTGCTTGATAATAAACTCAAAATTTCAATTAAAAAACAGTACACCGTACATTCTAAAGATATCCGTTTTAAATAATATAATTAATAGTAAGTTTGTAAATAGGAATAGAAGGGTATACAAAATTTTTGAATTCAATTTATATTTAAAATTAAAGAAGTATTTATAAACAATAGTTAACGGATGAAATTTTGCATATAGTACATATGTCTACAAATTACTTATTAAAATAGAGTAACCATATATTTCATACCACCGGTAGGACATAGAAAAAGAATAAAAATCTAGAAAAATATATATTTTAATTTAATGAGGTATTATTTTCATTGTTATGTACAATAGTCAGAGGATGAAATTTTGCATATGGTATATCTACATACTACTTATTAAAATAGAGTAACCATATACCTCCTACTACCCGTAGGACATAGAGAATAAATAAAAATCCAGAAAAACGTATATCTTAATTTAAAGAAGTATTATTTTCATTGTCATAAACAATAGTCAGAGGATGAAATTTTGCATATAGTATGCCAACATACTACTTATTATAATAGAGTAACCATCTAGTCCCTACCACCCGTAGGACATAGAGAACAAAATAAAAATCCAGAAAAAATGTATATCTTAATTTAATGAAGTATGATTTTCATTGTTATAAACAATAGTCAGAGGATAAAATTTTGTGTATAGTGTGCCAACATACTACTTATTATAATAGAGTAACCATCTAATCCCTACCGCCCGTGGAACATAGATAAAAATATAAAAATCTAGAAAAAAATTATATCTTAATTTAATTAAGTATTATTTTCATTGTTATAAACAATAGTCAGAGGATGAAATTTTGCATATAGTATGCCAACATACTACTTATTATAATAGAGTAACCATCTAGTCCCTACCACCCGTAGGACATAGAGAAAAAATAAAAATCCAGAAAAAAATGTATATCTTAATTTAATGAAGTATTATTTTCTTTGTTATAAACAATAGTCAGAGGATGAAATTTTTCATATTTTATGTCTACATAGTACATATTAAAACAGAGTAACCATCTACTCCCTACCACCCGTAGGACATAGAGAATAAATAAAACTCCAGAAAAAATGTATATCTTAATCTAATGAAGTATTATTTTCAATGTTATAAACAATAGTCAGAGGATGAAGTTTTGCATATAGTATGTCTACATACTACTTATTATAATAGAGTAACCAGCTACTCCCTACCACCCGTACGACATAGAGAAAAAAATAAAAATATAGAAAAAATGTATATCTTAATTTAATGAAGTATGATTTTCATTGTTATAAACAATAGTCAGAGGATAAAATTGTGCGTATAGTATGTCTACATACTACTTATTAAATAGAGTAACCATTTACATCCTGCCACCCGTAGGACATAGAGAAAAAATATAAATCCAGAAAAAAATGTTTATCTTAATTTAAGGAAGTATTATTTTCTTTGTTATAAACAATAGTCAGAGGATGAAATTTTTCATATTTTATGTCTACATAGTACATATTAAAACAGAAAAAATGCATGTCTTAATTTAATGAAGTATTATTTTCATTGTTATAAACAATAGTCAGAGGATGAAGTTTTGCATATAGTATGTCTACATACTACTTATTATTACAAAGTAACCATCTACTCCCTACCACCCGTAGGAAATAGAGAAAAAATTAAAAATCCAGAAAAAATGTATATCTTTAATGAAGTATTACTTTCATTGTTATAAACAATAGTCAAAGAATGAAGTTTTGCATATAGTATGTCTATATACTACTTATTATAACAGAGTAACTATCTACTCCATACCATCCGTAGGACATAGAGAAAAAAATAAAAATCCTGAAAAAATGTATATCTTTAATGAAGTATTATTTTCATTGTTATAAACAATAGTCAGAGGATGAAATTTTGTTTATAGTATTAGTCCAGTCATTTGGTAGAAAAATAAGGGTTTATTCCACAAAAGGTCGGGTATTTTTGATTTTT
This sequence comes from Ophonus ardosiacus, assembly GCA_943142095.1. Classification (NCBI taxonomy): domain Eukaryota; kingdom Metazoa; phylum Arthropoda; class Insecta; order Coleoptera; family Carabidae; genus Ophonus; species Ophonus ardosiacus. The sequence continues at coordinate 38,297,020 of OW964824.1, read as the reverse complement.
AGATATATTATATATTTAGAGGTCTCAACAAAAAATGCAAGTTTTCCCCCTCGGGGGCCTTCGGGAAGCACCGCCAACTTGAGAAAAAAGGCGCAAAAAAGCGGTTTTTTCTAAATATCTCTTCACTTATTTGCATTAGGCAAAAATAGTTATTATCTAATTTGTTGACTATAAAATTCTCTACAACTTTTATCTAAAACATTTTTTTCTACAATTAATAGATAGCTAGCTACAGTGCTTCAAACAGAGCAATTTTTTTTGAAAATTACATGAATGCTTCATTTAAATCATATTTTATTATATTTTTTTTACGTTTTTTTACAAATTACTTTTTAACAATCATTAATTATTATTATTTAACTAATATATATAAATATTAATTATTGTTTATAGTTTTTTTTTTTCATTGTAAAGATTTTTTATAGTCCAGCAAATTTATGATTTTACCTTAAAGTAATTACAACAAAAGCTTTTTAACGGAATCTAGTCCTAGAAAAGTGCGCTGAATAACATATCAATATTTTCCCAAAATCGGAGCATGGGAACCTCCCGCCAATTTGGACAAATGGCGGCATATTCAGGTTTATGGCCATTTGCTTAAAACAATTATGAAAATATTTAAATTACTCAAAAAAACAAACAATATTACGTACTTGATACTTAGTCTAATAGGTTTCACTATTTACAACAGTTTACATTCGACGTGGTATCGAAAGAAGTAAGTTATCGATAACTGTTTTATAAAAATTGTTAAAGTTTTCCTGCAATTTTTTATTTTTTCATCCACCACTCTGATCTTGTTAAAGATACGATGATGCGGTTTTAAAATTTGAATTCAGCATAAAATTCTCTTTCGTATCGTGTTTTACACTATTTTTGCCGATGAACGATTGGCGAGTTACTACCAACTAAAACTCATATGAAATCCCTCTAAAATTTTAAACATCTGAAAATCGGCTCTTTTTTCATTTTCTCATTCAAAATTTCAACAGGCTTACAGATAACCAATATTAAGTATTTAATAGGTGTCAAAGTGGTTGATGAATAATTGAGAAAAGAGCCGATTTTCAGATGTTTAAAATTTTAGAGGAATTTCATGTGAGTTTTAGTTGTTAGTAACTCGCCAATTGTTCATCGGCAATAATCGTGTAATACATGATATTAAAGAGAATTTCATGCTGAATTCAAATTTTAAAACCGCATCATCGTATTTTTAACAAGATCAGAGTGGTGGATGAAAAACTAAAAAATTGCAGGAAAACGTTAACAATTTTTATAAAACAACTTACTTCTTTCGCCACGTCGAATGTAAACTGTTGTAAATAGTGAAACCTATTAGACTAAGTATCAAGTACGTAATATTGTTTGTTTTTTTGAATAATTTAAATATTTTCATAATTGTTTTAAGCAAATGGCCATAAACCTGAATATGCCGCCATTTGTCCAAATTGGCGGGAGGTTCCCATGCTCCGATTTCGGGAAAATATTGATATGTTATTCAGCGCACTTTTCTGGGACTGGATTCCGTTAAAAAGCTTTTGTTGTAATTACTTTAAGGTAAAATCATAAATTTGGTGGACTATAAAAAATCTTTAGAATGAAAAAAAAACTATAAACAATAATTAATATTTATATATATATTAATTAAATAATAATAATTAATAATTGTCAAAAAGTAATTTGTAAAATAACGTAAAAAAATTATAATAAAATATGATTTAAATGAAGCATTCATGTAATTTTCAAAAAAATTGCCCTGTTTGAAGCACTGTAGCTCGCTATCTATTAATTATAGAAAAAAATGTTTTAGATAAAAGTTGTAAAGAATTTTATAGTCAAAAAATTAGATAATAAATATTTTTGCCTAATGCAAATCAGTGAAGACATATTTAGAAAAAACCGCTTTTTTGCGCCTTTTTTTCTCAAGTTGGCGGTGCTTCCCGAAGGCCCCCGAGGGGGAAAACTTGCATTTTTTGTTTAGACCTCGAAATATATAACATATCTAAAAATCAAAAATACCCGACCTTTTGCAGGGTAAATCTACCTAATGACTGGACTATATACCAACATACTACTTATGCCATAGGCGTTTAATATTATCTGTTTTATGGGACAGATATATATATATATATAGTGTTAACAATGCAACCGTGCCATAGGCGTTTAATATTATCTGTCCCGTAAAACTATTATGAGCGTTTCTGATATATTATTTAATTCGGCTTCAAAGAGTATATAAATACTCCTAATTTATTGGCTTATTATTAAAATATCTGCAAAAATATAATACAATTTGACAAGATGCAAAATTTCATCTTCTCATTATTGCTTATAACAATGAAGATAATACTGCATTAAATTGATATACATTTTTTCTGGATTTTTATTTTTTTTTCTATGTCCTACGGGTGGTATTGAGTAGATGGTTATTCAATAAGTGGTATGTTGACATACTATATGCAAAATTTCTTCCTCTGACTATTGTTTATAACAATGAAATTAATATTTTATTAAATTAAGATATACATTTTTTCTGGATTTTATTTTTTTTCTATGTCCTACGGGTGGTAGGGAGTAGATGGTTACCCTATTACAATAAGTAGTATGTTGGTATACTATATACAAAATTTCATCCTCTGACTATTGTTTATAACAATGAAAATAATACTTCATTAAATTAAGACATACATTTTTTCTGGAGTTTTATTTTTTTCTCTATGTCCTACGAGTGGTAGGGAGTAGATGGTTACTCTTTTACAATAAGTAGTACGTTGTCATACTATATACAAAATTTCATCCTCTGACTATTGTTTATAACAAAGAAAATAATACTTCATTAAATTAAGATATCCATTTTTTCTGGAGTTTTATTTTTTTCTGTATGTCCTACGGGTGGTAGGATGTAGATGGTTACTCTATTTTAATAAGTAGTATGTAGACATACTATATGCACAATTTTATCCTCTGACTATTGTTTATAACAATAAAAATAATACTTCATTAAATTAAAATATACATTTTTTCTGGATTTTTATTTTTTCTCTATGTCCTACAGGTGGTAGGGAGTAGATGGTTACTCTGTTATAATAAGTAGTATGTAGACATACTATATGCAAAACTTCATCCTCTGACTATTGTTTATAACAATGAAAATAATATTTCATTAAAGATATACATTTTTTCTGGATTTTTATTTTTTTCTCTATGTCCTACGGGTGGTAGGAAGTAGATGGTTACTCTATTACAATAAGTAGTATATTGGCCTACTATATACAAAATTTCATTTGCTGACTATTGTTTATAACAAAGAAAATAATACATCATTAAATTAAGATATACATTTTTTCTGGATTTTTATTTTTTTCTCTATGTCCCACGGGTGGTAGGGAGTAGATGGTTACTCTATTACAATAAGTAGTATGTTGGCCTACTAAATACAAAATTTCATCCGCTGACTATTGTTTATAACAATGAAAATAATACTTAATTAAATTAAGATATACATTTTTTCTAAATTTTTATATTTTTATCTATGTCCCACGGGTGGTAGGAAGTAGATGGTTACTCTGTTATAATAAGTAGTATGTAGATATACTATATGCAAAACTTCAACCTCTGACTATTGCTTATAACAATGAAAGTAATACTTCATTAAATTAAGATATACATTTTTTCTGGATTTTTATTTTGTTTTCTATGTCCTACGGGTGGTAGGGACTAGATGGTTACTCTATTATAATAAGTAGTATGTTGGCATACTATATGCAAAATTTCATCCTCTGACTATTGTTTATAACAATGAAAATAATACTTCTTTAATTTTAAATATAAATTGAATTCAAAAATTTTGTATACCCTTCTATTCCTATTTACAAACTTACTATTAATTATATTATTTAAAACGGATATCTTTAGAATATACGGTGTACTGTTTTTTAATTGAAATTTTGATTCTATTATCAAGCACCGTTGCTCGGCGCCTATAGAGTTGGCTATGGTTAAGCGTAACGTAAGACAGCCACACACTCGCTCAAATCTCGAATCGTCTGCTACGAATCGTCTGCTAACTTCACCTTCATCGCACACCAACGCATACAAGAGTTGCGAGCAGCGGCCGGACAACAAATCTAGTGGCAAATGTGGACATGACTTGAGCGGAAGTCCTGCGCAATGTTTCCTCAATCATTTTATTGAACACGGTCGCCCGCTTACATTATCGAAATGTTACTTATAGAAAGAATAACAGAAAATGCCAAAAATATTTGTAAGAAGCATAAAAGATAAAATAAAATTAGATAATGCATCCATTTGCGTTTTCTTTTCCTTCTGCAAGAACAAAAATTGTATTTTTTTATTAATTTTTATTATTAGTGATGCTTCGAGACTTCTACTGAGAGCGACTCATAAAAGTTCCAGGGGCGTTTGGTTATGTTTCGGGTTGACGATGTTCACGTTTGTGTACTTACACTGTATATATATATACAGTGTGAACACTGAAAACCGTGACATAGACGTTTAACATGGGAAAACAGGTTTTTTCAAATATTATCTGTCCCGCAAGAGTATAGTGGGAGTTTTTGGTGTGGTTAGAAAGATTAGTTAATTTGGCATCGAGGAGTAACTAAATACTCCTAATTTAATGCTTTATTATTGAAATACTTACGAAAGTATAATGCTACTTGACAGTTATTACTTATAACTTACTAAAAACAGTAATCATGGAAACGTATTCGATAGCTGACTTGGTTAAATCAAGGCTCCATGATAATTTTTCACTAGTTCAAATCCCTCCCGGTTCAAGTTAATATTTTTATTATTTTTATATTTATTTTGTACAATGTATTATTAAATATATTACAAAATTAAAACAAATAATTTTTTGGTACAAGTATTTTATTGACTAAATGTACAATTTGTACAAGAAGTGAAATAAATATGTAAATTTAAGCCAAATAAATAATTAAGTTTAGTTTTAAGTTCGTCATTAACGCAATCGGTTTTTTCAAATTTTAAAATGATTCGTCTAGTTCGTTCATGGGATGCAATTTGTCTATCAGGATATATCTTAGCAAAAAAGTGCCGAATTTCTCGTAAACTCATCCTTTGATTGTAAAATTTAATTATACTAATTTTTCTTCTAATGAAAAATCCATTGGATTTACAAGGTTTTCGAAAAGAATGTATCGAAAAATGACAATAAAAGTCTAACACGTCTGACAAACCTGTGTGAAGGTTTATTTATTAGTGATTACTTTTTGTTTTTTGCTTAATACTATTAGCAGTTATATAACAAAGAAATAGTATAGTAAATTCAAGAAAATACTTAATGTACCAAACTATTTACGTTTTAATTTTGTAATTTATTTAATAATACATTATACAAAATAAATATAAAAATAATAAAAATATTAACTTGAACCGGGAGGGATTTGAACCAGTGATAAATTAAATAATCTTTCTAACCATATCAAAAACTCCCACTGTAGTCTTACGGGACAGATATTTGAAAAAAACTGTTTTCCCATGTTAAACGCCTATGTCACGGTTTTCAGTATTCACAATATATATATATATATATATATATATATATATATATATATATATATATATATATATATGCGCTAATTACCTAATATATTAATAAACTAGCCGACCCGCACCGGCTTCGCACAGGCAAGGTAGAATAACGATTAGCTACACGTGTGCCAGTAATTTTTCACATTTACTTCGGAGACATGCGCAGGAAGCCGGCAACCTGCCTCGCATCGTACATGTAACATGATTTTCTCTTGTTGCCACAATTCCTTATGATAAATCTTTAAACAAATCTTTACAGAAAATACTACATGATAGTAATATTAAAATAGCCAACAATAACCTTAACTGTACTTCTTTTTTACAAAGTCAATTAAAAGATAAAATACGTAGAAACAACAAATAAAAAAGATATAGTTTATCAATTAACTTGTAAAGTATGTAACAGGGTATACGTCAGTGAGTCGTCGCAGCCCTTAAAAAGAAGGATATATCAACATGAATATCATTCAATTAAAAATAATCCAGACCATAGTGCCCTATGCAAACATGTCTGCCAAACAGGCCACCAAATTGATTTTCAAATTCCGAAAATTTTAGAGCAATCAAAATATAAAAATACAAGACTTCTTTATGAAACATGCATCATTCAAATTAATAGAAATAATTCTTGAAATTCTCAAACAGATAACAACAACAATGTTCAACATTATCAAGAATTTTATTAATTTTCAATAATTATTACCTTTTTACCTCTCGCTAAGAGAGGTATTGGATTCATGCTAAAATTCGCATATCCAGATTTCAGTGAATAAGCACGAATTAAGGTCCCTAGAATCAGATTATAACATTTTTAAAATGATGTCTGTGTGTGTGTGTGTGTGTGGATGTGTGTATGTGTGTATGTGTGTGTCTGGATGTTGTAGACACGATTCCTCAAAAACCATAAGACTTAAAAATTGTTTAACTATGGATTCCTCAATCTGACATTCCTGGGAAGAGCTGAAAAGGTTTTGGTAACAATTGAACAACCGGAAGTAGTAGTTTCTGAGAAAAATTCTTCTAAATATAATTTTTTGGAAATTTTTGTTATTAAATATTGAAGAACATAAAATTCTCCATCTAATACACTTAAAATTTTTATTATATCTTGTATAGATTTAGAGATAAAGACACTATAAATATATAGAGTAATTTAATCGCAGAGGCCAAGGCACTAAAGAAACCAGTTGACAAATTCCAATGTTTATAACATAGTTTTTAAACGACACACGTCAGTGTCAAATATCAACAGTTTTAGTGACATTCTGACAGCTTTTTCTGGGAAGTATATTTAATTTTTCTTATTGTTTTATTAATTAAATATTTGAAATTATAGGTTAAATTGCATATATCCATCAGAAATACCGCCAATCTGGTTAATGAATTGGAAGAATCTGTGACATTTAGAGACTTCCTCATACAATGAAAAATAGATATAAGTAGAATTATATGTGTGCAGAAGACATGTTAAATACAATAAAAAACAATATTTGGATAAAGTTCTGTATTTTTTTGTTATAAAACAACGGTGTGAAAGGGAAGTGCAATACAATACTTATATAGCCTAATATGGAAATGGCGAGAGGTCTTGTGCTAGCCACAACAGATTTTTTCTTTACTTTAGTTGAAATATCTCACACCCCTGTTTTAGTCTGGCGCCATTTGTAGTTCTGTTTAACTTTGCCGCTATATACAATGTTGGTATTTCTGCTTTTTCACTTTTTAATTTTACAATTCTTCTCTTCCCGGTAGAGCTTCACCTGTCGCCATGGTGATAGCTTGTACAGTTTTTTCTTCATCGTTCCTGTTATGATTACCAGTAAATCATGGAGTTGATTTTTTCGTACAAATTGTAAAAATGTATTGATAATTGGATTAAAAAAAATAAAATTTTATTTTTACCTATTGGTGAGTTGAAAACATTGTATACATTTTATATTATTGTAACAATTTATATATATAGCTGAAGATGGGCTAATTTTTTGCCCGAAACGTATAAATAATATTATGTAAAAAATGTTGAAATATATATATGGAACATTAAGACCAAATTCACTCAACTTCGAATCCCATTAAGGTTCCCAAAGGATACTCCAATTTTAAAAAATATATCAAAATATGATCCAAAATTTCTCAAATTTGGTATTTAAAACTCAAATAAATGTTATTTGAAACAACATATTAGATTTTGACTATGTCTGATATACCCAAAGTGGCACTTAATTTGGAGCTCTTAACAAATTTTTGACAAAAACCTAATAAAATATAATAAAACATGAAATTTGCAAACAGACTGTATATTGATAAACAGTAAACAGATATATAATTTATTTAAAAGTTACTATTAACTGTAAGTTTGTTGTCAGGTATTTTTGTCCTTCCATTCAGCCCTAAATTATATATTAAATATTAAATGAGTGTTGTGTTGAATAATTAATCAAAATTCTCCCTATATACTCAAAAAAGTAGCGCGGGATAGCTTAAAAAAAAAAAAAACTGTAGCAGAGAACTAAACATTATAAATACAGAAGATTTATGATTTAATACCATTACGCCTTAATATTGTCCATTGCAATGTTGCAAATATTTGCAACGGGTACTGCTAGTTTACATAAAAATCTATTAGTACAAATTTTTATATTTTTTGTAATATTTCAAAATCAGTATTGTTCAAAACGCTATACCACGCTCGTGAAGAAACGTTCACTCACTTATGCGCCTTTGCACCATCGGCTGACGCCTCTTGTTCAAAACTGGCACATGCGTGAGCGAAATTCACTACTATTTTAGCGGTTAATATGTCCATTTATTGTGAAAAAAAAGTAACACATGTTTTCGCTTTAAATCTTGGAAGTCCAAATTGAATAGTATGATCGGTTTCAAGAAAAATATAACATGTCCTATGGTCCGGATGTTAAGGGAGTTCACCCTGCATTTTATAATGCAGAAAGTCGTTTGGTTCTTATGTTGCTGGGACCAAATCCTACCAATTAAGAGATGTAGCCACCCGGAAATGTCCCGCAGGCACTGGACTTTGCGGGTTGTATACCTAATTGGCGTGGTGCAGTGGTGCACAAACCATTGGATGTACGGGCGATTTTAATTTTTTAAAATTGTAATGATAAGATCTTTGATGATTTAGTGCAAAAAATTCGTTTGGTTACATACGAGTATAACGTATCCATTGTCCTCTTGAACGAAGTACTTTGTGGTGCTTTTGGAGAAATTTTTGACTTCCTTCGTCCATTGCATAAGAACGCTACTTTATACAGGAAAATAACCCTAATGACAGTTGTAGCGAGTTCAAAAAGCTATAGATAAACAGCGGTATTCATAGTGCTTCTGTTCGAGTCTAAACCTAGTCTATCTCTAGTCTAACTTAGACCGGCGAAAAAAGCTATTCATAGAGGCAGTTTAGGGCTAGTACAGGTCTAACTCTAGACTAAAATTTAGACCTGCGCGTACCCTAGTTTAATGCGGTATTAAGTCAGTTGACACAACTATGAAAATATAATTTTGTGTGTTTAATGCAAATTAAATACATTATTACTTAATATAATATTTTTGGTAAGTAGTATGTTATAAATATTATCATATAAATGTTTATAATGTAACTGTGCTATGTATTCGTAACTTGCATTATTTCATTTTTAGGAAGTTCATGATGGATAATGATCTTCAAGAAATTTTTGAGCATATTAACTATGCGGAAGATATTAAAACAAAACATAGTTGGAGGAATCAAAAGGTTTATTTTAAATTATATGAATCTAAGAAATTTATTATAGGTTAAGTAGTATTTCAGGAAATGTTCAGTTGTTTAAGTTGTTGGTTTTTTAAAGAGTTTTAAATTTGCAGATCTAAGAAAGAAAACTACAGAATTTAACCGACAGAATAATACAATATTAGAAAATGCAAACAGCAATAAAAAGCGACCAGTTTCAGTTGATATACAAGTTTTGAGCATTATATCTTTGAATAGAGAATTATTAAAGTGAATCTGGTAATAATTTATTAGATAAAATGTTAAATTGTAACAACTTATTTAAGTAAAACAATCTGTTTTAGCAAACTTACACAGTTTTCCCAAATTACAATGATTCGTATTGGATTTGGAGTTGTCAAGAGCTATCGCTTCTCTTTTTAAAACAATTATGATCACACCATAATTTACATTGATTTTTGTGCTTCATCCAGCTAAAGCTACTACATCAAAGCTCATATTGGGACAATAATAATACTGCATAATATACCAGTGGACGAAAGAGTGAACTATTGAAGGAATTTTAATATATAAAATATTGTAACATTACGTATTATATTATGTAAGCGACAGTGTTATGTATTACTGTTAAATGTATTCACTTTTTGAACAATTTTTAGAAGTCTCATCTGAAGAAGTTGCATGTTCCATTCGATTAAAATAAATGAATATTTGACTGTAATCTAGTAATATTTTATCATAAAAAGTTCATATTCGTTTAATGTAATTTATTTTTCATCATTTCATATTCCAGTTTAAATATAAAATTGGATCTATTGGTACCGATACTAATATTTTATTTTTGAAAGTAGTTTGAGCGATATTTTTGGGGAGCTGCAAATTATGTTCGTCTAAATTTACCTTGCAAATCCTAATGTACTAAAACCATCAATGTGTGTTACCGCAATCAAGGTAAAAATTAATTGTATTAATGTCGTTGTTAACAGTAAATAAAAAATTTTAGTTGTAAGAAATCAGCCCAGTCAACAACAGCTGTGATCACAAATGTCAAAATTGTATTCACTACGCATGAGCAGTGTAATGTATGGGCATAGCCGACTAGATAGAATGGTTTAACTTCGGTTTACTTAGACCAGGTTTAAATCAGGTCTAAGTTTGACTATGAATAACCATTTTTAGATCTGGTTTAAACCTAGTCTAAGTAAATCGAAGTTAAACCAGGTCTATCTCAGTTACTATGAATACGGCTGAAAGAGTTCAGCGGCGTGTTTGTGGCTATCAGACACCCGTCGACACGGAAATATTTAAAAGGCCGCGTAAGTGCGCGAAGATCTCCTGCGCGAGACCATTGTTACGTCAATTCGAGCAAGCCGTTTAGTTTGTGTTGTTGGTTCCATACTCTACCGATTAAGATATGTAGTCACCCGAAAATATCTCGCAAGCATTGGCGCAATGTTTCGCCAATAATTGGATCTACAGAGCTGATTTTATTTTTATATTAATTGTAGTGATAAGGTCTTTGATGCTGTAGTGAGAAAAAACGAGTTTGGTTACACATAACGTATCCATGTTCCTCTCGAACTTTTAGTTTTTTTTTGGAGAAAATCAGTAGATGTGTGCTACATCTTTGAACGTGCTATTCAAAAAGCTATCGAGGGAGTTCCGCGGCGTGTATGTGGCTATCAGAGGTCCGACGACACAGACATTTCTACAAGGACGTGTAAGAGCACCGAGCCCCCCTCCGCGAGGTATTGTGTCAGTTCGAGCAGCCGTTTGGTTCTTATGTTGCTGGGACCATACTCTTCCGATTAAGAGGTGTAGCTATCCGGAAATGTCGCACAAGCAAAGACTATTGCGGGTTGTATACTTCTTATTAAAAAAGCGGTGGTGCACGAAACATTTGGACCTACAGAGCTGACTTTTTTAATATTAATCGTAATGAGAAGGTGTTTGATACTGCAGTGTAAAAAAGGAGTACCTACCTGCGGGACATTTCCAGGTGGCTATATCTCGTAATAGGTAGGGTTTGGTCCCAACAACATATACTAAACGACTTACTTGCATGATAAAATGCAGCGTGGAGGCAAAGTTTCGCCCATCGACCTTTAAACGAATAGACGCAGCGTACGAGCAAAACGCTTGTCCCGTCATAACGGTGCAGACACAGTATCTCTATCCTTCAACAGTACGGAAGTTAAGAAAACGCGGCAAAATAAAAAAATTGATTTGTCCCTACTTGTTATTGCATAATTCGTTTTATTATATATTTTTAATATAATCTTTATATACATATGTATATTATTGGGGACAAGTAATAATTAATAAGGACTTACATATGAAATGACACAGTTGAACCGCGTAAGTACTGCTGACTGCACGAAATACACCGTTTCCCCATTATCTTGTCGCACACACACCTCGCAACACATTTATTTACGTATATATTTGCAGAAATAATTGTAAATGTTCTCCAAAAAAGTAAATAATACGCAGTCACGAAACGTCAAATGTAGATTTTGACAACTATTTAGTGATAGAGAGCGATGTATTGAGGTTTACATATGTCTGAAAAAGATGTACAATGAGTACGAACGTATGCGCAGTATACTTTAACTGAGAACTTCCGTACTGTTGAAAGGCAGAATGTATATTTCTATCCTTTTATGTTGGAGCATTATTCTAACAATAAAAGAATAGGAGACACTTGGTCCATTAGTTTAAAGGTCGATGGTTTCGCCCTACTATATAAATTTAACTTTAAAAATTGGGTTCCAATCAAAAGTTAACATGTCACTGGAACTACTGCTTGATTTTTTTATGTTTTGATCAAATTGCAACAGATGGAAGTGCTCAATTGGTACCAAGAGGTTTTAAAAAAACTATCCATAGTGTTAACATGAAAATGAATATAATGCGAGGTATATGACTGCGAAGAATTTGATGTAGGAGTTCGCTTTTAGACATATAGAGAGTTTCTTATTACTTTTAAGTGCTTATTTTCTTAAATTTTTATATATTTTTGTAAAAATTTTAATAGAAATGATTATTTAGCATCAATATTAAGTTTTTTAATATATGCATGTTTAAATAAATTTTAATGTCTTGATTAACACAAAATAAATTCAAACAATATGTAACATGTCTCAATTTTTCTGTGCAGAAGGTAACATGTCCATTTTTTGCAACAATAAGCTACATGAAATAGTTATTTACATAATTAGTTATGAAAAGAGTGATATTGGTTGTATTTGCCAAAATTCGCTTCGCTCGTTTTGCAAATTATGTGAGTGAAACAATATCACATTTTCATAACGTATTATGTATAACATTTTATCTATTTTCGCCAAAATAATTTAAAAATACAGAAGATTGTAAGTTTCTCTATGACAGCTCAATATACATATTTCAAAATAAATTTACCAAAGCGCTGTCGTTAAAATAAATGAAATTAATTTTCTAATTTACTCCTTATGTCAGTGCATGCATATCATCATTGAAAATCAGTTCTAAATGTATTCTGAAACCGCTGTAGATCATCCTTCTGATGTACGAGGGTGGATTAATAAGTAGTGTGCCTAGACAAGAAAACAAATAATTATCTGTAACAAAATATTTAATTTTTTCAACATAATCTCCTTGGAAACTCAATACATTTAGCCCACCGATTTTATTTTTTTTTTTTTTTTTATTCTTTCAGAAAAGTACGTTTTATCTCTTTAAAATATTTGTAAGTTTCAGTGATTATCTCCACATTTAAACCAAACAGGAAAAAGTCGGAGGGGGGCTCAATCTCGCGTATATGGGGGATGTGGAAGCTGTTCGCAATGCATTTCATTTATTTTTGCCATTGAAACAGCCGAAGTGTGAACACGCGCATTATCTTGAAGAAACTGAACTCGTTACTTTTTTAAATGGGATCTATTTCTTTTTATTACATCATGCTATTTATCTAAAAGGGGTGCATATTATTCTCCTGTTATCGTTCTGCCTTTTTGCAGATAATGGACACGATGAATCCCACTCCAGTCCCAAAAGATAGTGGTCATAATCATTCGGGCCGAGAATACGGTCTTTGCCTTCTTCGGAGCATTTGCACCAGTCTCACTCCAATGTTTTGATTGTTGTTTCATTTCGGGTGTATAATTGTGTGTCCAGATTTCATCGACCATTATTATTCGGCGCCAAAAGTTCTTCGGATATGCTTCAACTTCGCCAAATTGAGTGCTGAAAGTCGTTCCCATTAAAATTTCTGGTTCACCTTCAACAAATGCAACACCCACTTTGCACATATTCAATTCATTATTTAATATCGAAATCACTGATCCATATGAAATGTGTAAAGCCTCTACTATTTACCGCACTTTTACTCGACGATCATATATTACCATATCATGAAATTTATATCCGGAGTGCTCACGTCTTTTGGGCGTCCATTCTGTTCTTCATCAAATACACTGGTCCGGTCACGTTTAAATTCTGCTGTTGTCGTTGAGTTATTTAATAGTTTTGTTTTAAAAGTAAGAACTTAATCTCTGATCTATATTTCACTTTTTCCATGTTTTAAAATAGGTTATAAAATGGTTCACTTCCTATATAAATAACAAGCGTCCTTGCAATCGAAATGATAACAAATTTTCACAGTAATGGTTTAACAGACGCGAACTTGAAAAACAAAGGAATTGTTTTGTTAGTGCTGCTCTCTTTTGTTAGGCTCACTACTTCTTGATCCGCCCTCCTAGAGGCATTGGGTGTGAATCAATAATTAATAAATTGCTATTAAAGAGATTATTTATATATTCTTGTTTCTTTTTGTATCAATTGTTCGCTGTGTCATATTCTTTACGTAACTCGTTATGTAATAGTTATTTACATAATCAGATATGAAAAGAATGATATTGCTTGATGAACATGATATTTGCCAAAACAAGAGTTCTGCAAATTATGTAAGTCAAACAATACCATGTTTTCGTCACGTATTATATACAAAATTTTATCTAATTCTGTTAAAATAATTTTAAAATACTGAAAATTCTAGGTTTTTCTATGACAGCTCAATATACATACTTCAAAATCAATTTATCAAAGCGTTGCTGTGAAAATACATGAATTTAATTTTTTAAATTAATGCTTATGTCAGTACATGCGTATCATCACCTTATTATCATTGAAAATGAGTACTGAATATATTCTAAAACCGATATAGATCTTTCTTCTGATGTACAGGAATTGGGTGTGAGTCAATAATTCATAAATTGATATTAAAAAACTCGTTATTGATATATTATTGTTTCTTTTTGTATCAATTGTCAATTGTGTAATACCCTTTTCAATTGACCGTGTACCGTGTATTAATAGGTTATATTAATGTATAGGAAATCATTCATTAATGACCACCATTAATGCATGTTTTTTTATTGATAAACGATTTTAGTACGTAACCATATATACCATACACTATTGCTGAAGAATTGTCAATCATAAACACATGAGTACATATACACACAGACACACAAACAAAGACTATGTCAGACGTTACTAACCTAAATTTTTTTGTTATAGAATAAAATTAGATTTTACAATTCAGTATAATACGGTCAACTGAAAAATATTGTAACTAACACGTTTGTTAATTAGCGATTAGTGATCTCAACAATTAACGCGTGAACGAATGTCTCAGTCATTAATCCCCGTCATTAACACACTTGATAGTTAAATAACATTTACTGATTGACTGAAAAAAGTAATTTAATTAAAAAACCTAATAGCAGGGACGTAGACAGTTTTGTTTGTGTTTTTCTCAAAACTTTTTATGTTGGACATGTTAGTTTTGAATGAACACTTCTCATCTATGTTCATTTGTTTCTTTTTTATTTTTTTTTTCTGATAATATAGGAGTATTGGTGAAAACGCATTGTTAAAATTGGAAATAGTAGGCGAGATAAGATATTCGAATGCCTCAAATTATCTAACATTTATAATAATTCTTAAATCTAGGATTATTGCATATGGTCTAAATTAGGCATGCATTTTCATTTATTTTTATTAAAAATTATTTCCTTTATTAAATTTATTAGTAAAGAATACAGAAATAAAGAAAAATGTTTAAAATACGTTTACCAGTGTCCACAGTTGGTGGGGATTCCCTACTTTCTTAATTTATGAAAATATCAAATTAAAAATTTATATGTTGCAATTTTTTAAGTATAAATCATAGACATATCACTTCCGGTTTGACCGAAAGTAGCATCATCTTTCTCATTTTAAATAGAAAAGCCTATATATTTTTATATTTTTGAATTTTACGTTAAATTTAAATTCTGAATATAGTAGTATGTCACAAGTCAAATTTTGCAGCAAAAATCCTAAAGAACATTATTATTACCTCCCGGCACCTTTATGTAAGGACGATATTGTCTTTGGTCAAAAAATTCTGTTTTTTTTTTTAAATGAATAAACACGGTTTAGGGTCCCTAGAATACGATTTTACTTGTTTCACGATTATATCTGGCTGTGTGTGTATGTGTGTGTGTGTGTGTGTGTGTGTGTGTGTGTGACAAAATTTCTCCGACTATAACTCCAATACTACAATTCTAAAAATTATTCTTTCGTATTCCTCTTCTATACATTCATATGAGAAGCTTAGTAGATTTCGGTTATTAATTGTTGAAAATTTGAATTATTATTAAAGATCGAGAATGCATATAAAAAACAGTATGTCATGTAAAAAAGTCTGTCAATCAATATATATATATATAATATTATTGTAAGTTGTCATACCCAATGTTCATTGTATAATTATGTGTTAATAAAGATTTCTACGTTTAAATATTACATTTATCTTATTTCTAACAATGGTTATGGGCCCAGGCAGATATATTTAGCGGGCTAATTAGTATTTTGGTGTGGTGAGTTCGGAACACGGACGCGAATATTACAAACATTTCGTTTCGTTGAATTGACAGTGAATCGTATTTTTATATCCAGAATGTCGAATTCCACTATATCTTTTATCGAAAAATTAAAAGGCCGCGAGAATTACGCATCATGGAAATTTCAAGTGAAAGCTTTATTGCAATTGGACGATCAATGGGACGTCGTTCAAGGTACCGTTCCAGTAGAAGAAGCCAAAGAAAAAGACCGAAAAGCACTGTCCAAAATTTCACTACTGGTGAATACCGACCTGATCCACCACATTGAGCATTGTAAGACATCGAAAGAAGCTTGGGAAACGATCCAGAAGTTATTTGAAGACTCTGGACTTACGAGAAAAATTGGGTTACTTCGTCAATTAATATTAACTCGTTTAGAAGATTGCGGTTCAGTGGAAGAATATGTAAACAAAATCATATCAACATCGCAGCGTCTTCGAGATATTAACTTTGATATTACAGAAGAATGGATAGGAACTTTACTACTGGCAGGGCTCCCTGAAGAGTATAAGCCAATGATAATGGGGCTAGAAAGCTCCGGAATATCGATTACTGCTGATGCAATAAAAGTAAAATGATTGCAAGATGTCAAGTGTAAATCCGATCAAAAATCATGTGATGCAGCACTGTACGTTAAAGGCATAAATAACAAAAATTATAACAAACAGAAGCATTCCATCAGATGTTATAACTGTAATCGACAAGGACATTTCGCCGCAAGTTGTCGCTCAAAAACTAAAAGTGACAATAAAAATGTCAAAAAGGACTTCAATGATAAAAAAGTGGACAATAAAAATACAAATGCCTTTTTAGCGTGTATGTTGTCAAAAGAAAACAACATAAATAAATCTGCATGGTATTTAGATTCCTGTGCGTCTGTGCACTTAACTAAGGATAAATTAAATATTACTGAAACTGTGAGTCAGTTGGAAATGTTGACATTCATTTATCAGTTGGTGACAATACTAATAGTGTAAAAGCTTATGATGTACATTACGAACCTGGAATCGCAGCAAACCTTCTATCTGTAAGCAAAATAACCAGTAAAGGTAACACTGATATTTTTAATAAAGTCGGCGGAAGAATAGTCAACTCCTATGGTGAACTCATCGCTTCTGCAACCTTGCAAAATGGAATATATCAATTGGATACATCACAGTCGGACATTTTCCAAAGAGCATACGTTACAACAAATAACAAAGACATCTGGCATCGCAGATTAGGCCATCTAAACAGAAGAAGTATGAATCTGTTGAAAAATATGGCTGTTGGTACGGAAAATCTCGAAATTAGTGATGATCCATGCGAGGTGTGCATCGTAGGTAAACATACTCGTTTACCATTTAAATCGAGTAAATTTCGAGCAAAAAAAAATTAGATCTGGTTCACACAGATTTATGTGGACCCATGGAGACAACTTCGATAGGAGGGAGTAAATATTTTTTTTATTTTAATTGATGATTATTCGCGATATACATTTGTATATTTTTTAAAATCTAAAGATGAAGTGCCAGATACATTTAAAGAATTCTGTGCATTAGTAGAGACTCAGACCGGCAAGAAAATTAAATGTTTGCGATCTGACAATGGAATGGAATATGTAAATAACCAATTATCTACTTTTTTGAGGTCAAAAGGGATAAGGCATCAACGTACCGTGAGATTTACGCCCCAGCAGAATGGAACGTCAGAACGAGCCAATCGTAAGATCGTCGAGAAAGCAAGATGCATGCTTCAGGACGCAAATTTGCCCAAAACATATTGGGCAGAAGCAGTTTCAACAGCTGTCTATCTTAATAATAGAAACCCAACGAAAGCTGTCAGGGATAAGACTCCATATGAGGCTTGGTACTCAAGAAAGCCTAATCTCAAACATATCAGAATCTTTGGATGTGAGGCTATGGCGCAAATACCAAAAGAAAAACGAAAGAAATGGGATCCTCGGTCAGAAAAATTGCTGTTCATCGGATACTGCGAACATACTAAGGGTTACCGTTTAATTAACCCTGTTACAAAGAAAATAACGATTAGCAGAGATGTAATTTTTTTGGAACATAAAATGATAAGTGAAGAAACATCCACACCTGAAATAATAAATAAACTTTTAGTCGCAATATTACAAGACGAAAATGATGAAGGAAAAACAGTTCCTGACGATGATCAAAATATATTTATAAATGAAAATGAAGAAGAAATAGTAGAAGAAGAAGAGGTTCAAGTTCCTGTTCCCGAGCAACCAACTCAGCTAAGAAGATCTACCCGTATCATGAATCGTAATAATAACTCAAACAATGTGTCATATCTTGTAGCTGAGAATAATGAACCACTTACTCCAGAGGAAGCACTCGCAAGTCCACAAGACCTAAAATGGAAAGAAGCTATAGATGAAGAACTGGCATCCTTTGCAATCAATGAAACCTACGAATGGACAGATCTACCAGAAGATAAAAATGTACTTAAAACAAAATGGGTATTTAAAGTAAAGGATTCCGAGTCGAAATCTCCAAAATACAAAGCTCGACTAGTAGTTAAAGGTTGCGCACAAAAACCAGGAATCGACTATGAAGAAACCTACTCCCCAGTCATCAAGTATTCCTCACTAAGGTATCTCTTCGCGCTAGCAGTAAAGGAAGACATGGAGATAACACAAATGGACTTAAAAACAGCATACCTTCATGGCTATTTAGAAGAAGAAATTTATGTACTACCACCTGAAGAACTTGAAGAGAAGCAACGTGGAAAAATTTGGCGCTTAAGAAAAGCTATGTATGGTCTCAAGCAGAGCGGAAGATGTTGGAATCGTCGTTTGTATCAAGTCCTAATCGAAATGGGCCTTGAACAATCAAAGGCAGATCCTTGTATCTACTACAAGCATAAAAGTCGAGGTATCATCATAGTTGCCATATACGTCGATGATATCCTAATCCTTACTAATGAAACACATTTAAAGATAACTGTTCAAAGAAAACTAGAATCTGAATTTCGTATGAAAGACCTAGGCGAAGTTAAAAATTGCTTAGGCATGAAGATAACCAGGGACAGAAGAAATGGAAAACTTTGGATCGACCAGTCAAACTACATAGAAAAAATGTTACATAAGTTTAAAATGTCAGATTCTAAACCTGTTTCGACCCCGATGGAAGCTGGACTGAAATTGAGAGATTCGTCTGAAAAAAATGATTGTAATGATTCTGTACCATATCAACAAGCTGTAGGTAGTCTTCTATATCTTTCACAAATATCCAGACCAGACATTTCTTATTCCGTAAATTGTGTCAGTCAGTTCAGTAATAAACCTAAAACATGTCATTGGATTGCTGTGAAAAGAATTTTTAGATATTTAAAAGGTTCTAAAAATTTAAAATTAGAATTTAACAAAAACGGTAATATTGAATTGCAAAGTTTTAGTGATGCTGACTGGGGCAATGAAAACAATAATAGGAATTCTGTCACTGGCAGTAGTTTTAAATTTATGGGTGGTTTGATTTCTTGGTTCAGCAAAAAGCAAAGGACAGTTGCCTTAAGTACCGTCGAAGCTGAATACATGGCACTCAGCTTTACCATTCAAGAAATTTTATGGCTTCGAATATTAATTAGTGAGCTGCAACCTGATATAAAAATCAAACCATACATTATTTATTGTGACAATAAAGGAGCAATACATTTGGCAAAAAATGATGTTACGAGCCAGAGATCTAAACATATAGATATCAGGCATCATTTTATTAGAAAACATGTTCAAGATAAAACTATATTTATTGATTATTTGCCTACTGAACAAATGTTGTCAGATATATTGACAAAACCTTTGTCAAAGGAAAAGCATGAATATTTTGTAAAAATGTTAGGTCTTCGATAATTTAGTTTTTATAATAATTGTAATAATAATAATTCAAGGGGAAGTGTTGGAAATTTGAATTATTATTAAAGATCGAGAATGCATATAAAAAACAGTATGTCATGTAAAAAAGTCTGTCAATCAATATATATATATATATATATATATATATATATAATATTATTGTGAGTTGTCATACCCAATGTTCATTGTATAATTATGTGTTAATAAAGATTTCTACGTTTAAATATTACATTTATCTTATTTCTAACATAAATGATCAACTGGAAGTACCCGTAATTGAAGTTCTTAACAATTTTTCTTAAAAAAACGTAGTTAAATATCAATTTTTGAATATTTAAGAAAACACTCGCCATGTTTCACAAGATTACAGCATCTGTTGATGGCCGAAAGGTTGATTCAGACGCTATAATCTTGTAAAACATGGCGAGTGTTTTCTTAAATATTTTATTTAACATTGTTTTCGCTATTTTACTATTAATATCAATTTTTGACATTTTTATGTTATTATAAAAATGAAATATGTCTCATTATTTATACGGTTTGGTTACAAATTTTCCTTCATATTCATTAGATATGGAGTTAAAGAAATATAAAGAAATTAATTTTCATAAATCAGCCAGCTATGCACTAACCACGGAAACTCCTGATATTAAAATAATAATAATAATAATAATAAATTTATTACTTTAAAAGGTTTACAACCCATGATAAGTAAATGAATGAATTACAATAATAAAGTTTACAAAAAGAAAATATTAAATTTATCAGAAACCTAATAATAAGTACACGTAACATAAATTGGTGATTTGCACAGCACATTTGAATTATATGGAGAAAGATAAAAGTTTTCAGTACAGCGGGAAGATAATCTCGGTACACGAAAATAAAGTTTCTCTAATAAATTTGAACAATCAACCTTGTAGTGAATTATTTTGAATAAATAATCTATCTTGATATCAATAAATCTTGATCTAATTGAGTCAGTATTGAATGTTCTACATAGGGTATCAGCAGGCGTATTTTGATCAGGATAATATTGAAAACATTTAAACCAAAAATACTTTAACATTTTACGTTGTAACTTTTCTAGTCTCGCTATAGGAGTTTGATAAACGGGATACCAAATGATTATAGCATATACGAGCCCTGTCCCGTAAGTGTTGGCCCAGTCATAAAAAAATGCATTTCTTATACTTGTGCTCAACTGGACAAGCTGCATCCAATTGCATTAGTTAGTGTAGATCAGTTATTTCCAGTATTTAAGGCATTAAGTTATAATTCAATGGAAATAAATTAGTAGATGTTTTGATTTTTTGCTGAAATAAATAATTTCAATGATTTTATGCAACTGGGCCAACACTTATGGGGCAGGGCTCGTATAGCATATGAAAGCATAATATAAAACTCGCAGTGCATTAATATTAGAAAAATCCGCACAACTTCTAACGATGAAACCTATCATTCTGTTGACTGATGCAATTAAATTGACAATATGTAATGTAAACGTAAGTTCTGATCTGTATCAAAAAAGACTCCTAAGTCTTTAATTTTCGAGGAAGGAGATAAGTTAACAGTATCTATATTATAGTTATATAAAATTGGTGATTTTCGACGAGTAAATGATATAACTTCACATTTACTGATGTTAAGTTCAAGTTTGTTAGTACTACACCAATTCGTAATACTATTTAAGTTGTTTTGTAGCTTATTACAATCCCGTACATTTTGGATCTCAGTAAAAATTTTCACGTCATCAGCGTAGATTAACACGTTACAAGTCAAATTTTCCACAATGTCATTCACAACAAGAAGAAATGAAAGTGGTCCTAAGTTTGACCCTTGTGATACACCCGATTTAGCAATATAATAGTTGGAACGGTAGTTATTGTAACATGCAAACTGTCGACGGCTACATAAGTACGATGCAAAGAACTGAATTAGATCATCATGGAAACCGATGTTGCAAATTTTATACAATAAGATCTTATGATTTATTTTGTCATAGGCTTTTGATATGTCTATATAGATGACATCTCCCTGGCCTTTTTTTTTATCCAAAACTTCGGAAACATGCTGTGTAAAAACGCAAAGATTTGTTGTAGTTGATCTTTTAGGCATAAAACCATATTGGTATTGTGGGATGTACTGACTTACTTGCGGAAAAATCTGATTATATATGACAATATCAAATAATTTTGCGAAGTTAGACAATATGGATATCGGTCTATAATTCTGAATAACTGATGGATCTCCCGATTTCAGTACAGGACAAATTTTAGTTAATTACGAAACTAGGAATCTGATCATGTCCAGCAGTTAAAGTATTTTTAAGTTTTTCTCTAGCCTTCAGTAAATCAAACTCTGTTATGCTAAGCTCTACATTGTGTAACATAATTAAACTGTTTGACACTAATTGTTGCTGTTACTAAAGACAGATGAATCTGAATAAACACTACTAAAATAATCACTAAAAAGTTCTAAAATTGAATGTGGAGTGTCGCTGATTGTATTATGTGATTTCATAATGTTAGGTATCCTTGATGTACCCTTCTTATTCTGTACAAATGACCAAAATTGTTTAGGATTTAATGTCACAGTGTTCTCAACTTCCGAAATATAGCTATTATACGATGATTTTATTGCATTTTTCACAGAGCATTTAATTTGTTTGTATTTGTTTAAGAAGTAAATAGAATTTGTTTTCTTGTACTTTGCATAGTATTTGGATTTAAGTTTGTTTTACGAATAATGTAGCGAGTACACCATGGAGGATAGCTATTTTTCTGATGTTTATAAGTTGGTTCCAAAGGTACGTTGCCAGTAGTGACAGCCGCCCGACTCTGGACATCACTTGTAATTTGTAACAGATTTAACTTGTTTAGTTCCGTAGCGATTGTTCGTATTCTTCCCTGAGGCCAATAAACTTTTGAAAGATTCAGCTGATTTTTACCTCTCGCTAAGAGAGGTATTGGATTCATGCTAAAAACCGCATATCCAGATTTTTGCACTAGTACAAACCTTGCGATAAATGTCTATTAAATTAAAACGTGAACTATAAGCGAAATATGCGTAATTATATCAAGTTGCGATGCGGAATAATAATAATAATAATAATAATAATTAATAATAATAAATAATAATAATAATTAATAATATATATATATACGAGATGCGATAATTAAGTCGAACTCAACTTTTTATTTTGACAATAAAAGTAATACTCATACTGAAAAGCTCTTGCGAAAAACTTGCTCATATTCGCAAAAGGTTCAGATGCGCGGTAAATTTTTACTTCTTGTAGTCGTAGCGACATCTTGCATGCTGCCTGACAACAGTGACAACCAATGTATGTTTTGGGATAGGCAAAAAAGGACACACATGCTTTTGGCGTGAATATATGGATTCCTCAATCTGACATTCCTGGGAAGAGCTGAAAAGGTTTTGGTAACAATTGGACAACCGAAAGTAGTAGTTTCTTAGAAAAATTCTTCTAAATATATTTTTTTGGAAATTTTTGTTATTATTTAACAAAAACAAAATTCTCCATCTAATATACTTAAAAATTTTATTATATCCTGCATTGATTTAGAGATAAAGACACTGCTTATAACATAGTAATGTTTATAACATAGTTTGTAAATGACACATGTCATTGTGAAAAATCAACAGTTTTAATGACATTCTGAAATATATTTCTGGGAAGTACATTTAATCTTTCTCATTGTTTTATTAATTAAATCATTAAAACTGCCTCATACAATGAAAAATAGATATAATTAGAATTGTATGCGCGCAGAAGACATGATAAATACAATAAAAAATAATATTTGGGGAAAGTTCTGTAATTTTTTTGTTATAAAACGATGGTTCGATAGCGAAATGCAGTACAATACTTATATAATATAAAATGGAAATGGTGAGAGGTATTGTGCTGGCCACAAGAGATTTTTTTAGTTTTGGGATTTACACTAGGGAAACCAATTCTAGTTATTTGTTCAGTACTCTGTTTAACTTTAGAAGCAAATGTAGCCTTATCAACCGAATCAGTGTTTACGCCTTTAGTAGTTGTTAACACGTTTTGTTCCACAACAATAGTTTTATAATTTGAAAATTCATCTTTAAGACACTGGATCTCGAGATTCATATCTTCAATAACCGATTCGAATTTGGTTTGAAAATCACTTAAAGCGCTATTTAACACAATTTCACAGTAGGACTAATCTCTGCTACTATTTCAGATTCAGAATTTATTTATTTATTTAAATACAATGCCCGACAGGCTACAAACCCTTACTTGCACAAGGAATATAAATACATGGAAATAATGAGTACAAAATACAATGTATAACAATGTTACACTAAATTAAGTATTACATCATAAATGAAGACTTTTAATATAATAAAGAATCTTACTAACATTGTTATCAAAAATATCAAAAGATGAACATAAAGAGTTGTAAATTTTACATAGGTTGTTGATAAGCGAGCGTGAAGCAATATTTGTGTGCACAGAGGGTAAATAAAAAGGAGTATAATTTCTTGTAAATGAGTACGGTACACAAAAATTGAGGAAAGAAAGAGATAGAGGATCATCTATACAAGAGTGAATTAATTTATACAAATGAATTATACAAATTTTAATTCTACGTTGTTCCAAACTATCCATTTGAAATATATTTAATAAAATGTTGTACGTTACATCTCTGGGAGGATAATAATTCATAATTTTAAAATAAATATACCTCAAGAATTTTTTCTGGACTGTTTCAATGGCTTTAATTTGAACATTATAAATTGGATACCATATAATTGTACAGTATTCCAATCTAGATGTAATAAGAGAGTAATATAAAGTAAATATTGCTTGTAAATTATTGAAATTCCGCGTATTTCTAATAATGAAACCCAGCAACTTATTCACCTGTGCCAGAAAATTATCAACATGTATATTAAAAGTTAATTTAGCATCAAATACAACATCCAAATCTCTAATAGTCACATCTCTGAGTAAAGTAGTATTATTAATATTATAGTTAAAATTAATGGGGTATTCTACTCAATTTTTTTTTATTATTTTAAATAAAACTTTATTCAGTTTTGAAGCAATTCGTAGTATTAAAAAATTTTAATTGTTCCTAGTTTAACAATATTTTATTTTCGAAAAATCAGTATAACGTCATATTTCCTCTATACTTGTCTCTCTCACACACACTGCTCTGAGTACGCTGCGAGAGAAAGATAACAATTGTATGACGTCAATTTTCCCTTTTAGCAAATGTGAAATACCTTGTAAAGTAATTATTTAAAAAATGTTTTCATTGTTTTAACTATTATTTATTGAGCCATACTTTATGTTAAATTGAATATTTTTAAACTTTTTTGTTATGGTGGAATACCCCATTGTCGATTGCTTGCGTGAAAACGTTAATACTTTGCATTTATTCAAATTTAAACTTATTCTATTAATAACACACCAATGAGAAATATTATTCAGATCATTTTGTAATGAGACATAATCTTCATCATTATTAATTTGTCTGTAGAGTTCTAGATCATCAGCAAAGAGAAACATATTGTTAGAAATTACTGACGTAATGTCATTAATAAATATAAGAAAAAGAAGAGGTCCCAAATTTGACCCCTGGGGTACACCAGAAGTTGCCATAAATTTATTTGATTTATAACCATTAATTTGTATATAAAAAGTACGGCTGCCTAGATATGAAGAAATTAGACTAATTAATGATGTAGAAACAGAAAAATTAAGTTTTTGAATTATAATTGAGTGATCTATTTTGTCAAAAGCTTTGGCAAAGTCTGTGTAGATAACATCAATCTGACCTTGGTTATCTAAAACTGTGGCAATATTGTGAGTAATCGAACAAAGTTTACTAGATGTAGATCTGTGTTTCATGAATCCATGCTGCGAAAATGATAAAGCAGAATTTATTTTATTGTAAATAGTATTACAAATTATTATTTCAAAAATTTTGCTAAAACCAGAAAGAATAGACACAGGACGATAATTACTTATAATTTTCCGGTCACCAGACTTAAAAACAGGTACTACTTTGGCATTTTTCCAAATGTGTGGGAATGAATTTGTTTTTAATGCTAACTTAAATATATGAAAAAGAGCTACAGATAGTGAATAAGCACAGTCCTTAATTATAATATTAGAAATTAAATCAGGCCCAGCAGTTAAATTAGATTTAAGGTTATTGATAGCTAGCTTAATTTCATCTAGAGAAACAGAGTTCATATGAATTTCATTATTAGAAACAACTTTTGTAGGAACAAGTGCATCAGTATCATAAGACTCGAAAACACTGTGAAAATAAGTAACGAAACCGTTAACAATGTCCTCCGTTGTAGTTAATTTGTTATTAATATTTACATACATTGGATTAGGATAATTAGAAATATTACGTTTCGAATTAATGCAATACCAGAACTTACGAGGATCTGAGTTGATTTTATTTTCACAATCATGAATAAATTGACTATAAGAATGATGAATATCCCATTTAATTTTTGATCTTAGATATTTAAATTCATTCTGGTAACGTTTGCACATTTTCAAATAATATGCTTTCATTTTAAGGTCCTTACGAATGGGTTTTGTAATCCATGGAGGGAAGGAGCTTTTATTAAGACTGGAGTAAGGAACGCACTCATCAAAGAAACTATATAACATTGAATAAAAATAATCACAAGCCTCATTGACATCACTAAAAGTACTAAATTGATCACATACATATTGAAATATAAGATCATAAAATTTGGAAAAATTAGTATATTTAAAATTATAAATTCGTACATTTTTTTACAAAGTGCTCTATTATTATTGGTAATCGATAATGGTACATTAATAGATATATTTAATATTGGATGGTGATTATATTCTTTGTCAAATATTAAATAGCTTTCTTTAGAAACATTACACGTAATATTACTTATAACCAAATCAAGTAATTTATTTTCTGAGTTGTATACATAATTATATTGTTTAGAATTAGAAAATAGTAAAAACTGATGAAATTTCCGAAAAATTCTCGACTGATTATCAATACAATTATTAGGAAAACTATTACTTACGTACTCAGGGATGTTAAAATCACCAACAATGATAAATTATTATATTATTATATTAATTGTTATAAATGTTTCAAAAAATCAAACAAATGATCATAAATATCAGAGGATAACGAGGGAGGAATATAAATACTAAATACATATATAAATATGTTCTTAAAATAAACTTTACAACAAACAACATCAATTTCAACAGGTAAATAGACTTCATAATCGTTTAAAGAAACACTCTCAGATTTAAGTGAATTTTTAACAAATAAAGTAACTCCACCACCACGAACTGTGTTGAGCACACTGTGATCACGATCTTTGCGATATACCATATAAGAATTATCAGAGAGCTCACTATCAAGAATACTTGGATTAAGCCACGTTTCCGAGAACACTAACAAATCATAGTCTAAAGATGCCAAAAGCGAATATAGTTTATTAACCTTCATATTGAGTCCTTGGACATTCTGATAGTAAACCTGCAGTGACGATGTATTTTCCAATATCAGTTTGAACGATAACAGGAATCCCATTATTGTAAGAAATTCTCCACTTCTTGTTACCATCAGAATTACGAGCATCAAGTTCAATCTTCAGTTGCCTAAATTGTTGTAATTGGAGGGGAGTACGATCTGAGTTTATAAATACATTATTAAATTCAGGAAACTGACGTAATTTACGTGCATTTTTTATGACAGTTTGAGCAGAAAGCACATCCTTAAAAATTACTTTTATCAAGCGCGGTTTAGTTTGATCCTGAGGTTCCTTTTTTCCAATCCTGAATACCTTGGCAATCGGTAAATTAACTGATGGTATACTTTTCGTGATTATATTATTAACAAGTGGCATACAGTCCTTGTCCGGCATGTCATCATCAGCAACTCCAGAAATGATAATATTAGTTTCACGGCGGTTGCGGTCGCTAATCTCAGCGATTACTGAATCTATAATAATATCCTTATTGCCTAAATGCGGCTGTTGGTTGTCAATATTATTTATCCTTAATACTTTGTAATTCTTCTTGTAAACCAACAGTAAGAGCTTTTAGCGATTTAATTGTATCACTACTTTTTAAGCATATATTGCATAAAATTTGTATTGCTTTAGTAGTAGACCGAGTAAATCGATTGACGTCATCAGCTGTTAAATCAACACGGGCAAGATGAGTAAGTGTATTACATCCATGACATGCGAAGACCTTCTGGGGATCATCTCCGGCAGTTTTATTGCAATTAGGGCAGTTCTTCGGCATAATAAAAAGTTAAAATCGAACTTTAACGAATATAAACGAAGTAGTAGCTTCTTAATGTTTAATTGACAGATGTTAGTGTCAAGCAGAGATGGGCAAGTTACTTTTAAAATGTAACTAGTTACAGTTACAGTTACTTCCAAAAAAAAGTAACTAAGTTACTTAAGTTCCAGTTACTTTGGCGAAAGAACTAAGTTATTTACTAGTTACTTATTAAAAGTAACTTAGTTACCTTGAGTTACTTTCTAACTACTTTTAATGGCGTGAAGTGTAGACTTAGACTGTTGACTTAGTTATTGTGTAGTATACATATCAGGGAGTTTTTGCACTAACTACGTTAACCTAAATTTTAACGTTATTGCTTGGCAACACCCAATCAGATTATTATTGTTAATGTTAACGGACCTAGAGGGCTTTATTACCGCCTAGGCCCACGAGGCCACGGCCTAGGGCCCGCTTTGACAAGGGGCCCGCAGGGCCCGGTTGCTGTGATTTTATTAAAATTTATTAATTTATTTTTCAATTTTGATTTCTTATACCAAGATATAAAGAATCTACTTTCTTTCTAACATGACATGACCATTATAATGTATAAAACATGCAGACATTATTTCCTAGACTTATTAGTGGATAATGATTAATTTTTACTTTGACTAACTTAAGTTACATTCTAATTTCCGAGTAACTTTAAGTAAGTTAAGTTACTCAAGTAACTAGTAACTAAAAACCGTAAAGTTACCAACTACTTTTCCGCAGCAAGTTAAGTTACAGTTACAATATTTTAAACAGTAACTAAGTTACGTTACAAGTTACGTAAAAGTAACTAGTTAGTAACTAAGTTACTAAAGTAACTAGTTACTGCCCAGCTCTGGTGTCAAGTGAAATTTCCATAGTTTATGTTCGTGGATATTTATTGTATATATAGATATATAGAATATTTTCCATTGAACTTTGCTATGATATTTTTTTGTAAAAAATAGTAATAATAATAAATAATAATAATAATAATAATAATAATAGTTTCATTGATTCGAGAAATTTCTCATATAATAAGGATTAGTATATATTTGTTATACAAATATATGTAATTGATAATACATTTCATGTACATAAATTAAGTTTTGAAAAAAGAAGAAATGTGCAATACAGCAAGTAAGGTATAATTTTGATTTTGTATTTAAATAATTAGTTAATTTAATTTATTTATTCGTTTCTACAGAAACTTCTTTTTTTACCATTGTGACAATGAACCGGTAAATGTCCCGTATTTCATCATGATTTAGATTGTGTAATAGGGTGTGATATGGGGCAAGGGGATTTGAGGCAGACAGATATTTCTTCTTATGAAATTGTAGCATGGGCAGTGAAGGAATATGTGTTCGAGTATTTCAAGATGATTCATATTGCAAATAGAACACATTTCTGTTGGATTTATGTGATATTTGATATTATTCACGTTTAAGTATATCATTCTTTTGCCTATTGTTCGTAACTGTGCTATAATTCTTATTTTGTTTATCGAAACTTTCATATTTAGATAATCTTCCGTTCCGTAATTATTTTTTAAATGTTTATTTATATCATTGAATCTCGAGAGAGATACTTATTGCATATACTGTGATATTAAATGCTCATTAAATTTTTCGGTTACTTCATCTATATCTTTTTTTGTTATGAATTGATTTTCCCATATTTCAATTTTTCCTGCAGAGATTAATACATTTTTGATTTGGGTATAGTATCTGTTCGTGTTACAATTTTACTGGATATATAGAACCTTTTCGAAGGAACTTTCGGTATAGGATACGTAGAATTGACGGAAGCTAATGTGCTAGCTACAACACATTTTTAAAATTTGTAACAAGTAAAATATGAAAACACTAACTTTAATTAAAAAAAATATTAAATTGCATTAAACGTTATTTTACGCATTTTAATTGTTGCGTAAATAAACAGTTTTAGCAAATACGGAAGTTAAGATTTAATTTGAATATTGTTGTTTTATTTTTTGCTGAAAAATTTGATTTGTGGTAAATTATTGTATTTAGAATTTAAAATGGAATTCAAAAATGTAAAAATAACGTATACAACAATATTAATATAAATATTTAAATATATACCGGGTGTTCTGTTTAAAATAAGGAAGTTCATGCTACTTTCGGTTAAACCGGAAGTGACGTGTTTATCGTTTATACAGATCAATGATGCCACATATATTAAGTTTATGCATATAAATTTTCATTTAGATATCTTTACAAATATACAAGTTAATAGGGATGCCCCGCTTTCTGTAAAAATCCGGTATATTTAAAATAATAGTTATTTACGATACGGCGGTTTTTAGACTCTTGAGTGACTAAAGAATAAAGATGGTTTATATAAGTGTATCGTACAATAATTTTATTTATGAATTAGGATCATAATATTTAAATGAGACGTTTGCCATGATGAAAATTATATATTTTTGTATCGATTCAAATTTGTATCCATTTCCGCTTTTACAAAATTCTTACTGCGATTATTTAATGTTCACCTTTATCTAGTTTAACTTTGCTTATTAACATAGTATCTATCAAAATAAACGAAATATTTTTCGCCGATCACCCTGTATAAACAGGGTTCCAAATAACCTGCCTTGCACTGGAATCTTGATTTCGTTAGTTGGAACACTGTATATCTGTATATTGGAACGCGCTATGTAATTACATTCCTGTAGTAACATATCGACTCGAGAGCGAGACAGAGAGAGAGAGAGAGAGAGAGAGAGAGAGAAAGAGAGAGAGCTCTTAAAGAGATGGTTTTGTCGTGCACGCTCTAGTACATGCCAGAACATTATCGTATAAATATTACTACTGAATTGTATATTAATTCGCAATAATAGTGGTTTGTTTCGTAGAAAATTTGGAAATCCAAATGGAGATCATAATTGGCTATATCTTTATTTTGGTAAATTTATTGGTCATTACACAATGACAAATCATTTGAATATTAAGAAGCGTTCCAATAAATACATAAATATTGTAGTTCAATATGTTAAATCACTTGCACTACCTTGGTTACATTTTTACCTCTCGCTAAAAGAAGTATTGGATTCATGCTAAAAAACGCATATCCAGATTTTAGTGAATAAGCACCAAATTTGAAAAGATTTAAATCTCATTTTGACACACTTATTTAAAGGAATTAACAAATTAAATACTCGGTAGGTTTCAAAAACTTTAATCTATCGATACGTATTTCGGCTTACTAGACCATCATCAGGAAAATACAAGAAAGAATAACATTGCGAGTGTTTAAATACAGAAACTAATGTCTAGCGGTAAAATTTCACACAATGGTATAAAGGGATTGGTATTTTGTATATGCAGAAACTGTCTTTCGCAGTATACTGGGTAGACGAAACGAAATCTAAACATAAGAATAAAAGAACATAAGAGAAATTGTATTAACAGGAACACAAATATTGGCAAATGCGCTCTAGTTAGTCATGTGCAATCACATGGCCATGAGTTCAATTTTGACAACTTAAAAATTCTTAACACAGTAGTCAACTTACATAAAAGACTCACGCTTGAAATCCTATATATTAAACATTGACTCTAACAACATAAATATAAAAACTGACAGCGCGAATATAAGTAAAATCTATACTAATATATTAAAATTTAACAATAAACATAAACAATAAGAACGCAATAAAATGGTTTTCACAATTTTATACAATATAATCCAAACAAAAAACATAACTACATTAATTTACAACAACCATATTAATAATAAGAAGAAATATGACTTAAAATTTTAGCGGCTCATATATATGACCTTCGGAACGTACTTGTTTCAACGTACAGTTTTTTTAGGGTGAAAAAGAAAAAAACGTGTTATTTAAATTTATTTTAAAAATTTCTTTAAAATTCAGACGACATTCGTATTAGAATGAAAATTGCATATCAATTTTATTATATGACAACCGTTGTATTTGTTTCTCCATGTTATTTATTATACATTTTTATGTTACAATATCAATTTATGTTAAATATTTTCACGTAAGTTAAAACCTGTTTTTTATCAAATTTATCCATAACATCATTGTTAAAATCTTTGTAGCTCCTAAAGAAGGCACATGTGATGCCGAAACTAGTAGAGGCCGAAAATATATGTTTCAACCATTGACTGATTTCCAGCAGTTTTCTTTTAACCTACATAATAAAAACCTACTACATATTTTCGTTACCGTCCATTTCTTTTTAAATTATTTTGTATACTAAGCTCTATTTATATTTATGTCGTACATGTATGTACAATAAATAAAAGTAAGCTGAATATCAATGAAATATACCGAATTCTTGTAATTGGTTCAGAATTAAAGTATTTAATGAGCAAATAAGAAATGTGTATACTCGTCGAAAAACATAATTTTTCTTTTCTTTAAAATTGTCTTTTAAAATAGAAATTGTTTGCCTTCTTTGTAGTTTTTATAGTTTTCGAATTAGCAATGATGGCCCATTTAAAAAGAATACCTGTATAGTAGGTAGTTAAACTCGCTTTAAAGATGACTTGTAAGATAAAAATTATGCGGCCTAGATATTATTTAAAATCCATTTATCACTATAATTCACACTCCATTACCATTAGATATATTATGCTGCATTGCACTGATAAGCGCACATTGGACAGATTCAGATATTTATCATTTAATATAATCAAATAGAATTTATAGCTTAGTATAGCTGGAAATAGTCTAGTTGGACTACAAAAAAATATTATTTCTTTAAACCCTTAAAAGATGTGAGCATGGTCATATTTTCAATGTCAGCTTATTTTTATAAATATGAGAATTTTATAGGTAAGTAAAGTTGTACCTCCCCACGTTAAATTTACTACAAAAAAAAAAAAAAAATATATGTATACCAGTAATTGCGCCACATTTTTTGCGATAAACTTTAACATAATTTTGTGCATTAGGTTAGATTACATCCCGATTTAAAATATATTGCTTATGCCACTCTCCGAGAAACGCGTGTCCAAAATAATACGTATTACCTTGACTTTTCCGCTAGAGGCGCAACGTGAAAACAACCCATTCGTCACTCGTCATTTTGAAAAGAATATATAAAAACTCACCTAAAATGATTACAACATATATTGAGGTATTTATTTAAATTTTATAACACTATGTTATTTTAAATCTTGATCAAAATGAATACAAATATTTTAATTTGAAGTTGTCATTTTGGCATGTGATAATATTTATTTTCTTAAATTTTATTTGTAAAAAGAAGGCAAAAATAGGGTCGTTGTCACGTAGCGAATCTAGCGGATTTTCAAGGAAACCCGTATCACTCAGAACCAGAAGAACAAGAAAATTAATTGCAAGTGCAATAACCAGTATATTTTAAATCGTGGGTTACATTAAAAATGTTTAGAAAAATTTCAAGCGAAAATGTTGAAATATGCGTTAGAAATGAGTAATCGTCCATAATAATATACTTGCTACAACATAAAAAAACAAGAGCGCAAATAATAGTACATTAAAATACAAGTTTCATAAGACATGATTTTAGCGCCCGTATTCTTGTAAGAAACGAGCAGCTTGCCGCGAGGTTTCTAATGGCAAGTGCACTAAAATATCTTATGAAACTTGTATTGTATACTATTTATTCTATTTTGGTTCTTTTGTCAAAAAATATGTAAAAAATGTGGCCAGCACATTATTGTCCGTCAGTTCTATGTATTTTGTACAAGCTCCATGGAAAAGATTCTATATATCCAATAAAATTGTAATACGAACATATACTATGTTCCACAAATTCCATCCGAAAGTTCATTGGAAAAGATTTTATAAATCCATTAAGATTATAACTCGATCATACATTATGTAAATTGCACTTGAAACTGACATGTCAATTAGAATTATTTTAATATATCTGCTGTTCTCATCTTATAGCAAAGCTGGCTGATTTATGAAAGTTTTCTTTTACCCCTCTGGCCTTCGGTGCGGTGCCAACTGGCCAATGACAATTTTAATTTGAGTATTATAATTTAGGACATACACAAACATCCAAGCCCCTGGTGGGAATCAAACCCATGACCCCGGAGCCGAGCGGTGAAGGTAGCTTGAGCGCTGCCTTTAACCGCACGATCACCAAGGCGTTAATCTCTTTATAATTCTTTAACTTTGTCTTCTAGACAATAAGATATTCTTTCATATTGATAATCCATAAAATGTTAGAACTTCAATAAGGGAAATAAAATCTTACCAGCTCTTCATATGGATGTAAAGAAGAGGAATATGAAAGAATTATAAATTTTAGAATTGTAGTATTGCAGTTATCGTCGGGGAAATTTTTCTCACCCACACATATACAGAAATCATCGTAAAACTGGGAAAATCGTATTCTAGGGACCCTTAAACGTTATTTCATTAGGATTAGGAATATTAATTTTTTTATTTGATTGTTCGTAACATTGATTGACATTTACCTAATTTCAATAGTAAGTCTTCTCTTGTTACCAACTTAATAGAAACTGGGTTTGCGTTCTTTAAAGACGTACTTTATGACATTAAAATGAGTTTCATAAAGTATTATTGCAATACCTACTTACATTTACTATAATTTTTAAAAAGGGAGGACAACTTGTTTCACATGAGTTTTATGGTTATATTGATAGATATACGAATACATTCATTTCTCATAAACGAAAATAGTTCAGTAGTTTATTACATACAAAACTCGAACGACACGATTATTAATTTTTTAAAAAAACATTTTATACCTGCTAAAACTTACATATCTACAATGCAAAATTATATATTTCTGTTTACACTTTTATAACGAACTAGTACCTGCATCTAAAGCAGTAGAAAAGTTTTTAATAATTAATGAATACAAGTAATGAACAAATTAAACTTTCTTAATTACTTATATTAGCAAGTTGAAAGGATGTCTGTCAGTCTGTTCTATTATCATGTTTAAGCCATATAATGAGCTTCATTGTAAACAATTTGGGTGAACTACGGCAAGTGTGAAACAAATACTACAATTACTAGGAGTCACCTCGCGGGCACTCATTGCTGGCGTAGAGAGTACACAGTGGTCACTTTAAATTAACAGTATGTGGGTCCACTAGCCCACTGCACATTTTCATATATAATTTTTGTGTAGTAACTATGAAAACATAAAAAAATAATAATAAAAAATCGTTTTAATCGTTTTGATGTTTACTCTGTTCATTTTCATTTAATTTTTATATTCTATTCACACAACACCTTCAAAATTGGTGACCCCGACGTGATAAAAGGTATAACTGTGAAGTGAGTGAACTGTTTAAAAGGTACGCAGAAATTATTTTAATTTTTTTTCGGACTTGAAATATAAAAGTTTAAAATGGCCCAAACCGAGGTAAACCGCGTCGCTATTAAATTACTACCATTTAACTCCGAGGATCCAGAGATATGGCTTAAAATTGCAGAGCGCAGTTTTCGTCTTGCAAACATCACGAATGAGGAAACAAAATATGACTATATCGTGACAATTCTCGATACTCGTACGGTAAGTGAGGTACGCAATATTATTATGAATCCTCCGGAGAACCCGTACATCGCGTTGGCAGCAGCGTTGAAGACGCGTTTGAGTGCATCACAGGAGCAGAAGACGCGTAGACTGCTCGAACGTGAAGAGATGAGTGACAGCTGTCCTTCTCAATTTCTAAGACGTCTACGAAGTCTTGCCAGCTCAACTGTTTCAGACGATCTTCTTAAGACACTGTGGTTAGGCCGTCTTCCGCAGAACATGCAGGCAATTTTAGCCACGCAAAAGAAAGCCATTTTAGATGACGTGGCGGAGCTCGCAAATGCTATAGTTGAATCCATCACTCCGGCACCCATCATTTCAGACACGTCATTGTCATCATGTTCCCCTGCAAAGGAGATAGAACTACTAAGAAAAGAAATTGCTGGCCTTTCAGAAAAAAGTCCAACAAAACAGACAGCGCTTTAGACAACGATCTCGTTCTCGTCCAAGAAGCAACTCTCGCGGAAGAAACGAAGAAATTGGAAACTGTAGGTATCACCAACAGTTTGGCGCGCAGGCGAGAAGATGTAGGCCCCCATGCAGCTACCAGCGACCAGCATCGGCGGGAAACGAAAAGGGCAGTCGTTGATGGCGGCCAGCGACGTAAGTCCGATGTCACGCCGACTTTTTGTGACAGATAGAAAAACGCGAGTCGAGTTTCTTGTAGACACTGGTGCTGACTTGTGTGTATATCCTCACATTCGTATGCGACATCCGCGAATGAAATCAGCGTACGAACTTACCGCGGCAAACGGTACGTCTATCGCAACATTCGGAACAATTAATTTAGTTTTAGATTTAGGATTACGCCGAGAATTCGTGTGGACATTTGTGATTGCTGACATAGCAAGGCCAATCATCGGTGTGGACTTTTTAGCTTTTTATGAACTCCTTGTAGATGTAATAAATAAAAGACTAATAGACTTAAAAACAACACTTACGACAAAAGGACAAAGTGTCAAGTGTCAAATAGATTTCATAAAGAGAATTTCTGGTGTTTCAGAATTTCATACCCTACTCCACAGGTTTCCAGAGACTCGACCGGAAGGTGGTCCCAGAAAAATAAAGCACCAGACAAAACATCATATTCGCACTACACTAGGACCTCCTGTAGCAGAGAAGCCTCGACGACTAGCACCAGATCGCCTGCGCGCAGCGAAGCAAGAATTCGAGACCATGCAGAAAATGGGCATTACACGTCCATCGTAGAGTTGCTACTCCGGTACATATGGTCCCTAAGAGTGGAGACCAGTGGAGACCTTGTGGAGATTATCGTCGTCTAAACGCCCGAACATGTCCCGACCGTTATCCAGTTCACCATAGTCATGAGTTTGCTTACAGCCTTCGTGGAAAAATCATCTTTTCCACAATCGACTTGGTACGTGCTTATAACCAGATTCCAGTTGCTGAAGAAGATATCCCCAAAACTGGCATAACAACACCTTCAAAGGAACCCAACCATTGCCAGAGAAAATTCAAGCAATTCAATCGTATGCGAGACCGGCAACAGTAAAACAACTTCGACAGTATCTAGGTATGATAAACTTTTATCGACGTTTTATAGGTCTGCGGATCTTCAGGCGCCCTTAAACGAAATGCTGCGAGGCAACAGTAAAGGTAAAACTCCTACAAATTGGACCCCGGAAACTGTTGAAGCCTTCGTGAAGACCAAAGAAGGTCTTGCACGAGCAACTTTGCTGGCACATCCAAAGCTAAATGCGCATCTTGCTATCGTCTCCGACGCATCGGACCGCACATTAGGAGCAGTTCTTCAGCAGCGCATCGGCAACATCTGGGAACCTCTAGCATTCTTCTCAAACAACAGAAGTATAGTGCGTATGACAGAGAACTTCTTGCTATCTATCAATCATTAAAGAGCATTTACCATTTACACAGACCATAAACCTATTACTTATACTTTTTCAAAAAAATCTGATCAATGTTCTCCACGACAGTTTTGATACTTCAATTTTATTGGTCAGTTTTCTACAGATATTCGCCATCTAGCAGGAAAAGACAATGTTGTCGCCGATGCGCTGTGGCGGATAGAATCACTTGAGACACAGCTCGATTTTGAAGAATTTGCTACCGCTCGAGATACAGATGCCGAACTTCAGAAATCTCTTCGTGAAGAATCCAACCTAGTGCTGAAGAAGGGCTAGCTGCCAGGTTCGCAGACATGGATTTACTACGACATTTCAAGTTCGACCCTAAGACCATTCGTGCCTACTGGATTCAGAAGAGCTGTATTCGACGCTGTCCATCATTTATCGCATCCTGATGTGAAAGCCACGGCCAAGGCGATAGCTCAACGCTATGTTTGGCCATCAATGCAAGCCGACAGCAGACGATGGCCACGAACCTGTATAAACTGTCAACGCGCGAAAGTTGCTCGTCATGTCATTACCCCCGTAGGAAAATTCGTACCTCCTACAGCAAGATTTGAGCATGTGCACATAGACATTGTTGTCATGTCAACGTCACAAAATTATAAATAGCAACTGGATTTGTCGTTTCGGGACTCCACTACGAGTTACTACAGATCAAGGAAGGCAGTTCAAGTCATACCTTTTCAAGCACTTGAATCGCTTGACAGGTACGACTCACCTTCGAACAACAGCCTATCACCCGGCTGCTAATGGGTTGGTAGAGCGGTTCCACCGTCAGCTGAAGGCTGCAATCGGGTGTCATCAGAACGACCGTTGGACGGAGATTCTTCCAACCATTTTGTTGGGAGTACGGGCAGCTGCGAAAGAAGACATTGAAGCCTCAGCAGCAGAGTTGGTTTACGGCGAACCACTAAGACTTCCTGGGGAATTCCTTGTGAAGAGATCTTCCAACGAAGACGATGCCAACTCCGCTGACTACATAAGAGATCTGCGACAACACTTTCAACAGCTGCGCCCTAGAAGTCCCAGTCGACATGGCGAAAAGAAGATCTTTTTATTTAAGGACCTTTCTATGGCCAAACAAGTTTTCGTTCGCCGCGACGGCGTAAAGAATAGTCTGCAGCATCCCTACGACGGACCATATCCCGTGAAATTCCGTGGAGACAAAACTTACACGGTTTGTATATACGGCCGTGATGTTAAAGTTTCTGTCGACAGGTTAAAGCCAGCATACGTGCCAAATGAACAAGCAATCACGGACATAGATGCTACGCCCCCATTAATGAGTAAACCCTGCAGAAAGGTACGATTCGCCGAGCCGATCCTCACTGGAAGGGGGGTATTGTGGGTGCACTGGCCCACTGCACATTTTCATATATAATTTTTGTGTTGTAACTATGAAAACATAAAAAAATAATAATAAAAAATCGTTTTGATGTTTACTTCAAAAGTCTGTTCATTTTCATTTAATTTTTATATTCTATTCACACAACACTTTCAAGTATATTATAAAATTAGTCGAATCTCTTAGACTGGGCGCCACCTCCGAAGGGTTAAAGATGAATTTGATTTTTTTCTAAAACATGCATAAGTTACTAGATGTTAATACAAAAATTCAGACTTAATGTCCCCCGGAGCATCAGTACACCACACTAAAGAGCTCCAATAAAAGCGAAACGCGTCTGTGGTTCTGGTGGAGCGAGCCAGTCTCTGATAAATGACCAAAAGGTTGATTCAGAGACTGAAATCTCGTTAATCATGTCGAGCGTAATTTTTAAATATCAAACTTTGATTTTTATGTTTACAAAAAAACAACTTCTAAATAGTAAACAGAGTACTGTAGCATAATGTGAGCAATTTCTATAAACAAACAAAAAAGACACTGAGGTATCATAATTATATTTAGTTTTTATAGTTTTATTTTATATACGATATATTATTTAATATTTTAACTTACTTGTGTAAACTCACTGCACACTTAGCACCACATAAACAACAACATTTAGTCATTCTGGTAAATTATAGTGTTCACTATGAAGTACAACTACGGAATAGTTTCAAAATAACTGAAAAGTTATGGGTTTTTCTCCACTATATTCAAATATTTGAATAACAGTGCACTGAAATCTTCACTATGAAGGCCAGAGCATGCGCATCGGTACCAACCGTTGCTAATAAGACTAAAATACAGATATCTTGTCTCCTTTCACCGAGTTCGCTGAAATGACGGATATCAGCAGTATATATCTAATAGGTATATAGGTGATGACATGTAATGTTGTGTTATGAGTTTATGATTTTACGTTGCAAGAATAAAGTGAAAGAGTGAGAAGAAATATTTATTCTGTGTTAGCCTGACACCTCAGCCCAGGCCATCCTTACAATCGTCAGAAGTGGGATGCGAAGGATTATTGAGATTAGACGGGATAAAAATGCCGAACACACCACCCGATGGACAGTCAGGTTCGAAGGAAGCAAACGGAGCAGCTACAGCACCAGAAATAATGTTGACAGTGGAAGATATAATAGCAATAACGTGAAGAGAAAATGCTACTGGTGACTGCTATTAACAAATTTGGCGGTTATGCGAAAAACTGGATCCATTCAAGACCTGAGTATGTAGCTCTAAACTGAGAAGAGTTAAAAGCTAAAATGATCGATGTATTCTCAATAAAAGAACCACCATCACTCTTTTGAGGAAATACAAGCAAAAAAAGTGGAGAAAAAACGAAACTTTTCCGCCTACTTTCAAGATAAAATTCTCCTAAGAAAACTAAAGTTAAGTGAGTACGAAAAAAATATATTATGTTATAGATGGATTTGACAACCTGTCTCTTCAGACTCAAGTCAAAATAAGTCGATTTCAAAGTTATAATGAATTATTAAGAGTTATGAACGAGGTTACCAGCGTCGAAAGGAACCAGAACAGGGTTAAGCAACGTCCACCATTTCCGAGAGCAGCGACGTCAGCTGCACCGCCTTCAGAAGTGATCAAGAAACCAACTACGACCCGATGGTACAACTGCAACGAAGTGGGCCATATTGTGGCGAATGGCCCCAAACCAAGAAGGCAACGAGGTTCCTATTACGAGCGCGGTTCAGCGAGCTATCAGAGAAAAGACTGTCCGAAGAAGGAAGTCCAGTCAAGACCAGAACCCGACAGCACACCACACTTAGTTGAAACCAACATGCAAGTAGTTCCGACCTACAAGGTAAATGTAAAGATGAATGTTGAGGATAAGGACAGTTTAGTTAAGGCTATAGTGGACACAGGTAGTCCTATCTCGTTGATCGCAGATTCAGTTGTACGCAACGAAAATTGGCAAAAATTAGATGATGCCAGTTGTTTCGAAGGAATAAACCGAAGTAAGGTCACTATAGTTAAAGAAGTTGTTATTAGGGATATGATTTTAAAATAAAACATGAAACGTCTTATTTTAAAACCTTATCTCTAATATATATTTTGTACTGGCGCTTCAAACTTATATAAGTTGTTATTACTGACAAGTTAAAACTGCTATTTTATGTTGTACCTGCAAGCAGTATGTGTTACATATGTCTATTAGGTAGAAATTACGTATCATTTGATAACCCCAGGTTTATCTTTACTAAACAATTAATTATTGAAAAGGTCTGAGATATTCAGCATGACGAATTTCTCTCTAATGAAATAATACAAATTCAGTATGTACCTGAAGATAGTATCAGGTTAGACGTAGATAGCACTATTGATGGCAAAATTTGCCAATAATTGCAACAAGATTTTGATTTTTTTTATGTGAAACCGACAAAACCGACCGAACCGGTAACTGATGTAAAAATGAAGCTTGTAGAACTGAACCACGTACCATTTTATTTTCGTCCTAGATAATTATCTTATAATGAGAAAATGAAGTCAATAGGATTATTGAAGATTGGTCAAATAGGGGTTTAATTAGAGAAAGTCAATCTGAGTATAGCTCACCTATTGTTTTAGTTAGAAAAAAAAACGGGTTTACGATTATGTACAGATTATCGTGAACTAAATAAATAAATCACGGCCCGGGATAATTTTCCCCATCCCTTAATAGACGCTTGATTGACAGTTTACAGGGCAAAAAAATGCTTCTCTTAAAGGCGCTTTCCACTATGTGCCAATGGATGAGGACGCGGTGAAGTACACGAGTTTCGTCACGCCGATTGGCCAATATGAATTTTTAAAAGTACCTTTTGGGCTTAAGAACAACCCTGCGCAATTTATGAGGTTTGTGAATATCGCTTTTAAGGACGTGATAGCTTCAGGTAAAGTTATTATTTATATGAATGATATCCTAATTGCGCCCACTACACTGCAAGAAAATTAAGAAATTCTGCAAGTTTACGAAATAGCTATTAATATCTTACTAACCTTAAGAATTGATAAATGTTGCCTTTTAAAGGAGAAAATATTTTTTTTGGGCTATGAACTCTGTGCACAGGGTATCATCCCAAATGCCGAAAATATCGAATCGATTATTAAATTTCCGGTTCCGAAAAACTTCAAGGAAGTTCAACAATTTGTCGGATTATTTAGTTTCTTATTTTCGACGGATCATTAAAGATTTTTCGTTGATAGCAAAGTCTTTTATGACTTGCTGAAAAAGAACGTGCAGCTTAAATTTGGACCGGAACAGTTGCAAAGTTTAGTTAAATTGAAATTAGTATTAGCCGATAATTTTAGCTATTTATTCGGTGACGGGTGAAACACAACGACATTGCAACGCGAGTTCGAGTGGGTTTGCCTCTGTATTAATGCAGAGGCAAGCAGATGGATATTTTCATCCATGGTTTTACTTTAGTAAACGTACTAGTGTAGCCGGAACTAAATACCAGAGTTTCGAAGTCGAGACATTAGCTATAGTATATTCACTTGAGAGATTTCGTATTTAATAATTAATAATAATAAATAATTATAGTAATAATAATAATTAATAATACATAATAACAATCATAATAATAATAAATAATAACAACAATAATGACAATAACAATAATAATTAATAATAATAATCATAATAGTATTACTAATAATAATAATAATAATAATAATAATAATAATAATAATAATAATCATAATTATAATCATAATAATAATAATAAT
Organism: Ophonus ardosiacus; assembly: GCA_943142095.1. NCBI lineage: Eukaryota > Metazoa > Arthropoda > Insecta > Coleoptera > Carabidae > Ophonus > Ophonus ardosiacus. The sequence goes on along the minus strand of OW964824.1, from coordinate 38,254,011 downwards.
CATAATAATAACAATAATAATAATAATCATAATTAATAATAATCATAATATTTAATAATATTTAATAATAATATAATAATATAATAATATAATATAATAATATAATAATATAATAATATAATAATATAATAATATAATAATATAATAATATAATAATATAATAATATAATAATATAATAATATAATAATATAATAATATAATAATATAATAATATAATAATATAATAATATAATAATATAATAATATAATAATATAATAATATAATAATATAATAATATAATAATATAATAATATAATAATATAATAATATAATAATATAATAATGTAATAATATAATAATACCTATAATAATATAATAATAATAAAAATTATTGACATATAATCAACGGCGTGGTTCAGTCTAAGGGTGCGGTCCGAATCATGGTATCAAAGCTTACAACTGGTCCAATTTGAATGAGCGCGTTGACGACTGTAAAGACTGTATATAATCTCTGCCCAATTATTAAATTATGAAAAAATAGTTTTGATGGAAACAGTTTACCTCATTTTCGAGAGATGATGAATGAATTAGTGTCCATTAAAAAACGTTTACTTCGCTTACAACTTCCATCTAAACAAAAACACTTCGACCTATATTCTCACTTGTCGATTTTTATTTTCCGTCACTTTTAGATAAGGTATTGTCTTTGGTTTTGTTTTAATGAATAAGTACATTTTAGGGTCTCTACTATACGATTTTACTATTTTTAAGATGATGTGTGTCTGTGTGACAAATTTTTCTCCGACGATAACTACAATTCTAAAAATTATGATTCTTTCGTATACCTCTTCTTTACATCCATATGAAGAGGTGATTAGATTTTGGTAATTGATCAACCGTAAGTTTACTAATTTAAAGTTCTTAACAGTTTTTCTTAAAAAAAAAGCAATTAAATACCATTTTTTGACATTTTATGAGATTTTCAATATGAAAGAATATCTTATTCTCTGTACGGATTGATTATACATTTTCCTTCATATTCAATATTCAATAGATATAGAGTTAAAGAATTAAAAAGAGATTAACTTTCAACAATCATAATTGCTGTAATAATGGAAACAGCTGATACCTATATATTCAAAAAATTCTAATTGACAGATGTCAGTATCAAATGCAATTTACATAATGTATGTTCGTGTTATAATTTTGTTGAATTTATAGGAACTTTCGGTACGGATTTTGAAACAAATTGTATATGTTCGTGTTACAATTTTACTGGATATATAGAACATTTTCAAGGAATGTTGGTAAGGGATTTGTACAAAATATATCAAACTGACGGAAGGTCTTGTGTCGGCCACAATATATTTTTAAATTTTATTTTATGAATAGACAAAAATAGGTACTAAATTTTTATAAATTAAACCTATAATATTTGAAATAAATGCTATTTATAATTTAATTTATTTTTATTTTTCTAATTTCTTAATATTGTTCAAGTGGAAGTTGTGATTTTTTGGAAGTAACGCTACTTTAAGGGATGAGAATACGGGCCTTCGTTGTTTCGATACGTAATAGCATCAAAGAGAACAAGCGTACTTACATTGCTTATTGACGTCACCTCTGACGATATTCGCCTCACAGCGCAAACTTTGAGCGTTGTAAACATGATTCGGACCAACTGTTAATGCGCTGTTGGTACTGAAAGCGTGATTCGGACCGCAACCTACGCTGCTCTTCCACCTAACCAACAAATAATACACGGAACACAGATGTATATAAAACCAATAGACACGTTACAAAAATTAATCAGTTATAGCCGAGACAGAGGACAAAAATTAATGATCATTAACGGTTAGATATAGTATGCGCACTTGAACTTGAGACTATTGACAGATGTCAAAATTGCATCTATTAACAAACCAGAAAATATTGAATGTAGTAAGCTCGTGTTACTTATTGTATTGTACTCATATAGTACAAAACAATAAGTAACACGTACCGTCTGACCGTGGTTCCGCATTTACTGCAAACCATTTCAAAGAATTTTTAGACAAATTAGAAATCCAAGACGTACTTATCGCCATGGGTGTCCCACACGCTAATGGTCAGGTCGAACGCGTAAACAGAAGTATTACGCCAATGTTGGCTAAGTTAAGCAAAGAACTTTACAAATGGGATCAAGTTATAGCGGAAGTAGAATTCGCTTTAAATAATACATTTTGCAAATCCACGAAAGAGAGCGAAAGTAAACTTTTGTTTGGGATACACCAGCGAGGGAAGACGTTGGACGCGGAGAGTAATCTAGATAGTAGTACAGAAGATTTAGTTGAAAATAGAAGACAAGTTAGGGACAAAGATCGCGAAAGTATCGAGAAATTACAAAATTATAATAAAGTAGTTTACGACAAAAGACGCAAAACAGCTAGGAATTATAATAATAATTTTATTTAGCACAAGCTATACAATAATAACAAAAACGAAATTTGCATATATACAATAAATATACAATCACCCCAATTCTGTAAGGAAGTTGTTAAGTATTAGCAACGTTGCTAAAAATTGTAACCAATAAAAACAAATGTAAAGCCTGTCATTTTCATGTTTTATTAAGTGTTCGCCATTATTATTGGTTATTTACTATAGCAACGTTGTTAAGACTTAAGAACTTTCTTACAGAATTGGGGCGAATATACAATAATAAGTATAACCTATTTACTTAAATAATACTCTCTTAATTTAGCCTTAAATCTTTTGAATTTAAAATTTTTGAACATAACGGGTAAATCATTATAAATTTTTACTCCTTTAAAAAACAATGTATTTTGCCCTTGTATTGCATTTCTTTGTAATGTGTAATATATATCATTATTTCGAGTTTTATAGTTATGTACATTTTTACAATTTTAATTAATTTATTTTGAAAGTACTCTGGTTGTAGCCCTAACTTTATTTTATGTATCAATAATATTATCTGCACTTCTACTAAATATTGTACCAATTTAATAGTAAAAGCATATATTGTACACTTGTATAACTAATGCAGTTTAAAATTATTCGCACTGCCCTATTTTGAAGTAATTGTATTTTTTTTATATTTGTTTCACTGCTCAAATACACTAATGATCCCGCAAAATAAAAATGTGGTAAAATATGAGATAGATGATGACTTTGTAATAGTTAACACAGATATTACGTCTAATGTAAATAAGAAGTTAATTCCAAAATTTAAAGGCCCATATGAAATTAAGAAGGTACTTCCAAATGACCGCTATATAATTAAAGATATTGAAGGGTTTCAAGTTACGCAAATGCCATTTGTACGAGACTTTAGATGCATGTCGAATTAAACTTTAGGTCCAAAATAAGACTGACTGTGATAATGAGACAAACACTGACCATGAGACTGGTTGTGAGATTGAATATAATTGTAACTGAGTAGTAAGTAAGATATCTTATACCCATATGTATTATTTTATGTTTTATAATGATTTATGTACTAACTAATAACTTATGTAATAACTTAAGCCCCAACTTATGTACAGTTTAGACATTCTGAGTATGATTGTGGCGATCAGGAATTAGGTTGGCCGAACTGTAAGCGCCAAATTCAAATGTAACGCGCTTACATAGTTAGAAAAATGGAAAAATGTTAGATGGCGGTTGTTATCTACTGTGATGACGAAAAAAAAGCAGCATAGCGGACTGGTGATGACATATTATGTTGTGTTATGAGTTTATTTTTTTACGTTGCAAGAATAAAGTAAAGGAGTGGGAAGAAATATTTATTCTGTGTTATGCTGACACTTCAGCCGATGCAATCCTTACGATGAGTAAGAAATTTCCCAACATTACCATTAATTTATTAACGGTTGAGAATAGACAAACACTTCTCGATTTATCTATGTTACATAAAATTGTAAATATCCATGTCAATTGCTCTGTACTATTGTTTAACAACTTTAGAATACCGACTTATCCTACTAGATTACTTGAACTTTTTTTCTATTCTTTTTCTAAAACAATACAGCAAATAACTCTCCAATAACCAGATTATGTCATAAATTTAATAAATATTCTTTAGGTAGTATGTTTCCACATGTCTTTTTATAACAATGTTGTAATCTTTAAAATAGTGATAGATAGATATTCATCATATTATGAATTAGTGTTACCTATTTCATAAAAATTGATAATGAAGCATATTTCAGGGAAATATTTAAATTGTTTGCGATTCCATTGTTTTGATAAACAAGCCGGGTAACTTAGTTTTCCTTCTTTTTGTGAATTATTGGCCCTTAAAGGTTGTTTACAAGTAGAATATCCTCTTCTTTGCAATTCGCTGTATTTTTCTCAAGATGCCCATAACGAAAGTGGACGATACATAGAGATTGTTAAAATTTGATATAGCAAGGACCGTACTCAGAATTCTTATTATATTAACGATTCTCAGTGGAGAGTAAAATAAAACTGTTTCACTCAAATTAGGTAGGTATAGGTACTTATTATAACATTATAAACCTTTAGGCAAAATTGGAATTAAACAGCTACATTTGTCACTATCTGACTTTTAATGTATAAATATTGAAAGATTTGTAGATACAACAAAGATATATAAATTAATTAATTAAATAAATAAATCAAATAAATAAATAACTAAATAAATAATTACTGAGTGTGCCAATCTACTTCATATGCAGATATTGGGCGCATTCAGCCCATAGCGCTCATTTTCTATAACTGACTGAGCGCTCAGTGACTTTTTTCTGAAATTGGAATTAAACAGCTACATTTGTCATTATCTGACTTTTAATGTAAAAATATTGAAAGATTTTATAGATACAACAAAGATTTCTAAATAAATAAATAAATTTAATTAATTAATGATTAAATAAATAATTACTGAGTGTGCCAATCTACTTCATATGCAAATATTGAGCGCTTTCAGTCCAGATCGCTCACATTCTTAAACTGACAGCGCTCAGTGACCGTATAGTGCACTGAATGCCCAGCGCACTGCTGTATTCTGACAGCTTGTTATTTTAAACGTCATGAATGTGAACGCAATAAATTTATTTATTTGGCCGAAACTGATAATTAACCAATTCATAATGGACTATGGTGTATTCTTCCAACGCATTTTTAATTAAATATCAAGCGTACCGCTCACCAGTAGGCGTACAAATTTTTCACTCTGACCTCACTGAATGCTCAATCTGAGCAGTAGTGAATAATTGCAATCAGCTTCAGCTGTTACTTTGTGAACGCTGTCTGAGCGTTCACTGAGCGCTGAATGTGCCCATTGGTAATGATTATGACATTCGTACCGGGCAGGTGTTTACCAGGCGTCACCACACGGGCACTCATTGCTGGCGTAGAGTTGCACCACAGGGGTATAATAATAATAATAATAATAATAATAATAATAATAATAATAATAATAATAATAATAATAATAATAATGCAAACGACATAGTAATAGTCACAAAAAATCCAACCAATATGAAAACCATGATGAAAAGATTTAAGCAATACTTAAGTAAGAAAGAATTATCATTAAACGTTCAAAAATCAAAAATAATGAAATTTAAAAAAGGGGGAGGGAGAGAAACAAAAGAAGTGTGGAAGTGGGCTGATGAAGATATTGAGGAAGTGAAAGAATTAAGATATTTAGGATATACATCTCAGAGAAACAATCAACATACAAAGCACTTAGAATATCAAAAAAATAAAGCAATCGCCGCTATGAAACAAATATGGAGTTTAGGGGAAAAAAGATTTCAAAGAATGATGATGTTTGAAACCATACTCTTCGGGGTGGAAATATATGTATGGAGGACATGCAAATACGGTACATAAAATGGATTTTGGGTCTGGATAGAAGCACACCAGAATATATAGTAATGGAAGAAATGAAAGCATTAAAAATTAGAGTAGAAACAGGAAAGAGAGCAGCAAAATATGAAGAAAGAGTAAGAAACAATCTAAACTCAATTCTGCAAGAATGCTGGCGAGTATTAAGATAAGGATAGGAAAACAACAAGCTAACAAAATGGGAACAAGCAAGAAAAGCCTATTACGAAAGAAATGGTTATTCCACTGTACAAATAAAGAGGCTATGCATAAATGAAGAAATCACACATTACGAAATACACCAGAGAGATTTGGACATACAGCGGCAAGAACAACAAAGTAAGATAAACATCTCGAATTACAACAAGAGATATATTAACTAAGATAAACAACGTCAATACCAAGGTATTTATTAGATGAAAAGAAAAACATCAAGATGATTGCAAGGTTCAGATGTGGCAATGAAGAGAGAAACAATAAATACTGGCTACGAGAGGAGTTGTAGGCTGTACGGGAGAGAAGAGGAAACTATTAGGCATTTAAGGATTTTGTGCAGGGAAGTTACGAGAGAAGGAAAAAAACGGTTCTGTTAGACGTTACCTATAGAGTCGGGACAAGATTTATGATGTAGTACCACAATTTATTGTAATATATAATATGTAGATTCTAAGCTGGTTAGGCAAGAATAAATAAATAAAAATAATAATAATAATAATTATTATTATTATATAACGTATTTTGTGTATTAATTAAATATATTGAACGATAGAATAACAAGAAAATAATTTGACTGAAATATACGTCATAAACTAAAGCTCCGGCTAGCATAAATGGAAACGGGCGGTTCGCGAACACAATTGGATGGAAGGTCTTGAATAATTAAACTATTTACAGTTAAATTCAATAACAATAATAAACGATTTTATAAATTTTCCCTGGTTTACAAATGTGCGGCAAATATATGACAAATTAAACATTTACAAATTGAATTAATATAAAACATCTAATCTTAGACATACTGATTTAACAAAGAACATAACTTAAATAGGAATATCATTATCATAAATTTGACTTTGTAGAGGGCGCAATTGCTTCCCAGCAGCCATGCGGTATCAACTGCGGACCAGCAGGCCGAGGTCGTAGTGTCGGTGTAGACTCGGCGAAACGAACAGAGAAATTCAAGAGTTGGGTTAGGATAAAAAATGTCTTTCAATCGCTTCAAACGGATTCCCACTCAGGATAACCTTATTCTGTTTAAACAAAAGCCAGAGCATTAGCACGTCGTTGTATATTGGAAAGCAAGTGAAAAACTTAGAACGAATATGTTTCGGCATTTCGTCCAGTACTACAACACAAGAATGTTCGTCAAGGGTTAAACTCATCGCTGAGCATGATAATTCTACAGGTGTAATTTGCCCAAAACTGGATGGTGGAACTTTTACGCATGATCCATTCACCATTGCTGAAATGATAGCTGACTAGTTCCAAAGTACTAGCAGCTCTTCTAATCCTGAGTTTTACAACTCAAAGGCGGACAAACGAGTTCCGCAAGATTTCAGCATAGCCGAAACTTTTCATTACAATGCTTCATTTGTACTTATGGAACTAGAATACGGACTCAGCCAATCAAAGTCTTCATCTCCGGGCTTTGATAGAATTACCAACGAAATGCTCAAAAAATTAACCCTTGAATTCAAACTACACTTGCTTTCTGTATATAATATGCTCTGGCAAGAAGGTTCGTATCCTTCCTTAAGGTCGGAAAAGATCTATCAATACCGTCAAATCATAGGCTGATCAGTTTAACGTCTTCAATTGCAAAGATATTCGAGAGAATAATCAACAACTGTCTTATGTGGAATCTAGAAACCAAACATCTTCTGTCAGAACACCAAGCCGGGTTTCGAAAATTCAGGTCCACCGTTGATCTTCTCGCATATCAGAAAGATGCAATTCTCACCGCTTTCAATAACAAAGAACAAGAGTTAAGGACTGTTTGTCTTAGAGCTATCAACATTGTAAAAATGTTGGCGGATACAAAATGGGGAGCGGAACCAAAAACTCTTATACGGGTCTATCAATCTCTGGTTCTGTCGAAGATTGACTACGGGCGTGTCGGTTATGCCTCGGTACAACGAATAACCCTAAGTACACTAAGACCAATCGTTACGCTCTTGGTGCGTTTCCAAGTACCCCCACCTTAAATTTATATTCAGAGTCAGGACTGATGCCGCTTGAGGTAAGACGACAAAAGTTTCTGCTGCTTTATGATTCCACAATTAAGTCTTTACCGCAGTACATTCTTTCGGAATGAGAATTGGCGCCGTCAACGACAAATTCAAACCAGACCAGCATGTATTCGTGCGAAACGGCTTCTAGAGAAAATAAACTTTGACATGCCATTATCAATTCGTTTAGGGGAATCTGAAGCACCGCCGTGGTTACTTCCATTAGCTAGCACTAACTACGAACTTTCTAGGTACGATAAATCCAACTGTCCTTCGATAATGCTTCAGTTAGAGTTTCTAGAAAATCTGCATGGATAAAAAAACACAATGGTGATTAACACAGATGGTTCTAAGACACACTATGGTACTGGTTGCGCAGTTGCTATCGACAACTCACAGCAGTCATGGTCATCGCCTCTTATAACATAACTTCTATCTACACAGCAGAGTCCTATGGTACCTGGCAAGCTCTACGCTATTGCGAGTTCTTTCGAACTTCGAGGAAGTTCCTCGTAGTTAGCGATTGATCGTCCTCCAAGCCATCTCAAACCCTTTTACCGTTGACCCAATTTCTTTTCTTTGGTTGCCAAGTCACGTTGGGATTAGGGATATCGAAATGGCGGACGAGGCAGCACTTTCTGCCGCTGGCTGATAGTGACTCTGCTGTTGGGATAATGTTCAAATCTTCAGATATAATAATAATAATAATAATAATAATAATAATAATAATAATAATAATAATAATAATAATATTTTGTCGGCTTTTAACTATATTTAGTATAGCCCAAATACTTTATTTATATTTAAATTTAAAATCTTCAGATATGTCTTCAGCTGAAGAGCGTAGAAATCAAACCAGTTTGGAAACAGCTTATTATCAAAGAAGACTCACTGAAGATTACAACAGAAAAGCAGCCGACCTATCAGGAACCAGTTACAACACCACCAACCAACCAACGACACGATACGCCCGAAGAGCCATTCAAAAATGACCCCCGCATAGTATAAATTCTTCCTCTTACACAGATGTAAATTAGTATCAGTTCACCTGATGACGGAAGCAGATCTTAGAATCCGAAACGTTGTGAAACAATTTTGTGTTTTCAATAAAGATAATGTCAGTCCAGAAATCGAGTTTTATTCATTATCCGTCCTAAAACCATTAAGCCGTCGGTTGCACCATTTTTCGTGCCAAGTGATCTTACTAGAAGATATCAAGTCAAGATCCATCGCCTGAGAATGGGTCATACAAATCTGACACATGGGTCTTTGTCGTGCACAAGTGAAGTCACCTCATGAGACATACAGGTAGCGGGCGGGCCCCGTCACACAGTGGGGGGCAACACTTCGTAGACACTGCGCACCCATATGGAAGGTATATGTTTTGCCACATTTTTAGTTCGGATACGCGGGGTCACTAAACTAATAAGAGAGAAACAATAAATACTGGCTACGAGAGGAGTTGTAGGCTGTACGGGAGAGAAGAGGAAACTATTAGGCATTTAAGGATTTTGTGCAGGGAAGTTACGAGAGAAGGAAAAAAACGGTTCTGTTAGACGTTACCTATAGAGTCGGGACAAGATTTATGATGTAGTACCACAATTTATTGTAATATATAATATGTAGATTCTAAGCTGGTTAGGCAAGAATAAATAAATAAAAATAATAATAATAATAATTATTATTATTATATAACGTATTTTGTGTATTAATTAAATATATTGAACGATAGAATAACAAGAAAATAATTTGACTGAAATATACGTCATAAACTAAAGCTCCGGCTAGCATAAATGGAAACGGGCGGTTCGCGAACACAATTGGATGGAAGGTCTTGAATAATTAAACTATTTACAGTTAAATTCAATAACAATAATAAACGATTTTATAAATTTTCCCTGGTTTACAAATGTGCGGCAAATATATGACAAATTAAACATTTACAAATTGAATTAATATAAAACATCTAATCTTAGACATACTGATTTAACAAAGAACATAACTTAAATAGGAATATCATTATCATAAATTTGACTTTGTAGAGGGCGCAATTGCTTCCCAGCAGCCATGCGGTATCAACTGCGGACCAGCAGGCCGAGGTCGTAGTGTCGGTGTAGACTCGGCGAAACGAACAGAGAAATTCAAGAGTTGGGTTAGGATAAAAAATGTCTTTCAATCGCTTCAAACGGATTCCCACTCAGGATAACCTTATTCTGTTTAAACAAAAGCCAGAGCATTAGCACGTCGTTGTATATTGGAAAGCAAGTGAAAAACTTAGAACGAATATGTTTCGGCATTTCGTCCAGTACTACAACACAAGAATGTTCGTCAAGGGTTAAACTCATCGCTGAGCATGATAATTCTACAGGTGTAATTTGCCCAAAACTGGATGGTGGAACTTTTACGCATGATCCATTCACCATTGCTGAAATGATAGCTGACTAGTTCCAAAGTACTAGCAGCTCTTCTAATCCTGAGTTTTACAACTCAAAGGCGGACAAACGAGTTCCGCAAGATTTCAGCATAGCCGAAACTTTTCATTACAATGCTTCATTTGTACTTATGGAACTAGAATACGGACTCAGCCAATCAAAGTCTTCATCTCCGGGCTTTGATAGAATTACCAACGAAATGCTCAAAAAATTAACCCTTGAATTCAAACTACACTTGCTTTCTGTATATAATATGCTCTGGCAAGAAGGTTCGTATCCTTCCTTAAGGTCGGAAAAGATCTATCAATACCGTCAAATCATAGGCTGATCAGTTTAACGTCTTCAATTGCAAAGATATTCGAGAGAATAATCAACAACTGTCTTATGTGGAATCTAGAAACCAAACATCTTCTGTCAGAACACCAAGCCGGGTTTCGAAAATTCAGGTCCACCGTTGATCTTCTCGCATATCAGAAAGATGCAATTCTCACCGCTTTCAATAACAAAGAACAAGAGTTAAGGACTGTTTGTCTTAGAGCTATCAACATTGTAAAAATGTTGGCGGATACAAAATGGGGAGCGGAACCAAAAACTCTTATACGGGTCTATCAATCTCTGGTTCTGTCGAAGATTGACTACGGGCGTGTCGGTTATGCCTCGGTACAACGAATAACCCTAAGTACACTAAGACCAATCGTTACGCTCTTGGTGCGTTTCCAAGTACCCCCACCTTAAATTTATATTCAGAGTCAGGACTGATGCCGCTTGAGGTAAGACGACAAAAGTTTCTGCTGCTTTATGATTCCACAATTAAGTCTTTACCGCAGTACATTCTTTCGGAATGAGAATTGGCGCCGTCAACGACAAATTCAAACCAGACCAGCATGTATTCGTGCGAAACGGCTTCTAGAGAAAATAAACTTTGACATGCCATTATCAATTCGTTTAGGGGAATCTGAAGCACCGCCGTGGTTACTTCCATTAGCTAGCACTAACTACGAACTTTCTAGGTACGATAAATCCAACTGTCCTTCGATAATGCTTCAGTTAGAGTTTCTAGAAAATCTGCATGGATAAAAAAACACAATGGTGATTAACACAGATGGTTCTAAGACACACTATGGTACTGGTTGCGCAGTTGCTATCGACAACTCACAGCAGTCATGGTCATCGCCTCTTATAACATAACTTCTATCTACACAGCAGAGTCCTATGGTACCTGGCAAGCTCTACGCTATTGCGAGTTCTTTCGAACTTCGAGGAAGTTCCTCGTAGTTAGCGATTGATCGTCCTCCAAGCCATCTCAAACCCTTTTACCGTTGACCCAATTTCTTTTCTTTGGTTGCCAAGTCACGTTGGGATTAGGGATATCGAAATGGCGGACGAGGCAGCACTTTCTGCCGCTGGCTGATAGTGACTCTGCTGTTGGGATAATGTTCAAATCTTCAGATATAATAATAATAATAATAATAATAATAATAATAATAATAATAATAATAATAATAATAATAATAATATTTTGTCGGCTTTTAACTATATTTAGTATAGCCCAAATACTTTATTTATATTTAAATTTAAAATCTTCAGATATGTCTTCAGCTGAAGAGCGTAGAAATCAAACCAGTTTGGAAACAGCTTATTATCAAAGAAGACTCACTGAAGATTACAACAGAAAAGCAGCCGACCTATCAGGAACCAGTTACAACACCACCAACCAACCAACGACACGATACGCCCGAAGAGCCATTCAAAAATGACCCCCGCATAGTATAAATTCTTCCTCTTACACAGATGTAAATTAGTATCAGTTCACCTGATGACGGAAGCAGATCTTAGAATCCGAAACGTTGTGAAACAATTTTGTGTTTTCAATAAAGATAATGTCAGTCCAGAAATCGAGTTTTATTCATTATCCGTCCTAAAACCATTAAGCCGTCGGTTGCACCATTTTTCGTGCCAAGTGATCTTACTAGAAGATATCAAGTCAAGATCCATCGCCTGAGAATGGGTCATACAAATCTGACACATGGGTCTTTGTCGTGCACAAGTGAAGTCACCTCATGAGACATACAGGTAGCGGGCGGGCCCCGTCACACAGTGGGGGGCAACACTTCGTAGACACTGCGCACCCATATGGAAGGTATATGTTTTGCCACATTTTTAGTTCGGATACGCGGGGTCACTAAACCCGAATAGACTGCTGTATTATTATTATTATTATTATTATTATTATTATTATTATTATTATCATTATCTTTGTTATTATTGTCATTATCATTATTATTATTATTATTATTATTATTATTATTATTATTATTATTATTATTATTAATTGAATTACCATTATTAATTATTATGAATTATTTTTATTAAGTATTATTATTATAAAAATATTTTGATGTATATACTTATATGTGTGAAACACAGATCTCTCATTAGTTATGTAGAATTGCTGTAATTAGATTTATTTTCTAATAAAATAAATCTGTACAGCGGTACAATTCCTTTTTATTAACCTTTCAGTAGTCTCGTATATTTTCAAAACATTGTGAATATGTGTATTACATTTTAATTATTACTTAAAACATTGCTAAATACATTCTTTAGTTCTTATACTTATCATTCATAATCAAAAAAGCGAGTCCAAGTGAATATTTTCAATAATATTTTAATAAAACTTTATTTCATTTACAGGTTTTAAAAAAAGGTTAAAAAATAAGGGTATATGTATTTTTAATGAAATGATCTTTTTGAATCGAAACGTAGGAAAGTTAATTAAATGACTATTTAATAAACATTGTTTATCACGACTGTATCTCTAATTTTTTACTCATCATCCCTAACATCATTCTAACAGTCAAGTAATACCAATAAATTTCGATGTGCTAATCCTAAATCAAAAAGAATTTTTCCATATTCGAAAAATTATTTCTTATTATTTATTTTATTCTTAAATTGTGTAATTTTAATGCCAATAAGTGATACGAAATTTTAGTAAATATAATTACGAATTAATTTATTTATTCAGCATGAGTTATTGATTTTTAATGAAAATTTCGTGTAGGCCAGTGGCATTTAAAATGCATACAAATAAATAATGAGAAATAAGTTTCTGAATTTTTGAAAATTTCTTTTTGGCTGAGAATCAGTGCATCAAAATATACTATATACTATACAAATATTAGCCTTTTTTAACACCTTGCACAAAGTATTAAGATTAGGTATACGAGTACATAGGCTAATATGATTAATTATTTTTAATAAAAACTTCAACCAGTGGAATTTTGGAAGAATTCTTTTTAATTGAAAATCACCATATCGTACAAAAAAATACATTCTTCTCTTAACACCCTTACCTGTATATTTATTAATGTTGTTGATAATAATGATGAATATATTTATTCCATAAGCATGTATGTACTCGTATATGCTACACTCTATACCTTAATTTGGGCATTATCCGAAAAATTTGCTCAAAACTAATTTCGAACAGTTGAAAACTTCCAAACCCGAATTTTAACACTGCAACAGATATTACTTAATTAGAATTGAACAATACCAGTACATAGTTAGTTTATGTTGTGATTTATTAAAAAAAAAACATAATAAATAAATAAATAACATTATTTATAAATTAAGATAAATCATGCGTAAGCGGTCATAAAAAGCCTATCAGCCCTCTGGTGGCAATTATTCTACGGCGCAAAAAGAAACGAATTCTCTCTCTAAACAAAGAGTTTAAGGGCCATGACTTATTTTTAAATAAAATTTTATAAAACTTTAATAAATGAACGTAGTTCGTAAAATACAGAAGGTAACTTCAGTCTCACAGATAGAGCTAATACTCGGTAAAAATTAAAATTGAATTCACCGATATACTATGTGACAAAAGACAGTTTTGTCATACAGTTTTTATTTTCAAAAAACGAGTGAAAGTCGCATTGCAAATTGTCACAATATATATTTTTTTTGTTTTAGTGGTCTGCTTGTGACAATCCTCTACTTCCGTACAAGCCACAAACCAAGTTCCTCCACTTCTGTCATTTCCACAACAACTGTCGTCGCCGACAGTGTTAAGAAGTTCTTTCTTTTGGTGTTTTATCGAGTGGCTCGCCTCACACCAGCCTACCTCTTCGTGCTGGGAATGCACGAAGTGACACTACGATACATTCACAACACTTCGGTTTTCGAGCCCAACTTCTACGACCACGTAACGTGCGATAACTACTGGTGGAGGAATGCACTGTATATCAACACGTGGTATCCACAAACTGAGATATGCATGCTGTGGAGTTGGTACATGAGTAATGATACCCAGTTTTACATACTGGCGGTTATATTACTATTAATTGCGGTCAGGTAGGTCATTGTATACAGAGTGTTAATTAAAAACCGGGCCATAGGCGTTTAAAATGGGAAATCAGATTTTCCTTGCTCAAAACTTCCCATTTGATTTTACACAAAAATCTTTCAAATAAATGTTGTAAAGAATTAAATTCTATGTCTACATATAGTGCACTTTCCACTCCAGCAAAAAGTGACCCTAAGATGACGCCTGATAAACGCCCGCACGATAGAAATACGTATGTCATCATCATTACCGAAATCTGTGTATAACGCAGATTGGCACACTCAGAAATGGGTAACATGGCGTGAATATTATATATATATATATATATATATATATATATATATATATATATATATATATATATATATATATATATATAGTATACATTAAAAAAAAAACAATAATAGTACATTATAGCATTACATTTATTGCTTATCACTATTGTAATAATTAATATTAATTACGCAGTTCTCATTATTACTTATTATGAGTCCAGTATGTTGGCCACCTCTTCGAATATTTTCCAAAATCCAATCCAATTCCAAGAATTTTTTAAGCTTCATTTTTCTTGGTATGTTTCAATATATCTACGTAGCGCTTAGCTGCAGTGGATGAACGCCATCCGCCATGTCTCTTTATACACATTTGCTCCTGCGTTGACCAATAGACTTGCTGATGTACCTACGTCTAAAGCAATGGCCCGTATGTAATTTTCTAAATTAAGGAAGTTTACAACTATGGATGTACTGATGGAATTTTATGTACACGCACTGATTGTACGGTACATTGTCCTTTAATAAAATTCACAAAAAACCTGTTATGAGAAATTTTTCGGGATCGAAGAGAAATATATTTTCCGATAGTTTCAAGTAAATTTAAATTATTAACAGTAGAGAAAGTGCTTAGATACACACTTTCCTTTAATTTCATTGTTGATCGTAGCACTAAATGTTTATTCCAGAGTAGAGCTTTTGAAATTTACCAAGTCAGAATTGAAGTATACTAAGGTACCATCTTCGCACGATGTTTCAATTTTAATTTTTAGCACCATTTTTTATATGATTTATATATATATATATATATATATATATATATATATATATATATATATATATATATATATATTTACATCCCGCTATCATTGCTGCGTCCTTTCGCGGCTAGGACATTGTGGCAACCACCGAAAGGAATAGAGATAGGCTTCGACTTTATAAAGTATATCTACTTATTTTCCCCCCTGATTATGAATTTCGGTTCAAATTTCAATAAAGTCGATTTACAACGATATACGTTTCCGTTCATTTGACGACATTATGAGCTCCTCCATACTGAGTGAATCCGGCGTCCATAGTATATACTTCATACATAATCAGTACTTATGACGTCCAATTTGTATATTTTTATTCATACTACCGTTACAGTGACGTCCAGCAGCGTTGCCAATATTAAATACATTATTCTGATGTAGAAACCAAAGCACACTCTTTCACAACAATATGCATACTTAGCTGCAAACATCATAGATTCCTACAATGTTTGATAATGATCATTTCTTTTGGCAATCCGTAAGCAATTTGAAAATGGAACTTATAATTTGTCATTTAAAATGTCATTTTTAATACTTAACACTTTTGTTCTAAAATTATTAGGAAAAATATTTCTCCAAATTAAAATTTTACCGTTGTATTTCTTATACGTATAACAAAAATAAAGTAGATACCCGGTATACAAGTAAGAAATGTGAAATGTTCTTGCACTTGATGTACAAGAACAACAATTCCATTTTCTCTGACGGTAAATGTAAATATATGAAAATAAGTGAAGAATGAACTATTTAAATTTATTTATTTAAATAGCCCCAAAATCTTACAATTAAAAAGTACAGATATTTTCATTCACTCATAACAAACTTTATTTTACATTTAACAAATATATCATACACAAAATAAATTTCACGAATATTGACAAAACTAATAGGAAAACTTAACAAAAATTCAAAATAGTACTCGTATCTTTACACAAGGTAATGTAATTGCTTCCTGACAGTGAAATTTGTTTAAATATATCAAAATTGTTTTAAAAATATTGTTTTTGTTTGACGCACAGGCAAGATGATGTATATAAATAATTTATTTTATAAATTCATATTGTAAGTTATTTACTAAATACTATTATCGTAAAATTCAAGATTGTACCATTATATTTAATTTTTAAGTAAAACTGAAATATTATATTCAATGTTAGGAGGAAGTAACGCCGTACTTGTTGATAGATAAAATGTATTAACGGATATCTCGGCGGTGAGTGAAAGGAATTATATTGTTGTTATTCCATAAAGTGGTTAATTTTATTTAAATTTCCAATATTTCGTTACACATTTTTCAAATTTATCTGTAAAATATAAAACTATTAATCTATACCTGTAGAAAAATCAATTAGCTTTAATTTTCATGACATAAAATGCGAAAAAATGACATCTAATAGTATTTTTTGACGAAAAACCATTATGAGCTCCAAGTAAAGTGCCGTTTCCGGTTATCCGATTTACACCAAAATCTAATGGTTTCTTTCCATATTAGAATAGGGTTAAAACACGTTTCACAATTTTCTGTATGATAGTATTTGAGTTAGAGCGTTGACAAAATCCATACACATACATACACACATACAGACATCATCGTGAAATATAGATCCCTATACCTCCCTTACCAAGGGTAGCGGAGGTAAAATCAAAAAAGTGAAATTTATTATTACATGGAACAGTCCCGCTTATTTCCAGAAAGAGTATTTCATAAACATAAATTTGTTTCATTAATCTTTAGTTGTTACACATAAACAAATTACTTATTTGTGTTTCTTTCTCAGTTTGCATAGGTATAGATTGCAATAAAAATACGGTGTTTTTAAAAGTCATTACTTTTGATCTTTTCTATTTTTAAATATCTTACTAGCGCATATAATAAAAATTTTCAAATTACAATATAATAAAAAAAAGTCTGATGTGGCCAACACAAAACCTCCCGCTATTTAATTTTTATTAATTTAAATACATACCTACGTATTTACAAATGCTGCAAACTCTTCCATTGCATATATCTATTTCTTTATTTAATATTTTCTTTTTAAAATGTCACTATTATTAATTTGAAGTGATTAGTTTTTACCTCCTTGGTAAGGGAGGTATAGGGATCGTGCTAAAAATCTCATATCGAGATTTTAGTAAATGACCACGTTTTAAGGTCCCTAGAATCCATTTTTAACACATTCACGATGATGTCTGTATGTGTGTATGTGTGTATGTATGTGTATGGATTTTGTCTTCGCTCTAACTCAAATACTATCATTCAGAAAATTCTGAAACCTTGTATTTCCATGCTATTCTAATATGAAAAGAAGCCATTAGATTTTGGTGTAAATCGAATAACCGGAAATGGCAGTTTACCTGAAGTTCATAGTGGGTTTTCTTCAAAAAATACCATTAAATGCCATTTTTTCAAATTTTATGTCTTATGAAAATTAAAGATTATTGAATTTTCTACAGGAATACATTAATACTTTTTCTATTATTTTACAGATAAATTTAAAAATCTTTTTTTTATTAGTCGCGGAGCCTAAGATAAAAACTATTCCTTTGTTACACAATTCATTTTTCAAATGAATGTAACTGACAGTAAATGTCACTGTCAGAAAACTTATCACTTCAAATTAATAATAGTGACATTTTAAAAAGAAAATAGTAAATAAAGCAATAGTTTTCTGCAATGGAATAGTTTGCAGCGTTAGTAAATACGTAGGTAGGTATGTATTTAAAAAAAATTAAATAGCGGGAGGTTTTGTGTTGGCCACATCAGATTTTTTGACAATGACATTCACCTGTAGTTACATTCATTTGAAATATGAACTGTGTAACAAAGGAATTGTGTTTATCTTAGGCTTGGGGATTTTTTAAAAAAAATAATTATTAAATTTATCAGTAAAATATATAGAAAAAGTATTAATGTATTCCTATAGAAAATTCAACACAAAACCTCCCGCTATTTAATTTTTACATACATACATAAAATCACGCGTTTCCCACTTAGTGGGTTAGCAAAAACCCGAAAACAATAGTAACAATAAGAAAAGGGATAAGAGTAAGAGCTCAGCTAACTCACTTCACTCTTTAACAACATTCTTCTTTCGCCTTGTCCACAATCATCATAGCATTCATATATAAGAACATATTACAGTGACTGATTTTCGGTAGCGAATAACCGCATCTGGACCACAATAATAGTTACGCAACAATCATCCTTCCACACATATCCCTATCCATTTTTATTAATTTAAATACATACTTACGAATTTACTAACGCTGCAAACTGTTCCACTGCATAAAACTATTGATTTATTTACTATTTTCTTTTTAAAATGTCACTATTATTAATTTGAAGTGATTAGTTTTTTGACAGTGACATTTACTGTCAGTTACATTCATTTGAAATATGAACTGTGGAACAAAGGAATTATTGTGTTTATCTTAGGCTTCGCGACTAATAAAAAAAATTATTTTTAAATTTATCTGTAAGATATATAGAAAAAGTATTAATGCATTCCTGTAGAAAATTTAATAATCTTTAATCTTCATAAGACATAAAATGCGAAAAAATGCCATTTAATAGTATTTTTTGAGGAAAAACCATTATGAGCTTCAGGTAAAGTGCCATTTCCGGTTATCCGATTTACACCAAAATCTAATGGCTTCTTTTCATATTAGAATAGGGTATAAATACAAGGTTTCATAATTTTTGAATGATAGTATTTGAGTTAGAGCGAAGACAAAATCCCTACACATACACACACACACATACATACATACATACACACACACACATACATACATACACACACACATACACACATACAGACATCATCGTGAAAATGTTAAATTTGGATTCTAGGGACCTTAAAACGTGGTCATTTACTAAAATCTCGATAAGTGATTTTTAGCACGATCCCTATACCTCCCTTACCAAGGGTAGCGGGAGGTAAAAATGCGAAAAATGGCATTTAATGGTATTTTTTGAAGAAAAACCATTATGAGCTTCAGGTAAAGTACCATTTCCGGTTATCCGATTTACACCAAAATGTAATAGTGTCTTTCCATATTAGAATAGGGTAGAAATACAAGGTTTCAGAATTTTCTGAATGATAGTATTTGAGTTAGAGCGTTGAGAAAATCCACACACGCACACACATACAGACATCATCGTGAAAATGTTAAAATCGGACCTTAAAACGTGGTCATCTATCAAAATCTCAACATGCGATTTTTAGCAAGATTTATTTCCAGAAAGAGTATTTCATAAACATAAATTTGTTTCATTAATCTTTAGTTGTTACACATAAACAAATTACTTATTTGTGTTTCTTTCTAAGTTTGCTTATAGATTGCAATAAAAATACGGTGGTTTTAAAAGTCATTACTTTTGATTATTTATATTTTTACATTTCTCACTAGCGCATATAATAAAATATTTCAAATTACAATATAATAAAAATAAAAATCTGCTATTTAATTTTTATTAATTTAAATACATACCCACGAATTTACAAACGCTGCAAACCGTTCCATTGAAGAAAACTATTGCTTTATTTACTATTTTCTTTTTAAAATGTCACTATTATTAATTTGAAGTGATTAGTTTTTTGACAGTGACATTTACTGTCAGTTACATTCATTTGAAATATGAACTGTGTAACAAAGGAATTGTGTTTGTTTGTCTTAGGCTTCGCGACTAATAATAAAAAATATTTTTAAATTTATCTGTAAAATATATAGAAAAAGTATTAATGTATTCCTGTAGAAAATTCAATAATCTTTAATTTTCATAAGACATAAAATGCGAAAAAATTGCATTTAATGGTATTTTTTGAAGAAAAACCATTATGAGCTTCAGGTAAAGTGCCATTTCTGGTTATCTGATTTACACCAAAATCTAATGGCTTCTTTTCATATTTGAGTAGGATAGAAATATAAGGTTTCAGAATTTTCTGAATGATAGTATTTGAGTTAGAGCGAAGACAAAATCCATACACATGCACACACGCACACACACATACACACATACAGACATCGTGAAAATGTTAAAATTGGATTCTAGGGACCTTAAAACGTGGTCATTTACTAAAATCTCGATATGTTATTTTTAGCACGATCCCTATAGCTCCCTTACTAAGGGTAGCGGGAGATAAAAAGCAAATATTTGAACGTATTTAAACTATCTAAAATGTATAAAAATATTTTCTAATTAAATGAAAACAATTTATTGAAACACCTCAGTAAGTAGAGGAGAAATAGGAAGAAGTACCTAGAGTAAAAAATATCTATGTGTAATAAATCGTTTCTAGTGCATATTAATACGTTTAAAACATTTTTTCTTTTAATAATTATTTCTACACTCTCTTTTTCGACACTTAAAATTTCGGTCTTCGTATTTTAGATCAAAAGTTTATAAATATTTTATTTATATATTTCACTGTGGTATACCGTTCTCATATTTATTCCATACATTTAATCATTAATCTTCTTACCCATAAATTTGGCTTTTATTTACAATTTACACAATATTTTGTAATTAATAATTCAGGTTTTTGATACGAGTATTTAAATAATTACATTTTTTAAATTTGAACCATACATTTTGACTTTGTATTTACTAAGAGGATTTTGCAAAACAAAAGTTTGATTACATAAATATTAATTTAAATACTATCATGTGTGCACAAAGTAGCTTTAAATACGATTAGAAGAGTTGCGCGCTAATGTAGTAACCCAATGTTCCAGTGTTGCCAAGTGTACGGAGTTCAGAATGTCGCTGGAATGAAACTTCAGTATATACAGCGTATATACGCCGGACGATACTAGCTCCGCAAGTGGAATTTTTTTGAACTACAAAAAATATACATTTTCCATTCCGCTATCATTCTGACGTCCATAACAAATTTTGCTATATGATACTAGAGGCCCCCCTGATGCCAGAAAAAAATTTATAAGGCCATGTGCATATGACGTCCGGTATACGGACGTCTTATGCACAAGGACGTCACTTTGAATGTAGACAATTACACAGGGGACGCCACAATGGTAGTGGGATGTAAATATATATATATATATATATATATATATATATATATATATATATATATATATATATATACTAGCTCCTTTGCACATCAGTACGCCCACTTATTAAAAGTTTATTTTTCATAACTAATAGAATTTGTAATTATTTTTAAATAAAAATTACTTTTTATTTAAAATGGAGGTTTTTCAACATTATGACGTAATTTTAAATTACATTTTTAGCTAATGATTAAAAATTTAACGGTAGAACCGTAACAGAAATCGATATATTAATTTCATATTATTTATCAATATTGAGTAATATCGTTTTTTACTGTAAATTACTACTGTAACACTTTCAGACATTTTATTTATTAAAACCTCACAATCTTACGATTTGAATTTGTTAATTTTTTCAGTATTTCCTGAATTGGTTAAACTAAGTATTATTTCATTTTACAAAAAAATAATGAAATATTTAAGAAAACATATCTAGGTACGTGTCATTAGAACGCCAAAATGTCTGTAATATTAATAAAAATTTCTGATATTTTATGTTAGTTATTATTTGTATCATATATTAACAGAATAAAAAGAAAATAAAGCGGGTGGGCGAACTGATGATCAACGGGACTCGTATATACAGAGTGGCGCGCTTAAGACGATCCACCATTAATAACTTTGAAACGAATTGTTATAGACATACCTGGTTTACTTTCTTTTAATATCTAGGGGGAGCACATTTTATTAATATTTTTGACTTTTTTAATTCACTAATCTCACTCCCACCACTCTCAACTTTTAAATCTTAAATGGCAATATACCCCCAATAGTTTATAATATTTTAATTCATGCAGTGCTATGGAAATGAATGAATGAATGGAAATGACAAAATGAAGAAAAAAAAACAATGGATTGGTGGAAGATCGCCAATTGATTGGCCCGCTAGGTCCCCTGATCTGGCACCCAACGATTTTTTTTTTTTTTTGAAGATATTTATAATCAATTATTTATAAAACTCCACCTGTTAACCTCCAAGATTTAGAAAATAGAATTAGGAGAGAGTGTCAAGTAATTCCAAAACAAACATTTCGGCGGGTGCAAATAGCATTTAGTGATAGGTTGTACCATTGTTTAGGTGTAAATGGCCCTCAATTTGAGCATTTGGTACAAGGTTTTAAATTAAAATAAAATTACATTATTGTTCCTAACTTTAAAACGGTTTATTCAAATATCAATTTATTGACATGCCTGTATAGCACTTTTCAATAGCTTGCATTGGATATGTCACAAGGGGTATATTGTCATTTAAGATTTACAAGTTGAGAGTGGTGGGAGTGAGATTAGTGAATTAAAAAAATCAAAAATATTAATAAAATGTGCCCCCCTAGATGTTAGAAGAGAGTAAACTGGGTATGTTTATCACAATTCGTTTCAAAGTTATTAAGGGTGGATCGTATTAACCGCGTCAGCCTGTATATTATATCTTGAGATTTCTCCGGCAAAAGAGATAATTTTGCCTTTGCTGCAATTGCTTTAATATTTTTCGGCACTTGTTGCATATTTAATTCAATCTGAATAGTAGGTATTTTGACATATCTTATACTTATAAAATTTGTAAATAACAACAGTAATAACCACGGCAACAGAAATAAACGCCATATTATCAACTGCGACTCCTCATAAGATCATGATCTGCTTAATTTTTCCGACTTTTTCGATTAAATGTCATTAATTTAAGAAGGAAATATTATTTCAGGGCAGTCGAACATAAAATTTTGTGTCACTCGTACAAAAACGAACTTTTAGACTCGCCTTATTTATTTGCCTGGCTCCCTGCTTTCGCTTGTTCTTAAAACGCGACTCGTTCAAAAAAGCCCTACATTTCGTACTTGTAACATAAATATCTATTTTGGGTTCCAAGTTCTAAGAATAGGAATTTTCTAATTTTATAATACCTTGAATATAATTAGGGATTCACCAAGCCAAGCTACTTGGCTTGAAATAAAAAAGCTTGGCTTGGCTTGAAAATTCAAGCTTTTTTTAATGTTGGGCTTGGCTTGGCTTGGGCTTGATGGACACGTGGCTTGGCTTGGCTTGAAAATTTCAAGCTTTTAAATTTTTAGGCTTGGTTTGATTTTCAAGCTTTATCAAGCTTTTACAAGCTTTTTGAAGCCTTTTCAAGCTTTTTCAAGCTTTCAAGCTTTGTAAATGCTCATGCGCGAACTTATTTACGCACGCACATAATATGATAGTTTTATTTCATGTCATTTATTTGTACAGTATATTAAGTAATATAAAGGTATTGATATGTGAAATTAAACTATTAGTTCGGTATCAAGATTTGAATATTGATATTAGATGTGAAATTAATACCGATATATCCGACATATCGATATATAAATGATTTGTAATACCATTGTCCCATGTTTAGTTTTACATATATTCATTTTGGTAATACTGAAGAATAACTATGTGTAAAGATGAAATAAGACGGTAAAATATGACAATATTGATATGAACATTTAATTGAATTTTATATATGACAGTAAACGATCAACATAATTTATTATTTTTTATTAAAAGTATAATCGTATACATAGATAAATATTTTTCTAATAACGACAAATAAAAATATTTTACAATTTTTAATGTTTATTGATATTTATTTTCGAGTTTTAACCCTGCAATTTTTATGTTACTTTTATAAATTTTATTTACTCCATTCATTCATTATAGGTTCATGTTTATACATTAGTTTGACTTTATTGTATTTTGGTAATATGACGAAATAACTTTCTAATAAACTGTTAAAACTCGTTCATACTCATTTTGCATAATTAAAAAAAAACTCAAGACCCCGGAGACAGAAAATTACGACTTACGGTAGAACAGTGTTTAAATACATATTTTTGGAATGTAACGGTCAACCTATTTCTTTTACTTCAAATACATCTGGTAATCATAAAACCCTATGGGAATTTCCTTGAAATACTCACTCTTTCTTTTGTTGTCTATTTTAAACCCACAGACGAAATCAGTTTATTAGGGGTAGATTAGGGATTTTGCTATGAATAGTATTGAAATATATGTTTACAAACAGAAACTTTCTCTTTCCTACGATTTGGAAATAATAGAATAACAAAGCATTGTAAATTCTTTGCTACCAAAAATATGACAACATTTGTGAACTATTTAACAAAATATAACTATAATATTTATCATAATCATCATACGCAGTCTTTCACTCAAATTACTTTTCGGTGTTAAGTGATATTAATAATAAAAGTACAATAAAGTTCATTATGATGGTGACACTTGGTTAAATTAAGATATTTAAAAATATCACTTGACATGTTTCACAAGATTTCAGTCTCTGAACCAGCCTCTCATCTGTTCGCTTAGCCTTACTGCCTCCTAGACGCATCAGTACACCACACTGTAGAGCTCCAATAAGAGCGAAACGCGTCTGTGGTTCTGGTTGAGTGACTCAGTCTCTGATAAATGACTGAGAGGTTGATTCTGCGATTGAAGTCTTATGAAACATGTCAAGGGATATTTTTAAATATCTTAAGTGATATTATTCCTTTCATTCTGACCCAAAATTATCAATTTGTAGCATTACAATGGTCATAAATATTTAATATTTGTTGATGTTTGTTGTTTGGTAGGTGTTTAAAATTAAGTACAATGAGATCAATTTAAAAAGTTTATTTTATTAAAGATTTGTGTTTATAATTTATTCCAGTTACGTAATGATTTAATTAATTAGATTTTATTCAAAGTACTTTTAACTTAATAAATATTTAATAGAAATATTGAATATTTCTATATGTAATGATTGATATTTGCAATAAATTTTGTGTTGTACTTATACACATTTCTTCGTATTTTATATTAATACGAGGTGTGGCAATTAAATAACAAAATTGATCTTAGAACATGGACCATGTATAAAATTACACAAAACAAATGTTGCCACCTTCAATGTTCTCTCCTCCCGAACCCTAAAATGTCTTGCCGACAGGGCGTTTTGTTCCGGCGCGTTGTCTTCGTGGAGAATCCATCACATTTTTGTCCTTTTTCTTCTCACCCGTGCATGAAGGGTTATCAAAACCTTCTTGTAATATGCTTGGTTAACGAAATGCCCCTCAGGCACCCAATCCATGTGAACAATCACTCGCATTTCGAAAAAACAATGTCAGTGCACGGCCGAAGCGCTAATCGTCTCCGATCTCTTTTCTTCCTTCTTTAAATCTTCTAAACTGCTCGAAAATTAGGAAGACCCTCATCACCATAAACATTCTTCAACAATTCGTACATTTCTGCAGCGGATTTTTTAAGTTTCACACAAAATTTCGTATTGACACTAACATAATTCCGACGGAGTACGGGAAAGTAGTTAATTTCAATCAAAGGCTACTACCGAACGGTTTGCCTAATTATCATGAAATTTTAACAGTGAATGGAGGGAAGATAACAAATTAATATGACATAGCCTGCAATGTTACCAAATTTACAGGGAAGCCGGAAAAATAAAAATCTCGTTATTTTATTGCTACACCTTATACTACTTGCAATGTTATTATTATTTGAGTAGACAGTGGTTAATAATAACCCTCTTTACAAATTTTGTAAACTAAATAAATTGACAGGTAGTGAAGCTGGTCCTTTTCGGAACCCCAATTCTCAGAAGTTTGCAAATTACGGTCTTGTCGGACTCCACAATAATTTTATGAAAAGCTTGAAAAAGCTTGTTTTCAAGCCAAGCTACTTGACAGTCTAAGGCTTGGTTTGGCTTGAAAATTCAAGTTTTTTTTAATGGTAGGCTTGGTTTGGCTTGGGCTTGATAAAACAGAAGCTTGGCTTGGCTTGAAAAATCAAGCTTTTTGAAAGACAGGCTTGGTTTGATTTTTCAAGCTTTTTCAAACCAAGCCAAGCTTTCAAGCTTCAAGCCAAGCCCGTGAATCTCTAAATATAATGGCGTGCATGACGTTTTTTCATTCACAATAGTTTTATTTTGAATATCGGCATTTTATGTTAAAAATATACTGAAGAATAATTTATTATTCACTCTACAGATGTTTTTTTTTTTTTTCGAGGATTTCTGTTAAGAGATACAAAGTCTGTTAAATTAGGGAAGAGTTGCCCTATTGAGTTAGCAATTTAGGGTGGATTGCATGAAAGTGGGTTAACCCTCGAGTTACTTTAACCCAGGGTTACATTCACAAACAGATATTTACCAGCCTGTTTGACAGCTAACCTTGGTTCAAAAATAATTCACCGATTACCAGATTCGCGACCAGACACTCACACACGGCTACGAGACCACATTAAATTGTATGTGTAATAATTTATATTGCCCATGATATTTTTTTCCTCTTGATATTTAAGGACACATGTTTACTTCTAAAATCTCGCATTTACTTTTTTCATATTAAAAGCTTATTCATTCTTTAATACATCACTCGTTCACTGTTCACACATTTACTTGTGACTTACAGCCATACATTTTTTTACTTTTTTCATCCATTCATCTTCCGTCTTTTCAGAAGTGACACGCACTTAAAAATCTCCGGTTTCCTGCTGTTTGGTGTCCTCTTCAGCTCTTGGGTGACTACATTCATTATCGCCCTGCAGAACAACTATCATGCAAGGATCGAGGATCCATTTGCGTTGTTCGATCAACTGTACGACAAACCGTGGATGAGAATAGGACCCTACTTTGTGGGGATGATAACAGGATGGGTTCTGCATAAAACAAGAGGCAAATGCAGGATGCATTGGGTGGTAGCCATAACAGGATGGGTAGGAGCTATAGCTGCGATGCTGAGCCTGGTGTATGGAGTAGGGAAGAATGGAATTGTAATACCACTTAGTGCAATCTATGTAAGTAATTTTTTTCCCTTTTTACACTATTTGAAACAAATCGGCAATTTCCCTCATGTAATTAATCTGACATTTATGACTAATTATAGTAGTAATATGCTTGTTAATGTTAGTAATTTTGCCTTAAAAACTGTTCTTCTTCTAAAATAATTATTTTCATATATGAATGGTACATAGGTATAAATAGGATGTTTGCCGTCAGATGAGTTAAAATGCAATCACAGTTCATAATAACGACAAAGTATCTCGACATTTGCAGAATAAAATTGACAGTGATAACTGATAATTAACCACGTTTCTAATTTTGTCAGAAGTAATATCACAAGACCTCCTGATTTTATCGATAAATTTTTATTTTGCACGAATTTTTTTTTTTGCTTAGCAACAAATACGAAAGCAAACTGCATGGTAAATCCCGACTCCGAAGGAGGAGGGGTTTTACATGTCAGTTTGCTTGAGTGATTTTGCTTAAAAGCAAAAAAAAAAATGTTTATTTACTTGGTAGCGGAAGATTATCGGGGTTTTATCAGTATAATACTGTTCCCATTGGTTGAATTTTCAAGTGTTTTGTATCATGATTGCTTAAAAACTAGTCATTGGAATTTATCTTTGTAATTGTTAAGTTCGTAGTATCGATAAAATATGTAGTACAAACAAATATTTAAGAATCATGATATGATGAAATTAAATTCTTTATTAATGTAAATAAGTAAATTAGCTAAAAATACGTTCAACTCTGAAGTGCTAAATTAATGTTTCATTTTTAATAGTGACTTATTATTTATGATTTTATATCAATTCCACGGATATAAATACAAATGTGTAAATTTTGTAAAATTTCAAATTCGATTTTACAGCTTACAAAACTTGCAAAATAAAATTTGAATTTAAGTGTAGAATTTTATTACCTACAACACAACCTTTATTCGAAACATTTTTGCCCAAAATTAATAGGTAACTCTAACGTTTTGATTGTTTGCGGTACAAAATTCTAGACACATAAACGCCGACTTTTCATTTCAGCCGTAAGTGCACAAAAAATTTAAACAATTTATCTTTAAAATGGGAAACAAAAACATATTCAAGTTTTCTAATAATTATTACTATTACTATTTAAATGTGGAAAAATCATACGGGGGCATTGCACTCGTGAATATCTATTTAGATTCAGCGCCGTTACCGTAATACCGGCAGTATCCGCGTAGGCGGTGCGTGTCAGAGACTCCACCGGCAAGTTTATGTACATGTGTTGTATTTGTGTCTCTCACTCAATTAACGCTCAAAGCAAAACTCTTTAAATATAAATTTGTATAATAGATTACCTGCATCATTTAAAATTTTTCTAATTAATTCATTAAAAGCCTGCTATTATAAACGCCCAGTTAAATTTAGTTTTATAGTAAATTTAATTAAATAAACAAATGCAACGGGAATATTTGACAGCAATGATTTAAATGTCATAAAAACATGGAAATTGATTGGAATTTGTTCATTATATTAAATTTACTAGGGAACTAAATTTAACTAGACGTTTATAATACCGGCCCTTAAAGTTTTAGAATAAAAAACTTTAATAGAAAATTGCTTCTATAGTGATTTTTTTCTAAAAAAAATAAATAATTTACCTATATGAGTCAGGTAGTGAACTCGATTAATATAGTTGACGGTGCTGACATCTATAGACACAGGAGGTGAAAATTGAATATGAAAAGGGCCTTAAAAAGCAAATTACTTTCACTATACATGCAAATAGTAGGTACGTCGAATGGTGGATTTCACCATTTTTTTTTTATAATTTCATCTGAAAATTTTAGGAAAACTAAGACTATTGATGAAAATCCGGTGAAAAAATTCCTATTAATGTTAGGGTCTCCCAAAGTTTTAAATGTTCTTGAAATATATGCTATTTTAAGTTATATTTACATAAAATAAATGAATATTATAACACTGTATAAGTCTACATACTTTATAATTACAGGTGTTTTTAAATTTTTAAGTTTAATGCAAGAAATTTATATTAAAATAAAAACTGTTTGAAAACTGCCGTACAGGAATGTTAGCCCTTCCTTTCGAATTCGAATTTCTTAACTTCCATTGGTAGTAACCCCCACCTCCTAACACGCTATTTGTTATGCATGTATATGCGGTCTTTCGGTCGCCAATCAAAATATTATATAATGATTTCATATTACTGTCGAAGCGCTATAATAAAAAACCCCTTACTTCCGAAATATCTCAATTATACCATTTCATTTTTTTTTATTAATATTCGTTATTCAGCATATGCATTCGTATTTTTTTACTATTTTCCTTTAATTCGATTAAGCTGGAATCCCCTATTGCAGCCAGAATAAAACTGACAATGTCTCGCATTAAATTGAGTTTTAACGGATCACAACAATTCCACGTTTAAATTCATTTTTGAAATTATTTGTGACACACTGAAAGCAATATAAACTCATGGTATAAAAAAAATTTGAAACAAATGAATAATATATTTTAATAAAATAACTAATATGACATATAAATATTACAAATTCTTCCAAATAAATAAGAAATTTCATAAAAAATATCGAAAAATCTGAGGTTCGAAGGGCAAAACAAATTTAAAATACAATAACCTTCAAACGAATTGAAATGGAAAAAATAAGTATTTTTTTTTTTTAATCAAATATAGTTTTAATTTAAAAAATATGTAAGTTTATGTTATATTTCGAAAAAATACCGATAGAAAAAATATTTTCGTACGCCATTGGAGAGACAATAAAAAATATCTAACTTTTCTATTTGAAACATTTTTCTGGATTACTGATAGTTTAAAAGTAATTGTCTAGTAATCTATGAGAATTTTTGGCTAAACAAAAGCACATCTTCGATGGCTCTGTAAAGGCGCACCAAATGTCCCATTTAACCAAAGTCGTATCTCTTATAGTTTTCGGCATCCCAATAGTGCTCGTCAAAACCGGACATTCTGTATACACATGTAATTAATAGGTCTGTTTGTTTCGCTAGCTTCCACCTACTGTCAAGTCTATATAAAGTATACGGACGCAGCAATAAGCAGTTGACGTAGACGGGCGCAAAGCAGCGAAACAAACAGACCTAATATTGCACTAATTATACAAAGTAGGCAATTGCGCTCGCTTTTGTCAACGCAAAATATCACTTTGCCGCTCATGCGCGACGAAACAGAAAAAACGCTCGCTGTCCGAATTTATAACTATAAAATGCATCTCCACAAGTCAATCTGACTTATGATTGTTCTGTCGCTATATTAATACCAAAAAAAAATGCCGTACTGCTTAAAAGCTGTTTAAAACTGTCAAATGGATTCTTGGTGGCTTAAAAACTGTAAAGCTATCAAATTCTTCCAACAAATCTTCTTTTGGAATGTTTTAAAACTAATTTCTGGGAGACTTAAAAGCTGTTTAAAACTGTCAAATTTATTTCTGGTGACTTAAAAACTGCCAAAGCTGTCAAATTCTTCCAACAAATCTTCTTTTGGAATATTTTAAAACTAATTTCTGGGAGACTTAAAAGCTGTTGATAAATTTCACTTGCCTACTTGGCAACGTTTAGTCAGGACTGCTTTTTCGGTATATTACATATAACTAAACAAAATGCCGTACCACTGTGTAAAAGAATGCAAATATAAAATAGGACATTCATTTACTAAAACGAAAGTAAAAAGTTCTTAAATTAGATAGCAATAGCTCAAGAAGAATAGAAAATAACAATAAATTTAAATTTAAAAATATAATCGTTATTTATTGAATAGTACTCTAAATACAAAGTGGACATTTTATTATTTTTTGTTATGGTGGACGACCCCATTATGGCAGCTGTAAAAAAAATCGTGTGTGTTTGTGTGTTTCGAGCGCAAATGGACATTGTCGATTTCTCGCGGAAACAACCGCTCAATCGACAATGTCCAATTTTGCGCTCTTAAAACACAAATAGCTATTATTTTATATTGTATGTAAATATAAATGTAATGACGCCATAAACAATTATTTTTTTTTGTAAAATTGTTAAATTAATACATATGAATACCAGACTTTCCAATGGGGTCTGGTACTAAAGAAAAGAGTTGCTTACATTTTGTCATATTATGAATATATTGCCAATTTTAAATAATTTTGTATCAAAATATTTTTAATATAAAACTTTGTATTTATAATCTTAATAAAAACTATTGACGCTACAACAATATGACGTCATACTAAGCGAAAAGAATATAATTTTATATTATACAGGCTGGTGGCGGTTAAGGATGAACAAAGGGATTTTAATTTTACCCAATTTCCTGCTCTCCTATTCATTTTACGGCAAAACCCATATAGTGAAAAGTTGTTCAGCATTAAATTGCAAATAAAACTGTTTTTGCGTTTTACCTTCCGCCATATCGTAGGTAAGGAAGGTAATGTATTCGGTCCAAAAATTCGATGGTGAGTGAGTGTTACGATTTTTTCTTCCACGATAATTCAAATCAAACTTTAAAAAAATTTCAATTTTCCGTATTTAAGCTTTCTGCATTAATATAAAAATTATATTAAAATATAATCCCACACTTTTCAATTTTAGTACTTAAAACATCTATATCCAGTAGAACAACATATTAGATATTATTAATTATAAAATTGATAAACCGGAAGTGGTTGGTATTCAAAACTGGTATATAATTTGAAACAACGTATTAGATCATCTGCTTAGGTAACAAAATTGTGCGATTCTAAAACTTTTTTGCCATTAATATATAAGATGAACAATATTGGACCAAGTATAAAGTCCTGAGGTACACCACATGTAACATTCTGAGAATCTGAAGTTTGATTATCGTAAATCACAATTCGTTCTCTGTATTGCATATATGACAAAAGCCAATCTGCACATATACCTCTTAAGTCATAAAAATTAAAAATTTCGATAGTACTATGATTTACACAATCAAATGCTTTTGGCAAATTAATGATAAGTCCGTATACATATACTGTTACTTTTATCAATTGCATTATAAAAACATGATCGAAAAAGTTTACTAGGGCGGATGTTAGGCTTATTCCCTTTCGGAAGCCCTGTTGCTCCCCATTTTGTATCTTATTTTCTTCTAGAAATGAGATATTTCTGTCCAATATTACCTTTTCAAAAAATTTATGAAATGCAGAAATCAAAGTTATTGGTTTTTAATTAGACACCAATTATGTATCTAGCTATAGCTTTAACATGTTTTAAAAGATCTGAAAATTTACCTTCTAATAAGGACAAATTAATGTAATAAGATAAAGGTTTTATTATCATTATAACAATTTTTCAATAAACTGTTCGAAATTTCATTAAATCCAGATGAAAATACCATCCCGATAAAAGTTAATTAGTAAAATAGTTGTTACGCATTAGCAATGTTTAGAAAATTGTCAGTATTGTTTATACAGAGTGTTATGTAATACAGGGTGTTATGTAAGTAAGTTTTCAACGCTTAACCCATGGTAGAACTGACCCTAGAAATAGTAAATCTGGCAATAATTTTTGTTTAACATACTTTCTACAAGAATTAGAGGACTTTAAAACTGACCAATCACGTCATAATTCAAAACTTTATAAAAAAGTAAAAATCAATGTGTTCTCTGGAAAAATATTGATTGTCAATCTGACGTTAAATGTGTTTTTGCATAGACGTACAATTTATATTGCTTTTTTTTTGATATTCTCAAAATACCATTTACCTGCACCAACCAAGAGTATGCAGACATGCATATGGTTTATGGCGAGGCATTACAAAATAGTCGTACTGCTGTAAGACGGTACAGAGAGTTATTTCCAAATAGACGTCAATGATTTTATATGTAATTTGTGACATGTATCACATTTTTTCCAGAGAACACATTGATTTTTACTTTTTTATAAAGTTTTGAACTATGACGTGATTGGTCAGTTTTAAAGGCTTCTAGTTCTTGTAGAAAGTATGTTAAACAAAAATTGTTGCCAGATTTACTATCTATGGGGTCAGTTTTACTATGGCTTAAGCGTCAAACACTTACTTACATAACACCCTATATTTAGATTAATGTTATTTTCAAATTTTACGGGTATTATTACTATAGTTTCACACAAGGGTAGAACTGTGCTCATTTTTGGTTTTTCTAATTAATTTGCGATACATATTTTTGATATTCGTATATTCTTTCTTAGTGATAAGCCCTAACTGATGTAAATTATATGATTCTTTCAGTTTTATTGACATATTTTTTATTTTATTGGTTACCCAAGATTTATTTTTTGAATTAGGGCTGTGGCTGGGAACCTTAATTTAGGATGAGTAATATAAAATGATACATAAATATGTCCAAATATTTTTATAACTTCTATCAACGTTGGCTTCTTTAAAAACTGAAGTCCATTTTTCATTTGCTTTTAATATTTTAACACGTCTAAACATTAATATAAGATTAGTATAAGTATAATTTAAAACGCATCAGAAATGTATTTTTCAAACTGATTTGGCATCATATGTCACAACAGAAGTGAATGCAGTGAATGCCTTAAACGAATGCCAATCCGAATGACAATAACGAAATACATATTATTTATACTAATCGTTTCCATAGTCGCAGTCATCGTTCGTTTGATCGTTTCGTTACGAATACGAACGAAATTACGAAATTTGGAGAATAGAGGCCCTTTAGTGACAGCACACACTTTAGAATTCTATCAAATAAGACATTTGTTTCCGCTTTTCGCGACGAAACGAAAATTTGGTAGCCATGTGTGTCTCAAAATATTCGCCTGTAAATGTACGACTCGAAGAGAAATTATTAACCTAACGTCACAATTCAATTCAAAGCCAATTTATATATAATTTATTTATTTATTATATACTACTCACATAATATTTTCTATGTTAACAGTATAAAACCCGAAAATTCCCGAAACAAGAAGTTAATAGAGAATTCTAAAATGTATGCTACCAAGATTCGTAAAAGTAAAATCGCGTTCGCCTGTTTTCTATGACAGAATTCTAAAGTGCTTGCAGTCACTACTGGTTAACAATTAGAGCACGACATAAATTGTATACCTACATAGTAATTGTTTTGCATTGCAGACGTAAATAATGGAGTCTGCAGCGTTAAAATTATTAAATAAAATAAAAGTGTTTCTTTATGTACGCTGTTTTAAAATTTTATAACTTCATGTTACTTTACAACATGAGTTAATGATACTCTTACTAGAAAAAGTATAATTTGACTTCGTTGTAGGTAGCAGTTTTATTTTTGCAAAACAAGTTAAATGTTCCAATTTTATGCTCTGATTTTATACTCTGGTTTAATTTTATGGTCCATTCAGTGTGTAATAATAAAGCAGCAGTTTTAATATGCTGATTCCACAATTTTGTAATATGTAGTATTATACAAAATTAAAGCATCATAGGATACTAGGAAATTACAAACCGAGAGTAATTTAAATGTAGCAGGAAATTAGAACGTATATGGAGATAATTATACTTTAAATATCGAGAGAGAAGTTTACACACATTTCATTGGTAGTTGCGACGCATATAAAGAGTAAATATTACTTTTGACTCCCATGTAGCGCAGTAACAATTATGTTAATTTATTTACAATCAAAGTGAATAACGGTGTATAGTCTGCACACATGGCGGCACAGTTTCGTCTGTCTTATATGAGAAACAAGGAAAATGATGCATTTTTGGCCATTTATTTATTTATCAAATAATAAAAATAGCCATGCTCAAATTGCTCATGGTGGACAACTTTTGGACATTCTGCTGTATACCTATGTGTGTGGTGATATTGATTTTTAGTTCCAATAGAAAGTTACTTATTGTGAAAATTAAATAGGTACTACTAATTAAGAATGAAATATGTATTGTAGTAGAGTACCAGAAAATAAAAAAAAAATCTTTTTTGTGGGGGAATCGGTGTTACAAGCTGAAATTTTCTCATATGAATGTTAATGACCTAACAAATCAAAATTTCGAATTTGTTGAATTGTAAGTCTGGCAAAATAGTACTAGAATCAAAATTGGAGTTAGATTCATAAGGTTCAAGAGAAGAAACTCCTCAATTTTTTTAATTTGAAAAATGTTAACTTTCGTGGCTGGTCTATTTATAATTATTAATTGAATTATGCACAATAGATTGTGGCTTACGGCTTAAGAAATTTTAAATTTAATTTAATCGAAAAAAAAAATGGAAAAAATAAACCAAAATGGTTAATTTTTATATTCGTTATTTACACAATTTAATTTGAACACTTAACACTGTTCATTGTAACCAAGTTACAGAAATTTACTGTTGAAATACATCTAAACAGTTCTTTACACAAATTATACTGCAGTGCCAATACACTGCTGCAGGTGATGTCGCGGTGTTGTACGGGTGACGATACTCCAAGTGGGAGACAAAACTTGTCTACAACGATATATGCGACGTGTGAAAAAATCAAGAACTTCACGGGATCTCATACCTCAGTTGGTAGAGTGTCCGACTAGATATCGGAAGGTCCTGGGTTCAAATCCCAGTGAGATTCATGAATTTTTCACAAATCTGTCTCCGTTATTTACACAATTTAATTTGAACACTTAACACTGGTCATTGTAACCAAGTTACAGAAATTCACTGTTGAAATACATCTAAACAGTTCTTTACACGTTAATTTTTATGTTTACGCCAGATTATCTTAAAAACTGAGGCGCAAATCAAAAAATAGTATTCTTTGTTTCTTTGATCTTATTCTTTATTACTATTTAGCTAATATATCTAATCATAATTTATTTTTATGAAAAATGAACTTATGTTGGATGAAAGTAAATATTAAAAAATAAATTAATTTATTCGTTTACTAATTCAACATTTCATAAATAATTGAGCTATAGCACTTAAATGCGAAAAGAATACTATTATTTATCTACGATGTTTCAATAATAAATTGAAATTTTTGGGCTGGATAAATACACAATTTTGACAGTTCAATATAAATATGACATGAAATAAATATCACCATACTTATAATGTAAGTATAAGTTCTGTTTCACAAAGTAGTCATTGGTGTAGTGCTAAAATGGAAAAAGTACAGAGTTGTGGCAGAAAAGCAGGACATTTAAAAGCTCAATAACTCAGTGAAATGGAGTTTCGAAGAAATTTCATCTACCATTATATCATTTTAAGAGCATAAAAAAAATATTGTATTTTTAAAATATAATATGAATGATATCTTCGAAAAGACTTTCATCTCTGCGCAGACATCCTTCTATTCTTGAGCTCAGTATTATGGGTGAGAAAAAGAAACGGGAAATTTTCAAAATCTATTTTCTCGGGCACTGCTGGGTTAGGAAAAATTTGCTCACCAGCACTGGAGGGTCAAGAGAATAATATTTAGCGATCATGGACCAGAGAACGAATGCTCAATTTATGTTCGTCAGTTGTTTTTTGTCATGTAATTTTCAGGAATGATGACATTCCTTGGCCAGTCACCATGTATTTTTTTTTTATAGAGATTAATGCCCACACAAAATTGCCAAGATCAAACTCAGGATTAGAGAAGAAATATCCAGAAATTTATTGGAAATGTTACAGCGTGAAATGATGACTGTTTGCGCAAAGGTTTCCTCAAAAATGACCTTTTCAAAAATATTTTTTTTTATTTTGTATCAGCTGATACATTTGTTATTTTTTTAAAAATCATTTTATTGACTTATATAAGCTTTTAAAATCTCCCGTCTCTTTACTACTTTTTGTACTCGTATAATGTATGTATGTATAAATTAGCAGAAATTAAGAATTTTTTCATTTTTTGGACGTGCTATAAACATTGCAAAATATAAAATACTTAAATAAATACTAAATACTATTTTGAAAGTTATCCCCATCAAATTAAGTTGCTATGCGTTTGTTGAATGGTTGCTATGTAAATAACCACAATAGGCTGTAAAAATATTTCTAGTCAGAAAAGTGACATTTTACAGACTGTCAAAAAGTTCTACTTTTGTTCAAGAATATGGAATATAGTTGTCGAGGTCGTAAAGCCGAGGAAAATAAACTATATGAGTGATAAAACGGAACTTCAGTGCCGAGTTGCATATTAAATTTTATTTGAAATGAAAAATTTGTGAAAGTGAAAGGAATATTTTATTTTTACAGGTTATGTTTTTGCAACTGTCAGTCCAACACTCAATATCACTAACCTATAAACATTGAGGTCATCGTAAAGAATACTCAAAATCATGTTTTATTTCAATCAAGGTTGGCAACATTGCATTTGCTTGAAATCGTTGTGTAATAGATTACTTTAGTACCGTTTTCTGAATTTTAAATGATTTTTGTGCACTTTAGTGACGAATTCAAAGATATATATTATTTAGAATAAAAGCTGAAATTATTTATTTTAGAGCAAGTCCAGTTTCAAGTTTAACATCGTTTAATGTACTCATTTTCGATGTTTTTTTTTAGAGTATCTCGGGTAATATTACCGATAGAGCAAAATTGTTTGCACATTCCAGGGTCAACTTTTTGAGAAAAGTTTAATAGTCACGACAGGAATTTTCGATTTTCTTTTATTTCTGAGCTACAGGCAAAAACTCGTTTTTCGCTCATTTCGAAAATATCTCATAACTTATTTATTATGGTAGTTACAGAAAAATTGTTTCAACAAATTTTGTACTGTTTTTTAGGTTAAATAAAACGGGGTAATCAGATTCTTTGAAAATTTTATAATTCACGAGATATAACACAAACTTATGATTTTTTAAATGGCAACCTATGTTGAAAATAGTCTCATCTTTTTGCTTATTTTATAAGCTTTTCAACGATATATAACAAGTCTATATTCTCTTGTTTTACACTTGAATAAAAGATGATTTATTAATTTTTGGGGTAAAAAAATTGAAAATTATTAAGAAACAAATGAAAAAACTATTAGAGTTCATCATTTGTTTATTTTGATTTCATATCTATTAATTATGTTCTCAAAATCATTCTAAACTAATTATTCTTGGATTAGTTAAATTATTATTTATCGACGTCAGTGTTGGCTTTGACATAATTCGAAAAAAAAAAAATGTTTAATATGCTTTTAAAGTAAATAAATTAAAAATATGTGTAAAACTAAAGCAAATTATATTAGAAATAAACAAATTATGAACTGTAATAGTTTCTTCAATTGTTTCTTAATAATTTTCAATTTTTTCACCCCAAAAAAATAAATAAATCATCTTTTATTCAAGTGTAAAACAAAACAATATAGACTTGTTATATATCGCTGAAGAGCTTATACAATAGGCAAAACGATGAGATTATTTTCAATATAGGTTGCCATTTAAAAAATCATAAGTTTGTGTTATATTTCGGGAATTATGAATTTTCAAAAAATCTAATTACCGTATTTTATTTTACCTCAAAAACGGTACAAAATTTGTTAAAGAATTTTTTTATAACTACCAAAATAAATATGTTATGAGATATTTTCGAAATGAGCGAAAAACGAGTTTTTGCCAGTAGCTCAGAAGCAAAAGAAGATCGAGAAGGCTTGCGTTGACTATTAAACTTTTCTCAAAAAGTTGACCCTGGAATGTGCAAACGATTTTGCTCTATTAGTAATATTTCTCTAGATACCCTTAAAAAACATCGAAAATGAGACACCTGTACATCCTTCATTATCCTTGAGTTATGAGGGTCAAACGGTTTAGTAGATGTTTTGGAGGTAGGGTATAACAAAAATTGTTTGGCACTTTGAATGTCCGGTAGCCAAAGGCGTGAACTTACAATTACAAATATGTGAATATTCCTGTAACGCTTGTAGTCTTTCATTACATCCAGTGTGAATACGCATGAAACTAATTCACTGTAGCCATATTGATCGTATCCATAATCTAATTACTATCAAGAGGTTTAACATTATACCCTTCATCATTTACATAATCCTGTTATTATATCAACGACAAAATTATCTCAAATTTAGTAGTTGTAATCCAAAAATTAATTGAATATATTTGTATACGTAGGAAGTATACTAGTAGAAATAAAAGATTTACATAATGACGTTTTGTTTTTTTCTGATGTTACAAGACAATTGTAATAGATACATGTAGGTACTATTTTTAAGTACAAAATTGGTGAAATGTACTATCAAGATAAGGGTGAGACATTTCAGCGAAATGAGTGTCTGGTCACCAATCTTAGGACCCGGGTTCGATCCCGACTGCCATTATAACTCATTTCGAATTTTAAATGGCACAAAATTGACCCTTGTAGTGCACTCTTCACGCCAGTAATGAGTGCTTGTGAGGTGACGCCTGGTAAGTGCCCGTACGGTAGAAAATATTTCATCAATACCGATATTTTTGTACAAAGCAGATGTGGCACACCCACCAATGGGTGATATGGCGTGATGATATATTTATTTATCCAAAAATCTATAAAACCATATTCAGCAATTCCAATTTCTACGTACATAATTTATATTAACTCCATTATTACAATACCTATCTTACCAACAAATGATTCGGTTCAGTATGTTACCTGAAAAGAAAAATGTTTAATGTCACCGTTTCTTTGATTCATGCGGTAGAAGATTCTTATAAACTGAAAACAGGAGACACGTTCAAAAATACATTTTTTACAAATAGGTAACATTCTGCATTATGAATTACGAC
This sequence comes from Ophonus ardosiacus, assembly GCA_943142095.1. Lineage (NCBI taxonomy): Eukaryota > Metazoa > Arthropoda > Insecta > Coleoptera > Carabidae > Ophonus > Ophonus ardosiacus. The sequence goes on along the minus strand of OW964824.1, from coordinate 38,213,505 downwards.
TTTAAGTATTTACTTAAATAAAAACTAAATGAAAATAACTCTATTTCCTCACTCCTTACATATAAAAGTGATCGATTCTCGATAGCAAAATACCGCATCCGGACCACAGTAATGAGGATGCGAGAGTAGAGTGATTCAGCTGAGCTCTTATTTTATTATTATTATTGTTATTATTATTATTATTATTTATGTATGTATAATTGTATTTATCCAGCAAATAGCACAGTTTAGAGCAGCTGATGTTGCCTTAGCCAGATCTTCTCTCGTGTATTCCTCTTCTAAGTTGGCGCATGTGAGCAGGTGGACCATTGTTTGTTCTTGACTACACTGACATAAAGTGGGTGCTATAGGTACTTTGTACCCCCAGATATACATATTTAATACACTTTTTCCTACTTGACTTCGTACTCGATTTAGAGTTTCCCAAATGAGTAATTTCTGGTTATTAGCTGATGGTGGTTTCTCATCTGGGCGATGCTCATTGCTTCATCTTCTAGCTACAACGTAGCATCTGACATTAGGCGTCTTGTTGCAGTCTTGGTTTCTGTTAGAAGATTTTCTGAGTTGAGGAAACTGTGTGTGGATTTTAATCGAGATCGGGCAGATTCTTGGCTGATCATTGGGTGCTGAGGGTCATATAACTATTTGAAGCACTCTTCTATCCTGGAAGATGACCGTCTAATTTTTTATAGAGCTATGCCATTAAGCATGTATAATTGGTTGACTGGTGTAGGTTTTCAGCAACCGGTAATATTTCGGCACGTTACGTTTAACAGAGGACCTACTTTAGAGTTAGCTGACATCGCCCATACTGAAGCAGTATGCTCTGTGCATGGATAGAACAGGACAAGATCTGATGTTCTGAGGGTATGTGGATGAGCTCCCCATTTAGTGTAGGTTCATTTTCGAAGAAGATAATTTCTTGCTGTAAGTTTGTCCCGGATTTTATTAACATAATGTGACGAGGACCATTATTTTTATAATTTATTTAGTTAATCCATTCAGAGCTTTTGAAAAAATATCCCAGTTATTTTTAAAATTATTACACTGTGCAGCAATGGCTAGATCATCTGCATAACCAAAGCTTCTGGTGTGGAGTTCGTCTCTACTTATAAATTTATAAATTTTGCTCTGGCTAGCTGAAACGAAAAGCGGCGGCTGTGTCTAGGGTTTTGTAATTTATTTCGAGATACAGGTATTCGCGACAGAATGAAATTTAATAAATAAGTGCAACTCAATTTGGAAAAATACAAAACGAGCTTGTCTCAAAAGAAATTAATGAGCGCCAGACCTTAGAAACAAGTAAATAAAAATTAGAGTAAGGTCAAGTCTAAAAAAGTAAAGTTTTAATAAAAAAAAATTAATGATGACAATTACACCCGCACTAAATCCAGCAAAAATATCTCTACAGAGCTTTACACACTGCCTTAATGGCTTTCGAATGTACATAAATTTTTCAAGGCCTTAAACGAGAGCTCCAGATGTGAATGTATCAAAAAATTTACAAGTTACAAAAAGTTATTTACACATATACTTAGGCTTAAATTTATACAATATTTTTTTTTTAATAAAAGCGTAGAACGGCAGTATGAAAAAAGAAGAAAGTAGAAGAAGAGTGACTAGGGAAAAAAAACGCAGAGAGAGAATGTATCTAAACGGTAATCTAAAGTGCGCAGAAAATAACCCGATAATAAAAGAAGCCAAAAAGGGCTTTGCAAACCAAAATAATACCGCAGGCAAAGGTTAATAACCGAAGAAATACTTCATCGAGTCAAATGTAACGCACTATAAATCAGTTACAAAATAACAAAAATTGTAGCTACTACGGTAATTTAGCGATAAATAAAAATAAAAAAAATTGACTCTTAAGAAGTCGACTATTAAAGCGGAAAAACCGAGCCGAAAATTTGTCTAGTCACGTCATGTTATCACACCCTACATTCATTCGAGACTTAGAATAAATTTTGAATATCCTAATGAAACAATACCTTCAAATAATTTAGCAAAAAAAAAAAAACTAATTAAGCGGAGTTACTACAATGTGGTATACGAGAAGAATTTGAGTGCGTATACCTTACGCAAAATAACCGGTCGAATCAAGGTACGACTCAAGCTTAAAAAGTTAAACAGAACTACTCAAATTTATGGAAATGATACAAAGTTGATGGCGTACTCGGTACGCTAGGGGACTAAAAAAATTTAGGTACAACTTGAGCTTGAGTTTTAAGCAAAAAATAAAAAAAAAAACGTTTAAGCAGAATTAACAAATAAGTGGTACCTATACTAGCAAAATTTGAGTGCGTAATCCTTTACGCAAAGGAACCGGTCAAGTCAAGGTACAACTCGAGCTTAAAAGGTTAAACAGAGCTACGAAGTTAATTTATGGAAAAAAAAATCTGTTGTGGCCAGCACAAGACCTTCCGTCAATTCCATGTATTTTGTACAAATCCCATACCAAAAGGTCCTTGGAACAGATTCTATATAATATCATGTAAAAACACATACTATTTTTTAGAAATTCCATACCAAAAGTTCATTTGAAAAGGTTCTATAAATCCAACAAAATTATAACATAAACTACACTAAGTAATGTCCTTCCATCTTCTCTTTGGCCTTTCTCTGTGTGTCACATGCGAGCAACACTATGACATACCAATTTTAGATCCTATACTTTTTTCCATATTTGGTTTTGCACGTTTTGCACTTGCAACTGACATCTGTCAATTAAATTTTTTTGAATAATTATGTCAGCTGTTTTCCATGATAAAGAGCAAAGCTGACTAATTTTTGAAAATTAATTTCTTTATAATGCTTTAAATTTACATCTATTGAATATGAAGGAAAATGTATAATCAAACTGTATAGAGAAGAGTATTTTCTTTAATATATATAATAATAAAATGTCAAAAAATAATATTTAACTGCGTTTTTTCAAATAAGGGTACTTCCGGTGGATCAATTATAACCAAAATCTAATCAACTCTTCATATGGATGTACAGAAGATGAATACGAAAGAATTATAATTTTTAGAATTGTAGTATTGGAGTTATCGTCGGAGAAAAATTTGTCACACACGGACACATGCACACACGGACACACACACACGGACACACACACACGGACTCACACACACGGACAAACACACACACGGACACACACACTCACGGACACACACACACACACACATACACACACATACATACAGACATCATCTTAAAAATAGTAAATTCGTATTGTAGGGGCCCTAAAACGTGCTTATTCATTAAAAACTCACCACCGAATTTTTTGACCAAAGACAATACCTTCCTTACCTAAAGGTGACGGAAGGTAAAAAAAACAAAATTGAAGGTATACTCGGTACGCTGGCGGACTGAACAAGTAAAGGTTCGACTTGAGCATAGGATTTAAGCAAAATAAAAAGTTTACAATTTCGCCCAGCTACCATACTAAAATGAAACTGTAAGAATTTTGAAGTCTAAACGGAATTTGGTACTAGCCTTGTGGCATTAAATCGAAACTGAAAATTTATATAAACCAAACCGTAGCAAGGCCTTTGAGACAAATTAGACGCCTTTAAGTTGCTACGGTGAGTATGTGATATGTCTGCGATAAGTCGGCTATGATGAAAATCAAAATGGAGTTCGCCATGAAATAAAAAATGAATTAGATAGAATATAAAAAATGTCATTAGAATAATTTTGTAAAATAAAATAATTCTACCTTCGTCTCTTTCATTTTCTATTTATTAAGATATAAGCATTTAGAAGTACGTTATATCATTTTGGCGACGAGGATGGGATCAAAAATACTTTCGCCTGACGATTTTTTACCTATGCCTGGAGATCCACCGGTACCTTGGCCTGCATGGTACACTACTGTACAGGATTTTTTCTTTTTAATAGACCGTATTGCTACCGAAAATCAGAAATTAGATGATAAAACAAAGAATTTATATCTGTGTCAATCCTTAGGTGTCGAAGGTCGACGAATTGCATTTGCATATCCTTTTTATTTGCAACGTGGTACCATAAAACATGCTGAATTCGTAGAAGAATTGAAAGCCCTTTTTCTTCCATAAGTAAACCAAGTCCGAGCTGCTTTTGACTTTTGAACACGTATGTAACATTCTGATGAATTCGTTACCGCATACGTAACGGAAATACGAAAATTAATTAGTCTACGGGCATATGGCGACAGTATATTAGAGAATAAACTTTTAGCTGAGCAGTTAGTTATTGGATGTAACTCAAAAATTACCCAGCAAAAGTTACTTGCCGAAGTAGATGTAAACTTCGATACTTTCGTCAATATCATGTTAAATGATGAAGTTGCGAATAAAAATTCTGCTGCCATACAACAAGCAAAAGCAACTGATGTTATTGTAGCTCGAACTTTATCATCATTCAACAAACAACATACTCAAGAGAAACCGAAAATCCAAAAAAATAATATGTTTTGGTTGTGGAAAAAATAATCATGTCATTCATTCTGAAAAATGTCCTGCAAAAGGAAAAATTTGTAAAGCTTGTGGCAAGAAAAATCATTTCTACAATGTATATAATTAAAAGAAAAACCAGAATAAAGTGAGATCGTTAAAAGTAAGAAATTTAAAACCAGATTTAAGTCGTCTTCAAGTTAAAGTCACTTTGTTGTCATTGTCAACCATGACGAAGAGTTGGAACTATAAAGCTTTTGTAGACAATGGTTCGGACATTTCAACGATAACAGAGTCAATTTTTCATGCAGCAAAATTAAATTGTCCACTAATGATAAGTAATACATCAATTCGAAATTTCGATAGATCTCGTGTAACAAAGATTCGTGGAAAGGTCAAGACACACATAAGAATCGCATATAAATTTACAGAACTTCAACTAAACTTCAAGTAATTCCATTTGCACGTCGAGAGCAAGCTATCGCTGAATGTAAGAGGATGGTGGAAGATGGTATTTGGAGTCCAGTTGAGAAAAGTGAGTGGATACATGGGCTGGTTACAGTACCAAAAAATTATGGATCTGTCAGATTGACGACAGATTTAATTTCGCTAAACAAATACGTCATTCCAGAAAAGCATCCTATTCCAAACACAACCGACATATTTCTCCAATTACTTGGCGCTAAATATCTTTCAAAATTGGATCTTAGAAAAGGTTACTTCCATATTCAACTTCATGAAAAGGCTAAACTACTAACAACAACTATTACTCCTGCTGGTTTATTTGCATATAATCGTTTACCCATGTTTTCCAGCGAGCTGTAGAAAAAACATTGTTGGACTGCAAAAATGTACAAACTTATATTGATGACATCTTAGTTCATGGTAGAACAAAAGTAGAACATGACAAATATTTACACGAAGTATTGAGAGCACTTAAAGAAAATTATTTCCGTTTAAACACACAAAAATGTGAATATTGCAAAAAGTCATTTAGGTACTTGGGCCATATTATATCTAATAATGGAATACAACCAGATCAAAAAAACGTGAAGCCAATTCTTGAAGCTACACCACCCAAAACTCTAAAACAAGTACAATCTTTTCTGGGTGCAGTTAACTACTATTCAATTTTCATTGAAGGTCTCGCAAAAAAAGCTGAACCTCTACGTAAGCTTACAAAAAAAGGTAATAAATTTCAATGGACAGATTCTGAAGCCAATGCATTTAAAATCTTAAAAGAAGCTATTTCCAATAATGTAAAACTGTCAATTTTTGAATTAAAAGCAATGACAATTGTTACAACGGACGCGTCTGATATTGGCATTGGCGCCGTTTTAACACAAATCCAGTATGGACAAGAAGTCACAATTGCTTACGCTTCACACACGCTTTCGTCTGCTGAACGAAATTATTCTGTTGGTGAAAAAGAAGCTCTTGCTTCTATGTGGGCCTGCGAGCATTGGAGTTCATTTCTATTAGGTAGAACATTCATTCTTCGTTCAGATCATTCATCATTAAAAACACTTCTTTCAAAACATACTTCAACTAAAAAATCTGCAAAATTTCTTCGATGGTTGGAACGATTGTCAGCATTTGATTACACGGTAGAATACAAGAAAGGGACAGATAACGTTGTTACAGATTTTTTATCAAGAGCACCAATTCAAAATATATTCCTGTTGAACCACATTTGGACATTAAACAACTTATCACAACGAATATTTTATTTCATACACTTCAAAGTTGTCAAAAACAAGATGTCATATATCAAAAATTGTTTAAATTCATAAAATATGGTTGACCTTCTCGATCAAAAATTGTAAAAGACATGTCGAGATATTATTCTCTACGTGAGGAATTTTCTGTAGATAATGGCCTAATTACTCGTGGTGATAGAATTCTTGTCCCAGAATCAATGCGAAAGAAATTTCTGGTGTCAGCTCACGAAGGTCATCCAGGGATAGTAAGAATGAAGCGACAACTCAGGAAATCTTTTTGGTGGCCGGGACAAGATAAAAATGTGGAAAGATTTATTAAATACTGCATACCTTGCCAAGATAATGAAAAATCTCACAAACAGCCGTAAATAACTAGAGTTCCAATTGAAGTACCACAGAGACCATGGTCAAAAGTTGCAATAGATGTTACCGGACCATTTGCAGCAACACCGTACAATCAAAGGTACGTGGTGGTCATAATCGATTATTTTTCAAAATATAATAGTATATGAGTGTGTGACACGTGATTATTGTTCGGAGTTTTATTGCTGTTTTTTGAATAAATACACAATTATTCTGATTTTTTGCATCGTATCTGGATTCATAAATATATCGTGTGCAACAGGTACTGTTATCTACGATTTTCTTAAAGGGGTTTAGCTGCAAAAAACAGATATTTAAATATTTGGATCATATCTTCATTTTAATCTGTCAAAGCAAGTTAGTGCAAAATTTTTTTCGTCGATCATTGCAAAATTGCAACAAACGCGCTAATTTGTACAGGCAACCAACCTTACATCAAAGTAAAAAATGGCACTATCTAATGAAGAACTTTTGAAACAAATGAAAACTTTCATTCAATCGACAGTAGATAACATGGAAGAGAAATTGTCTGACAGGATAAACAATTTAGAAAATACCATCTCTACTGCTCTGAAAAATACCAATGATGAGCTAAATGAACTAAAATTAGAAAACAAATATCTATCGTCTAAATTAACAAACCTGGAAAAACAAAATAAAGTAAATAACTTAATATTAAAAGGATTGCCTGAGGATACAAACGAGGACATCAGAAATCGGGTACTGAATTTCCTAGAAAATATGTTATCTGTCACTCTAAAAGAATGGGAAATAAACCATATCCATAGAATTGGCAAACAAAGAGAGCATTACAACAGGCCTGTTCTAATAAAATTAAATAGCCATAATGCAAAGGTACTAATCTTAAAAAACGTCCATAAGCTTAAAGGCACAAATATTTATATTAGCCATGACCTGACTACTGCTGAACAGGAACGTCAAAAGCATATTACCAATTTTAAACATGATGCCCGCAATAAAGGTTACCAGGTCGTTCAACTAAAAAACACTTTAAAAATTGATAATATTTCGTACTCATTAGATGAACTTCCTAACCTACCTCCTAAGCAGATAAATCTTAATGAAACGGCACGTAGCAATGACGATATCGATCTCGATGCAACTATAGCTGATATTGGATCTGCAAAGCACATACTTCAGACCTTTGCACAAGAGTTAAAAAACACAACTCCAGTAAGATCTGCCTCCTCTTCCAACTCGGAGAATATGAGTAAGCCTAAAACTGCCAGTTCAAATAACATTAACAAAGACAATCGCAATAATAAAGGATTTGACAATGACAACGTACCTAGAAACCAAACATCTAATTCGAACTATAATTTTCGTTCCTTTCGCAGCCAAAGCAAACCCTAGTTTAACACTATTATATCAAAATATCCAAGGACTGCGCAACAAAAATCTGGAACTGGAGGCATCGGTGAGTTCACAAAACTTCTCACCTGATATCATCCTCTTAAGTGAACACTGGCTAAAGCAAGATGAAATAAATGCACATATTCCCTCCACGTTTATAACAGCATCGGCCTTCTGCCGCCTCTCCTTCGAGAGAGGTGGTACTGTCGTGTTTATCGGAAGCCACCTTCAATACGAAAAAATAGAGTCGCACAACGAACTAATTGAAGAGAAGAATATTGAATTTTCGTTAATTAAACTCACCTATACAAGACATCCTGTTTATATAATTGTCATCTATAGAGCACCTAGCGGTGATATCAATGTATTTTTCAACAATTTTGAAACCCTACTTTCGAAAATTCATAAAACTAATTGCTCGATCCTCATATGTGGAGATTTCAATATAAACATTCTGGAGGATTCCACCTACAAATCAAGATTCTGTTCAGTCCTTGACTCCTTTGACTTACACTTTAATGTACATGAACCCACCCGTACCACAACAACTTCTTCCACATGCATTGACAACATAATTACATCATCTTGCATAAGCAATCGTTGTGAAATATGGGCAAATGGTATATCAGACCATGATGCAATATGGTGTGTCGCTGAAGATCTCGGTAAACTGGCAGGCAATAATATCACAACTAAAAGGATATATAATTCTCAAAATCATAATAAATTTTTAGACTTGCTAGAATCAATTTCATGGTATGATGTTATTAACGACAAAGATGTTAACTCTAGTCTAAGTACCTTTGCTAATAAATTCAAAATAGCTTTCGATATGGCTTATCCTGTTAGAACTGTCAAGAGTAAAACAAAATCAAGCAACGCATGGATTACAAAAGGCATACGCATCTCGTGTAACACCAAAGCTAAACTGCGTCGCCGTCTACATCACCAGGGCTCAGCAAACTTAAAATTGCACTACAAAAAATACTGCATTGTACTAAAGTCTGTAATAAAAATGGCTAAACAGAAACATATTGCCTACAACATTACCTCCTCCAAAAATGTTATAAAATCCACTTGGACGACAGTGAAAAATATAACAGGTAACAACAGCAAATCTCCCAGTTTCCCCGAAAAATCCGTAGCAACAGCAAATACCTTCAATAACTTTTTTCTACAACACGAAAACACAATGCAAAACAACTGCGAGAATCTTTCAACCATACGTCAGCCATCTTACTCACTGTTTCTTTCTCCAGTAACTGAACGGGAAACAATGTCCATAATAAATTCCTTAAATAGCAACTTTTCCTGTGGATATGATGAGATACCGAATATAGTAATAAAAATCAGTAGCCACTTAATATGTACACCACTGACACACATTTTCAACCTTTCCTTCTCGTCGGGAATGTTTCCTACTGATTTCAAACATGCAATTGTGAGACCTATACACAAAAAAGGAGATATAAATTTAGTACAAAATTTTCGACCTATATCACTGCTCACTAACTTCTCCAAAATCCTTGAAAAATTAATGCACACGAGACTCATGGCGTACCTAAAGAAATTTGGCCTGCTATCAGACTGTCAACATGGGTACCTACAAGGAAAGTCCACTATATCTGCTGTTACGTGTGTAGTCAAAAAAATTATAACAAACCTCGATAAAAATCACAGTGTTTTTGGAATTTCTAGTGACTTGTCCAAAGCGTTTGATTCAGTCAGCCACAAAATCTTACTACATAAACTAGAGTGTCTCGGTGTAAGAGGTATCCCATTAATATGGTTCAGTTCATATCTATCTGGTAGAACACAAAGTGTTAGACTGTTAACAGACACTCAATTCCACATAGACTCTGAAAAGGGTTCAATTCTTCTTGGTGTACCTCAGGGGAGTGTGCTCGCGCCCCTACTATTTTTAGTGTACATTAATGATCTCCCTAACTCAGTGCAACGTGCTTCCTGCGAACTGTATGCGGACGATGCCTATTTCACAATATCGTGTAAAAAGACTGACTTCTCCTTCGAACTTATTAACAACGTTGTGAATGACATTATGCAGTGGTGTAACAACAATAGTTTAAAACTAAATATTGAAAAAACATCTTTCATCCAATTCCGTTTAAACACTACCAGTGCAGTGCGTGTTGATTCATCAGATGTGCGCATCGCAAAAGCAAATACCACTAAATGTCTTGGTATTTTCCTTGACGAAGACACTAAATGGACCACTCAAATTTCACATGTCACCAATAAACTGAATAAGTGCTGTTACTGCTTTCGAATTCTAACCACAATGCTAGACACTAAAAACCTTATAATGGTTTATTACGGTTATTTTTACTCTACTGTAAGTTATGGTATTATAATATGGGGCTCCTCACCTCTATTGAAGGATGTTTTTATAGTTCAAAAGAGAATAATTAGAATTATTCAGAAGCTTCATCCACAGAGTTCATGTAAAGGGCAGTTTCAAAAACTCGGCATTCTCACAGTTCCGTCTATATATATACTTGAAATAGTTAAATTTGTGTTAAAAAACTTAAATAACTTTACTCCCTTAACAACAGTATATTCAACTAGACAACGAAACACCGTTTTACTTGTACCTAGACATAGAACACAAGCTTTTGAACTAACAAGTGAATATGTTGGTATAAAAATATATAATGCCCTACCCACTAATTTAAAAAATGAATCGCACAAAACTATCATTAATACCTTAAAACGCATTCTGATACGTAAAGAATATTACAATCTAACGGATTTCTATTCGGACTGTGCAAATAACCTTCTACATCAATGATTACAAATGTAAACAATTGCTTCCATCATGTTTATTTACCTGTATGAAGCTGCGCAGCGCTGCTAAAAAGCGTGCGTATGTATTAGTTACCTACGTTTTTTTTTTGCACTTAAAAAACTGTAATATATTCCTTCAGAATATTAATGTAGCTTTTTATTTGTATTTAATATGTATATCTTCTTAGTTTTTATATTTTGTTTTTGATACATTATTTATTTAGGAATAGTAGATATTAATAGGAATATAAATAATTATAGATTGTAACACACCATACACTCACAAGTAATTAATTATGTTTTTGTACTTCGTATAGTTTTATTTTCTATCTGTCATTACTTACATTCAACATTTAACTACATGTATTTATTATTATAAATTTTTGTAAAACGTTATCCATTTATCATTGTTTATCTGTTTATCTGTTTATCTGATACATATTTTTGTTAAAACATTATTGTATGGTTAGGTGGAAGAACAGCCACGGCTGAACCTCGCCTTTTGATCATTATCAATAAAGATTATTATTATTATTATTATTATTATTATTATTATTATTATTATACCCACAAATTTTGCAACACATTCAATAACTTCCAATATTATCATCAAATGGTTAAAATAAATATTTGCAAGATATGGAAATCCAGATGTCCTTGTAAGTGATAACGGTACAAATTTTACTTCTACTGAGTTTTCAAAATGTATACATTCTAAAGATATTTTACATTGGCGTACACCGAATTACGATCTTCAACGCAATGGTCTAGCAGAAGTTTTTAATCGGTATTTAAAATATGGTATACAAACATTTAAGTCCAGTAGAAAAACTTTCGATATTGGTATTCTCGAATTACTATTCAATTTTCGTGCTACTGCTTCTTCGGAGGAGGGAAAATCGCCAGTTTTCGCCATGTTTGTAAAAATTTGATTTTAAACAGAAAGAAGAAAACAGAACCCAACCTATAATTGCAATAAGCAAGCAACCTGCATTTACTAAAGGAAGTTGGGTACGCATTCGCCTTCCTTTTGTACCAAAGGGTGCATCTCCCTTCTCAAAACCAATACAGATTGTCGAGTGTCTTGGCACTCATACATTTCGCCTTAAAAACGGAAAAATATGGTCTTCAAGAAATTTGATTTCTTGTCGTCAATCGAGTCATAAATTTATAGAAAATATTACGTCTCTGGCGCCTGCAAATAGTAAAGAAGAACTTCGTAGATCTACAAGATCAAAGAAGGGCGTTCCTTCTAAATATTTTGGGAACCAGAAGCTTGTTCGGAAGGAGACAAATGATGTGTCTGCGATAAGTCGGCCATGATGAATATCAAAATGGAGTTCGCCATGAAATAAAAAATGAAATAGATAGAATATAAAAAATGTCGGTAGAATAATTTTGTAAAATAAAGTAATTCTACCTTAATCTTTTTCATTCTCTATTTATTAAGATATAAGTATTTATTAAATATATAGTGGAACTCTGATTAATTATTCAACACAACACTCAGTTAATAATTAATATATAATTTGGGGCTAAATGAAATGATAAAAATGCCTGACATCAAACTTACAGTGTTAATAGTAACTTTTAAATAACTTACATAACTGTGTCTGTTTATTAATATACAGTCCATGTGCCAGTTTGTATACATGAAGCTAACTCTATATTAAAAACTGAAACCAAAGAATAAATAAATGTAAGTATTTTTATACTGTACAGAAACTATAGAAACCTTCAATGATTGGATACCAAATTTCGAAATATTTAAACAGATTAAAAAAAAAAAAAAATAGAGAACTTTCTTAGACTTATCATAGCAGCACTGAGATATGTAGGATGGATTTTATTGGTAATTATTTGATGAGAAATTTTGTGTATTGTACAAATATTATTCCAATAGATTATCAATATTATCCGTATATTCTATGTTCAACGTCTTTTAGAGTTATATTTTATTAATATAATTATATCATTTTATAATCTATAATATCTATATAATTTTTTGTCACCAACACCAACAAATATTAACTGTTGAAATTCATATGCTAAAACATCTTTAATCGGTTTTCCAATATGTTTCATCGTTATTTAGTATATATAAGAGCGGACAAAAGCAATATCCAACTGATTGATTATAATAAACATTTTTTTAAATGTTTTCCTTATTTGAAAACCATAGTAGGTATCTGTTTAATTACAATTTAATTGACCAGTTAAGATTCTATACTAGTGGTAAATTCGGAATTTGGCCAAAAATTTTTTGTACTGGTGTAAAATTTATAAGAAAAAGTTGTAAAGCAACAATATGTGCAACGTCAAATGGATCAGCAATAATATCCGTAAAATCAACGTCTTTCAGTGCTATACTTATATTTTAATAATACAATTATGAATCGAACTATTCTATTTTATAGTCTGTATGATTTGTTGTCACCAACAAATATTATTATTGTAATCACTATGTTCTATTTGTGTTTTCAAGTTTAATTATTTTATTCATTATTGTAATCTACAATGTATGAAGTAACATTGTGTTTATTTTTAAAATTAACATCTTTATTCGTTTTACTAACTAATATGTTTAAATGTTAACGTTATCTACTGCTTGTGCGGGAAAATAGCAATCTCCTAATGATAGATTACGTATAATAAACTTTTTGCTGGTTTCATTTTTGCGTCGTACATTTATAAATCAGATATAATATGTAAGTACTGTACTTTAGATTAGATACGGGATATAAAATTGTGTTAATATTTTTTAGGTTAACATATTATAATGTATGTAATTAATACTACATATTTTTTAAATTAATTTTGCTCTATATCAATAAATTATTTACCATATTTAAATTAATTAAATAATCAATTATTATATATTTTTTAATTTAAGGGCAAAAATTATATTGAAGTGTAACTGGACATTTATCCCTCGTAGACCCGAATCCTACCGAAAAGGAGCGAAGGATGCCGAGCGGTCGTATAGTCCCTTACAAACTTTCCGCTTTGTATATATATATAGGTGTTCATTTTAACTGGTACACTATTGCTATCTCGAGAACTATAAGAGCTACAAGGTCGTTTAAATTGGCAAACAATTTCTATTTTATAAGACTACTTTAATGAGCGAAACCAGAATTTTTTAGACCAGTGGTTCTCAAAATACGGGGTGCAACTTTCTTATTTTAAATGGCAACCTATTTTTTTTATTTGCTTATTTGATTCAGAATTTTTTTTTTTCTGAATTCTACGATATATTAGTTTCATAACAAAAAAATCGAGAAAAATACAAAATTAAATATGCGTAATTTTTATTTAAGTATGGCTATACAAAGGGTGCTATGGAAGAAAACAAATAAATCAATAAAACAATTGTCAATATTATTAATCAAAGTTTTAAATGTACTTCTGAATTATAACATCAAAATGAATAATTTTTCTCATAATGAGAAGGTAGATATGTATGAAGTATATATTTTATGTAGAAAAAATTCGTATGCAGCTATAAACATGTACAGAGACTTGTATCCTGAGCGAAAGTTACCGGCTCATAATTACTTTCGGGGATTGGAAATTTGTTTACGTTCCAATACCTCTGCATTTACTAGAAATAAACGAAGACGTCATAATGACGAAAACCGTGAAATTAATGTTTTGGCATATTTCGAAGCCAATCCAAGAGATTCCATCAGAAGAGCCGCTGTTGAATACCGGTGTAAGTGTAGGCACAGTACATTAAATTGTGAAAAAAATAAATATAAGCCTTACAAACTTTATAAAATACATCATCTGCATTCTGCAACCTGGTGATTACGACAGACGACTGGAATTTTGTTATTTACTTTTGAATGAAGGAGAAAATATGTTTAAAAAATTATTTGGACTGATGAAGCTAATTTTTGTAATAACGGCATGTAAAATGTAAAAAATAATCATTATTGGAGTAGTGAAAACCTTATATTAATTCGTAAAAGAAATTTTCAAACAAAATTTAGTGTTAATGTTTAGTGTGGCATTTTAAATGACAAAGTATATTTTCACATGTACGAAGGTACATTGACAGGAGATCGTTATTTAGCATTTTTACGAAATATTCTAGAAGATATTTTAGATGATTTACCACTGGGCTTGTTAAGAGATATTCACTTTCAAGAAGACGGAGCACCTGCACACAATTCTCATCAGGTTACAGAATATCTCAACGAAATGTTTTCTGACAAATGGATAGGCACTAACGGCCCTATTCTTTGGCCAACCAGATCTCCTGATTTAAGCCCCTTAGATTTTTACTTATGGGGATATTTAAAGGATAAAATTTATAGCAGCGTTCACAATAATTTAAATTAATTAAAGAATAATATTGAATTTGTTCTAAGTAATATTGACGGATGAACATTGCGATTAGTGAGAAATAGTTTATTAAAAAGATTAGAACTTTGTATTCATGTTAATGGTGACAATTTTGAACAATTTTTATAGATAAATAAATTATTTGTGTCTTCGTATGTTTATTGTTTATTAAATAATTATTCACAACTTAAATAAAAATAAAAGTTATTAAAGTTTTTGCAATTATTTCTACATCTGATTTATTTGTTTTCTTCCATAGCACTCTTTGTATAGCCATACTTAAATAAAAATTACGCATATTCAATTTTACATCTTTCTCGATTTTTTTGTTATGCAAGGGTATGAAACTTATAGTTAGAATAGAAAGTTGCACCCCGTATTTTGAGAACCATTGGTCTAAAAAATTCTTGTTTCGCTCATTAAAGTAGTCATAAAATAGAAATAGTTTGCTAATTTAACTCCTCGTAGCTCTTATAGTTCTCGAGATAGCAATAATGTACCAGTTAAAATGAACACCCTGTATATATATATTGATAAAAATATATAAAAATATATTTGACAGTTGATGAAAGTGATTTAACAGTCAAATTGTAAACTAATAAATATTAAATAATGTAAAACTATATAGTCAAAAAATATATATATTTTTAAATGTAATTAAAGATTAACTTCAGTGAAAAAATTCATGGTATGTAATAAATATTTCATCGATAGACTGCCTGTCCGATTATTCTCCTTGGACACTATCTACTCTACACTCGACCATCGCTCAAGCACAGGTTTGTCTGTGGCTCAAGTTATTTATCTACATTTATTTTACTTATTAGCATTATTCTGATGCGGACATCGCCGACACGCGTATGATGTTCAAAACAACTAACTTTATGGGTCTATTCTGAACAAATCTGTAATGCCCAGTTGCACAGACGTTTCTTAAATTTACACTTAATAAAACTGAACTTACGTTAAGTATCCCTTAATTTTTATCTACTGTTGCACATATATTTTTTTTAATAACCTAAAGTAAGTGTAGTTTATATATTTTTAAGCTGTTTAAATTGTACTTTTAGAAACAAGAAAAATAATATTTAGGGCTTTTTCATAGTTGATTTTGTTTGAGTCAAAGTATTGAAGTAAAATTAAATAAAATATATTAATTGTTTTTTAGCAAAAATGGTATCAGACGAAAAAATAAAGCGAACACGAAGTGCTCTACACCAACGATGAAATTATTATTAAATATGCAATACTTACATGTCGTTATAACATTCAATAGTATTTTCTATTAAAATCAGCAATTCCAATACTGTATATTTGGTTAATCGAAACCGTTGAAAATGCATGATCAGAAAGAGTATGAAAATGATCAGATCTGTCTCATATTTGCCTTGGTATTCCGTATACAATATACAATTAAATCCAACGCATCTAAATCGTCATCATCGTCAATAAATTCAATAACTTCCATGATCCTAATAGAAATTAAAAACGTTTGCATTCAATATAACCTCACTACTTACTTAACTGCAAGCTAAACTGTCAATTTCGGATGCTTAAATTTATGGAAGCCTTAAGATATTTATGGAGAGTTAGCGCACGGTGCAATGAAATAAAACTAAACTTAAGGCTAAACTAAACTTAAATTCTTAAGTGGTATCGGTGCAACTGGGCATAAGTCTTACAGATCTGTAAATCTGTAAATAAATGAACAAAATCGCAATGAAATTGCCACCCTAATGTACAATTTTATATTAATCAACAAAAATAGATGCGTTTTTGTCAGGTTTTTACAGATTTATAGATCTGTAAGACTTGTGCCCGGTTGCACCGACATTTCTTAAATTTACACTTAATAAAACTGAACTTACCTTAAGTATCACTTAATTTTTATCTACTGTTGCACCCAATTAGTAGTTTATATATTTTTAAGCTGTTTAAATTGTACTTTTAGTAACAAGATAAATAAAATTTAGAGATTTTGCATAGTTGATTTTGTTTGTCAATGTTTTGAGGTTATATTGGTAAGTTCGATTCAAATAGAATTATAGTTTTTAAAATTGAAGTGTAATTAAATATATTCATTGTTTTTAGCAAAAATGATATCAGACGAAAAAAGAAAGCGAACACGAAGTGCCAACTAATTACGTTAATAAGTAAAACATTGAAAGAAAAATGAATGCAATACTTACATGTCGTTATAAAATTCAATATTATTTTCTTTGAAAATCAGTAATTCCAATACTGTATATTTGGTTAATCAAAACCGTTCAAAAAAAGCATGATCAGAAAGAGTATGAAAATCATCAGATCTGTCGTATATTTGCCTTGGTATTCCGCATAAAATTAAATCCAACGCATCTAAATCGTCATCATCGTCAATAAAATCAATAACTTCAATGATTCTGATAGAAATTAATAACGTTTCCATTCAATATAACCTCACTACTTACTTAACTGCAAGATAAACTGTCAATTTCGGATGCTTAAATTTAAGTAAGCCTTAAGATGTTTATGGAGAGTTTAGCGCACGGTGCAACGAAATAAAACTAAGCTTAAGGTAAACTAAACTTAAATTCTTTAGTGGAGTCGGTGCAACTGGACATATGTGAATTAGGCATTTTTAATATCTTTCGGTATGTACATTATTTAAGCTCCTACATTTTTATGGAAGAAATGATTAGACAGAAGACTTACGTCATCAAATAATATTTCTAAAGTAATGACGTTATATACTTCTAGGTTTATATGCGATACTAATTTAAAAGGCGCGAGCAGTCATCTGAATTTATTGGTCTTTCTTCACAAGCAGATATAACACACAACGACAGCTAGTAATTATGTGTCATGTCATAATTTTTCATTCCAAATTTCATTATTTTCTAATTTCATGTGGCTTATTTAACTCGCCAAGTAGAGTCTACACTCCTGGTGACAAACAAACCACGTGAACTTAGAATATCTTAAAATTTTGAATTAAAAATTGAAGTGTAATTAAATATATTCATTGTTTTTAGCAAAAATGATATCAGACGAAAAAAGAAAGCGAACACGAAGTGCCAACTAATTACGTTAATAAGTAAAACATTGAAAGAAAAATGAATGCAATACTTACATGTCGTTATAAAATTCAATATTATTTTCTTTGAAAATCAGTAATTCCAATACTGTATATTTGGTTAATCAAAACCGTTCAAAAAAAGCATGATCAGAAAGAGTATGAAAATCATCAGATCTGTCGTATATTTGCCTTGGTATTCCGCATAAAATTAAATCCAACGCATCTAAATCGTCATCATCGTCAATAAAATCAATAACTTCAATGATTCTGATAGAAATTAATAACGTTTCCATTCAATATAACCTCACTACTTACTTAACTGCAAGATAAACTGTCAATTTCGGAGGCTTAAATTTAAGTAAGCCTTAAGATGTTTATGGAGAGTTTAGCGCACGGTGCAACGAAATAAAACTAAGCTTAAGGTAAACTAAACTTAAATTCTTTAGTGGAGTCGGTGCAACTGGACATATGTGAATTAGGCATTTTTAATACCTTTCGGTATGTACATTATTTAAGCTCCTACATTTTTATGGAAGAAATGATTAGACAGAAGACTTACGTCATCAAATAATATTTCTAAAGTAATGACGTTATATACTTCTAGGTTTATATGCGATACTAATTTAAAAGGCGCGAGCAGTCATCTGAATTTGTTGGTCTTTCTTCACAAGCAGATATAACACACAACGACAGCTAGTAATTATGTGTCATGTCATAATTTTTCATTCCAAATTTCATTATTTTCTAATTTCATGTGGCTTATTTAACTCGCCAAGTAGAGTCTACACTCCTGGTGACAAACAAACCACGTGAACTTAGAATATCTTAAAATTTTGAATTAAAATTTCTGACATTTTTAAGTTATGTACATGATTACTAGCAATTATTCTGATACGGGATCTATATCTGCTTGTCAAGATTTGCTTATTTGGAGGGCATCTGTTGCTCTCTAAAAATACATAATTTTTAATTAAAGATTGATACTTAATCGTTGAGCCCTATTACCATTTGTGGTGTCGGACTTTACGCGTGTTTGAGCTTATTTGTAGATATTTTCTTCTGTTGTTGGAAATCTTCGCCACATTTCTCTCCACCGCTTTCTGTCCTTGGTTTTACTTTTTATATTATTCCGCTCTATTCCTCTTCTCTCTGCCCCTTTTCTGATTTCATCTATCCACTCTTTCCCAGGTCTCCCTCTTCGTTTTCATTTACTGGGGCGTGCTTCAAAAATCTTCTTCGTTCCCCTATTGTCTTCCATGCTTTGTATATGTCCAAATCATTTTAGTTGTCTTTCTATCAGTTACTCAATTGATTTCGTTTCTAGAATAGAAAGACAAAAATTGCTACAAATTAGGACATGAATAAAGGTAAAGATAATCTTAGTAATATAATAAAAATTGTTGATACAAGAAGTAAGATTCTGGAATATAACAGGGTAAATACAAATTTAAAGGTAGGTATTTGGAATGTTAGAGGGATGAAAGATAAGGAAAATAAAATAGAGGAAATAAAAAATTTGAATTTATATTACATAGGGATCACTGAAACAAAAAAGAAAACAAAATGACTATTACAGTTAAGATCATGGATACTGGTTAAAATAGAAGAAAATTCATAGGCGGGGGTCGTAATTTCAATTAAAAATGAGAATATGGAAAATGTAATACAAATTAATTATATACATGAAAGAATTCTAGCTTTAGAGGTAAACCAAGAAATTATAACGTTAATGGTGATTCATGTACCAAGCAAATTGGAAGGACATGATATTCAACAGGTCGACGAGTTTAAATATTTAGGATCCATATTCACAGCGGACAGAAAATAGACCGAGAAGTTACTGAGAGAGTAGGGGCAGGTGGAAAGATATTTAACTGCATAAAATCAATCTTCTTAGCAAAAAAAGAAATACCAAGACAGGCAAAAGTCCAGATTTTTAAAAAAGAAGCCATCCCATTTATGACATTTGATTCAGAAACCTGGACTACACTAGGTAAAACACGAAGCAGAATAAGGTACATAGATATGCGCTTTTTTAGAAAGATCTGAGCTGACTAGATTTTGGTAACAATTGAACAACCGGAAGTAATAGTTTCTTTAAAAAAATTTTCTGAATATTTTTTGAAAATTTCTGTTGTTACTATTATTGAAGAACATAAAATTCTACATCTGATACATTTAAAATTTTTATTATATCTCGTATAGATTTAGAGAGAAGGGCACTGTAATATATAGAATAATCTAATCGCAGAGGCTAAGGTACTAAGGAAACCAGTTCACAAATGTAAAAATGTTTAAAACATGGTTTGTAAATGACAGATGTCAGTGTCAAAAATCAACAGTTTTAGTGACATTCTGAAAGCTTTTTCTGGGAAGTACATTTAATCTTTCTTATTGTTTAATTGATTAAATATTTAAAATTGTAGGTACAATGCATATATCCATAAGAAATACCGTCAATCTTGTTAATGAATTGGAAGAATCTCTGGCATTTAGGAACTTATTCATACAATGAAAAATAGATAGAATTGTATGTGTGCAGAAGACATATTAAATACAATAAAAACCAATATTTGGGTAAAGTTCTGTATTTTGTTTTTATAAAACGACGGTTCGATAGCGTAGTTCAATACAATTCTTATATAAAATAAAATAAAAATGGCGAGAGGTATTGTGCTTGCCAAAACAGACTCTTTCTTCTGTATTTAAAAATAAATAATTTATACAAGTGTATTAGATTTTATGAGGTTTTTTCAGGTTAATGACGTAAGTCATCTGCCTTTTTATTTTCACTATAGAACGATTTTTTAACATCCTGTATAAAAATAAAAAGTGCACCTTCTGGGTATTTTTCATAAAAAATATGGAAATAAGTTATAATCAATAAAAAACGCGAAATGACAAATTATTTTTGAATTTTTTTTTATAGTTTTTGTACAACGTTTTAAAGGTGAGAAATTAAAACATGGTGCCATTGTCGAAACATCAAGAAACAATTTTTAAATATTAATTATACCAGTTGTATCTATTTATGATTGTGACATTATTATTAAATTGTGCAATCATCATGCATATCGCTTTGGTTGCTCAGTCATAATCCAGAGACTGATACCAGCAATGATTGATTACCTTACGGTGGATAGACTCTTAGAACCAGTTTTACAATCTCTGGTTAAAATTTTAACTGCCAGTTAAATAAACAAAATTAAATCGAAATGAACTGCCAAATTATAAATTTATCATTGCTCTCAATAATCCGATTCAATATTGTTCATTTAACTTGCAGTTAAAATTCTAACCGGAGATTGTGAAACTGGCCCTTAGCGTTACCCAGGGTGCACGAGGAGGACGTGGTCTATGCGACGCACCGAAGTTAACATAATAAATATGCTGGCTGGCACGATATGGGGATACATTCAATAGTAAACTTTTCTCTCTGTGTGTAATTTGTGATATCTGTTACGGTTCACACAGAAAATTATAAAATCTGAGTGTCTGCACTGCTAAATTTTTAAAATAAATTTAATCTAGCGGTCTTTCCAAATGTCAAACAAGTAATTTTTCATGACAGTAACGAGTTGTCAATCTTCACAACTTGTTTAGGAGTAAGCTGAGATATGTAATCGTCTTATTTATAATAATGGTAGTAAAATATGAGGCCGAACAAACGGATGTTACTAATTTTAGAATATTGCAAAGAAATTTTTTGACAACCCGTAAAACAATTGTTACTGTCATTAAAAATTACTTGTTTGACATTTGGATAGACTGCTAGATTAAATTTATTTTAAAAATTTAGCAGTGCAGACACTCAGATTTTATTTTTTTCTGTGTGAACCGTAACAGATATCACAAATTACACAGAGAGAGAAAAGTTTACTATTGAATGTATCTTTCTGAAGAAAAATAATTTCACGTTTTCGGCGTTGCCATTAAAAAGTTACGGACGAATTAATGTTGGGACACCTATGTTTCATACACTAGTGGTTCACTATTAATAATAAGTATCACCTTAAACGATGACTTATAACCATATAAACTGTCATACCAAATTTCATCCAAATCGTATAAAGCGTCCGGTTATTATAAGCAAAATTATTTTTTTTTTGTAGAACTTTGAAGCAGAATTCTGGCTAAATGGTACACTTTCCGGCAGAAGCAAGTTTGGTTAAATCGTCTTATTTTAGCCTCAGGAATCTGTGGTTAAGCCATGTCCCCCTACTTAATAGACATTCTGTATATATATATATATATATATATATATATATATATATGTATAAGGGTGTCTCAGATTTAAACGGCATAACTTGAACCATGGATTAAACACATAAAAGTAAGATGACAAGTTCATTTGAGCAAATGTCCGTAAATGCCTTGTTTCAGAGATATTCATGTTTTTCTTATTGGAGTAGCGATACTTTAACAAATCAACTTTATAACGAGATATCAAATATTAACTTATTAAATTATGACATAATAATTAAATTAATTATAGGTAAATGATTTGGCTATTGCCTAATTTCAATACAAAATTTAGTTTGCTTGCACCGAGGTCAGGAAAAAAAAGAAAATTATCGATGAATTCAAACAAATTTATTATTTATGTACAATAAAATAATAACTATTTTTTATGACATTTATTCAAAATGTTCACTTGTAGCAAGCAAATAAGCACGACAACGATCTGCCACTGCATTGGTCGCTGCGTGACATTGCTCGGGAGATATGGTTTTGAAACAAAGAAATTCTCATCTTTGATTACATGACAATCCTCATGCAATTAAAGAGAAAAATTTTCACTATGAATTTCAATGTAATGTTTGGCTACGTATTATTGAAAATACTCTAATAGGCTCTTTCTTTTTGCCACATCGTTTAAATTCAGAGAGATTCTACAATTTTCTAAACAATGATTTGAATGATTTAATGGAAGTAGTTACATTAGCAATAAGAAGAAACTCTTGGCTACAGTTAGACGGCTGCCCTGCACATGGGAGACAACAAAGAGAGTAGTTAAATGTACACTATCCACAACGGTGGATTGGTGGCAGAGGACCTGTACCACTGCTAGCCCATTCCTCCGATCTAACACCTTTAGATTTCTTTGCTTGGAGTACCATAAAAGAAAGAGTTTATGATGAACCGATAGATAATTTGGACACTCTACCCAGAAAAATTATTAAAGTTTGTAAAACCATATCTCCCGAGCAATGTCACGCTGTCACGCAGCGACCAATGCAGTGGCAGATCGTTGCCGTGCCTGTTTATAAAAAATGTTATAAAAAGTTATTATTTTATTGTACATAAATTATAAATTTGTTTGAATTCCTCAATAATTTTCATTTTTGCCCTGACCTTAGGCAAGGAAAATAAATTTTGTATCGAATTTAGGTAATAATCATTTACCTATAATTAATTAATTGTTATGTCATAACTTAATAAGATAATATTTGATATATAGTTATAAAGTTGATTTTAAGGTAGCGCTCTTCCAATAAGAAAAACATGAATATCTCTGAAACAGGGCATTTACGGCATTTGCTCAAATGAACTTGTCACCTTATTTTTACGTGTTTAATCCATGGTTCAAGTTATTCCGTTTAAATCTGGGACACTATATATATATAGTCATACAAAAAAGTCTCCGTACGACAGTAGTTTTAATGTATTTTAGAAAAATAGCAGCTAAAACCCAATATATTTAATTTCCTTGTAATCCAAAATAAAGCGCAGTATATTATGTTATTATAAATATAAAATAAACAAATAGTTTACTTAATTTATTTATACTATGGGGTAAACATTGAAAATATTCATAATTTCATAACAAAAAAGTCTCCGTACGATAACCAAAACATTTAAATAATAAACCATTTATTCATGTTTCATAAAGAAATATAATATTTGGAGGGTATTCCTTTGCTTTTTCCACCAGTAACTAAGCGACGAGTAATTGAATCTACCAAACTTTTGGTCACCGATGGCATTATATTCTGCCATTTTACTTGTAATTAATTTTAAATCCTTTTTTCTTTATATTCTTATTTATTTTAAGAATTTTCCGCACTTTCTCATTCTGGTTAAGTCCGGAGACTGTGAGGGATAACTAACATGTTTTTCATATTATACAGTACGCATTCTCTTATAGACGCGAATTATTTGTCGAATTTTTCTGATGCATGAAATTAAAATTGTCTGTTAAGGCCCTATTTTTCGGCACTTTGTTTTAAATTTGTTTTTAATATATTGAGGTAACCTTTGCTATCCCATTGTTACAATAATTACTAATTTTCGTATTATTATTATTATTATATATATATATATATATATATAACTCAAACCTGTCGATACATTCTAACACTAACACGTCTAAGAGACTAAAATCAAGAAAACCTTTTTGTATAAAAAAAGCTGAACTGGAGAATAAAGGCTTTAACATCGACGAACAATGGGAAACACGTTGAAGTAAATCGGAAATCCCTATTAAAGGCCTAATAACTGATTCTACCAAACCACTGGAGGGCTTTGAACTTTCACGAAAATCATGATCATCTCTAAACCGATTTAGAACCCAACAATGTAGATATCTACACTTAAAACAGCAGTGGGGTTTATCAGAACGCGATTGCGGTGAAATACAAACAATGTACTACATCACTAATGACTGCCCCATTTATCAAATAAATGGATGCCCGCCACGTCTAAATACTTGGCTGAGAAAGCCGAAACCTGACAACTTAAAGTTGGAGATATGATTACTCTAATCACAACCATTAATTTTTAACCTTGACTTGTTATTTATTGACAGAAATGTGTACGTGAAAATGTGCCATTTTGTTTACTTAGGTACGAAAAATTATATCGATTAAATGCTGTCAATTTTCACGGAGACAAATTTGGGGGCGCTCTCTCAAGTTGGCCTCTACTCTCTTTAACAGTCCTTCCTTTCGTCGATTTGTGCGATGTGTTGTCAAGCTTATTCTTTCAGTCCGTCTAGTGTGACAGGCTTGTTTTCATTTACACGGTATTTCAGAAAACCCCAAAGGAAGAAATTACATATTGATAGGTCAAACGAGTGCTGAGTTTCCATCACAGAATCGCCCCGTTAGAGATAGTAGAGGCCAACTTTAGGGAGCGCCTCCAAATTTGTCTACGTGAAAATGGATGCCATTTGGACAATATAATACTTCGCACTTAAGTAAATAAAGTGACATGTTTTCACGTTCACATTTCTGTGAATAAGTATTTTTTACTCAAAAATAGCGCAGTATTGTTTATTCAAAAAAGTTCGTTTCTTGTACCGCACCTGTATAATGGAATGGAGGTAGTTGCATAGGTATGATATACTCAGCAGATGAAAATAAATTTATTTATACGAATATGTATAATATATTATTATTATTATTATTATTATTATTATCACTGTAGACTGGGGAATTTATAAAAAACTGGTATGTATTACATTGTTTAATTATTGCTGTGATCTCTATTGTTAGACAAGCGATTTTGTTTAATACATACACATTTTTGTTTATAAATAATTTTGACGATATGGTCTGTCCACCATGGGATAACGCGCTTTTATATATAAAATATACCGCAATAATTTTGTTAAAAACGCACATAATACTGTTTCCAAGGATATAGTAATACATATGAGAAATTTAGATTGGAGTATAAATTTCACAATTTTTAAATTTATTAATGCTTTTTACCTCTCGCTAAGAGAGGTATAGGAATCATGCTAAAATCTTATATCCAGATTTTAGTGAATAAGTACGTTTTAAGATCCTTAGAATCCGATTAAAACATTTTTCGATGATTTCCATGTGTGTATAATAATAATAATAATAACTTTATTGACAAACGTCAAAGGCGAGGTTCAGCCAAGGCTGTTCGGCCACCTACCTTCCAACAACAACAAAGAATAAACTAAACTAAATTAAGTTATTAATTTAGGCCATGATATATATACATAAATGTATTCCAAAATTGTAGAAAACTTAACTAATTATTAATTTCACCAAAGATATAAAACAAACACAAATTTGTTTAACTTTACGGCTTATTCTTCTACAATTATACAAAATATACATACTACATCCATTTCATGTCATATGTCCGATAGCTTGATCCGCTGACTGTGTCAAGTTTGAACAGGTTATGACTAGTTAGTTAGTCTCCAGAGCCGCTAGAGTGAGGTCGTGTTTATCGCGTCTGTCGCGCGTCATGGATTTCGAACAACGCGTCAACATCGTCTTCAAGCAGATCCGGATTTCATGGCCAAAATTGTAACTGCAGATGAAAATTGAGTCTATGGCTATGACTCTGAGATGAAAATGCAGAGTTCCCAATAGAAAACCCATAACTCCCCTCGCCCTAAAAAACCACGTCAGTCAAAGTCGAACATCAAGACCATGTTCATTGTTTATTTCTATAGTGAGGGCATAGTGCGATCAGATTTCGTTCCAAGGGGAAAAACTGTAAATTCCGAAATATGCAAAGGCGTACTGGAACGTATGCGAAACAATATACGAAGAAAGAGACCAGAAAAATGGGATAATGTATTCCTTCTTCATCACGACAATGCGCCGTGCCACACGTCGCTTCTGATTCGCGAGTTTTTGGCTGAGAAAAATCTTCCTGTTTGTCCACATTAACCTTACTCACCAGATTTAGCACCATGCGATTTCTGGCTCTTCCCAAAAATAAAAACCGTGCTAAAAGAAACACGTTTTGACACCATTCCTGACATTGAGATGGCCACGAAAGAGGAGCTGAACGCCCTTCCAAAAATGTTTCCAGTCTTGGATTCAACGGTGGAATAAGTGTATCTCTAGCCAAGGACAGTACTTTGAAGGAGATTAATTTCATTTCCATGTAAACTTATTACTTTGCAATAAAGTTATTCACCTTATTTTTTTATCAGACCTCATATATATATACATATATACAGGGTGTTAATACTAAGTCGTTACACCCGAAAATGGTAGTTAAAACTCATTAAAACAAACAACTTTTCTTAGTTCCAATTTTTGATTTGGTGCCCCAGTTCGTAGTTATTGGAGTTCTTTTGTTTTTCGAAAAATCGTCATAATTCCCTTATTTTAAGGACTATTGAAAAAATTTTTTCTTTCAAATTTACCTTTAGGCTCTCTAAAATATTTGGCATTTACAATTATTTTTTATTTTTTCAAATAATAAAATGGCGATCGATCATAAATTTCAAAACATGATTTTTTGATAACCACTCTATCGATTTTCGAAAGTAAAACTTTTATAAAATCCTTAAACTATCTACTACAATATTTGTCATGAACATTTTTTTTAATCTATCCAAAAAAAAAGTATTTAGTCATTTTCTTGACTTACATAAGTGCACTGTGTTCAGAAAAATCTAATTCAGAGTAGGCTATGAAAACAGAAACATATGTCTGATCAATAATCAAGTTGTCATTGTCACAATTGATCGTGAAATGTAATTTTAAGGAGAAATGAATGACCGTTTTCTAATTTATTTCTGTTTTAATATAAGGATTCAAGAATATTTCTGCAGATAACATATTTGACAATATCTTGGGTCAAATTGACATTTAATTAATTACTTTCAAATTGATACACTTTTTTTTCATAGCCTATTCCGAATTAGATTTTTTTCTGCACGCACCATTTATGTAAGTTAAATAAGTGAAAAAAGACTTTTTTTTGGATAGATTGAAAAAAATGTTTAGGACAAATATTTTAGTAGATAGTTTAAGGATTTTATAAATGTTTTACTTTCAAAAATCGATGGAGTGGTTATCAAAAAATCATGTTCTGAATTTTTTAATCAATCGCCATTTTGTCATTTAAAAAAATAAAAAATAATTGTAAATACCAAATGTTTTAGAGTGCCTAAAGGTAAATTTGGAAGAAAAATTTTTTTCAATAGTCTTTAAAATAAGGGAGTTATGACGATTTTTCGAAAAACAAAAGAACTCCAATAACTACGAACCGGGGCAACAAATCAAAAATTGAAACTAAGAAAAGTTGTTTGTTTTAATGAGTTCTACCTACCATTTTCGGGTGTAACGACTTAATATGAACACCCTGTATATATATATATATATATATATATATATATATATATATATATATATATATATATATATATATAGGAAAAATGTACAAAATTTTCACAAAATGGTGTTGTACACGTGTGAAAATTTTCACAAAATGATGTTGTACACGTGTTTACTTCGACAAATTGTGCACAATTATAAAAGTTTAACATTATTTTAACAAAATTGTTTACTTTATTAGTTTGTAATTTATCAATTTTACTGTGATAACTATTTTGGCCAAAAATTTTAATATGTAATTCAGTTATTTCGACTTATTATTTTACTAAACCATGCGCGTGTGCATGTTCAAAATTACATGTTTGAAATTGCTTTATATTCTAACAAAAAAATCTCAACTAATTGTCCTGAGGATGGTTAAAAATATAACCGAAAGCTTGACAAATTAAAAAGAGTGTATTACACTTAAGCCTACAAATTGACTGTCAAACCCACTATCCAGTTTCCTTAACTAATTACAATCGTAATTACCATTCACCTATATATATATATATATACCATGGCTTAAATTAATAACTTAATTTAGTTTTGTTTATTCTGTCTGTGTGTATTGGAACCACGTTTTCTCAAATACTATAAGATTTAAGACTTGCTTAAATACGGTTTCCTCAATGTTACATTAATGGGAAGAGCTGATTATATTTTGGTAACAAATGAACAACCGGAAGTACTAGTTTCTAGGAAAAAAATTAAATATCTTTTGAAAATTTATGTCATTACAAATATTAAAAGTATACAAAAATCTCTATCCGAAACATTTAATTTTTTTATTATTACTTCCTTGTACGAAGTAAAGGAAGTATTGTAATCGCGAAAAATTTCGGTTTCCAGATTTCAACGGAAATATCCATTTTGAGCATCCCTGAATCCATTTTGACTAATTTCGGCGTGACGTCTGTACGTACGTATGTACGTACGTATGTACGTATCCCGCATAACTGAAAAACGGGACGCCGTAGAAAGTTAAAATTTTGTATTTAGGACTGCTATAACATCTAGTTGTGCACCTCCCTTTTTGGTCATTACATAACTTTCGGAAGTGGTACTAAAGTGGTACTAAAGTACTAAGTAGCGTCACTCGGGTATAAAAGGTGTAAAAATTTGACTGAGTTCAACGTAATACTGACAAGGCTGCCACTTGAATATTTTAAAATACTTAATTATTGATATTGAAAAATAACAATGGCAGACAGCTATGGCGGTTCCAAGGTCATGGCAGACACTTTTAAAAGTCCCAAAAAATAATAACAATTTACGGTACTTTGACAAAGCTAAAATTTATATATTATGTTAATAACAATAGTGTAAGCCTATATTTAGCACGGCAGACATTTTCCACGGTTCTAACATCCCGGCAGACAACCAAATGTTACCTCTGGCGCGAGCATACATATGTATAATACTGTCGCACTCACTCTAATCCAAGGACTATTTTACTTTCTTTAGTTAGTATTAGGGCTTATAACTGTGTCATGTTATACCAAACAGTGAAACATCTAGCGTAGTAACGGTTTTGTCTTGTCTAATATTTTTAGTGTATTTCTGAACTCTGACAGAGAAGCATCTTACGTACCTGGTGAACATTGTAAAATATTTAACATGAAGCGCGGGCAGACACGTGACTTTGACAAGTGCATGTAGGGCCCCACAAGGTTGCCAATATACAGCTTGTGTACCTTGTCTGTATTGCCAAATCATTTTGCCCGTAAAATTAGTAAATAAAATTGTAAAACTAGTTATTATTAATGAATTTATTTTCTAATTTAATTTTTAAAATATTTTTTTTATGTAAAAACAGCGATTAGTGCTACCATCTACGATACAAAAATTTCTTGGCGCGCTAAATTGCTTATTATTCCTTCAATATCATCATCAGAATCAACATCACTATATTTAAGGTTATGAATTTTACTTAAACTTAAAATACTAAAGTACAAAATGCACACTTTAATTCAGTTGTCATAATGTCAAATTAACAACTTTAATATACTATAGTATAGATCAATAAAATAAAATTTCAAAATGACGCGCGGGCAGACACTTTGACAATTTTGTTTTATTTTCTGACACATAAATTGAATTTGCAATATTTTTTATAGCACAAGACGTTCAACAACAAACTGATGGTTTCCTCAAATTTAGCGCGCCAAGAAATTTTTGTATAGCACTAATCGCTGTTTTTACATAAAAAAAAAAAATTTTTAAAATTAAGTGTCTATTAGAAAATAAAATAACATGATATTCATTAATAATAACTAGTATTACAATTTTATTTATTAATTTTACGGTCAAATTGATTTGGCAATACAGGCAAGGTACACAAGATGTATATTGGCAACCTTGTGGGGCCCTACATGCACTTATCAAAGTCACGTTTCTGCCCGCGCTTCATGTTAAATATTTTACAATGTTCACTACGTAAGATGCTTCTCTGTCAGAGTTCAGAAATACACTAAAAATATTAGACAAAACCGTTACTACCCTAGATGTTTCACTGTTTGGTATAACATGACACAGTTATAAGCCCTAATACTAACTAAAGAAAGTAAAATAGTCCTTGGATTAGAGTGAGTGCGACAGTATTATACATATGTATGCTCGCGCCAGAGGTAACATTTGGTTGTCTGCCGGGATGTTAGAACCGTGGAAAATGTCTGCCGTGCTAAATATAGGCTTACACTATTATTATTAACATAATATATAAATTTTAGCTTTGTCAAAGTACCGTAAATTGTTATTATTTTTTGGGACTTTTAAAAGTGTCTGCCATGACCTTGGAACCGCCATAGCTGTCTGCCATTGTTATTTTTCAATATCAATAATTAAGTATTTTAAAATATCCAAGTGGCAGCCTTGTCAGTATTACGTTGAACTCAGTTAAATTTTTACACCTTTTATACCCGAGTGACGCTATAGGAACCGCCGGCTGAACTAACGAGTCCCCATTTCATGTACGGCAAGTGTAAGAGAGTAAACGAAAAAAATATAGGGTTTTACAAAATACCGTAAGTCTGCCGGCCACTGGCTCTTAGACTAACAGATACGTATACCAATCTCATGAGTGAATTGAAAGAATTTCGAACATTTAGGTAATCTCATCAGTGAACTGGAAGAATCTTGAACATTTAGAAGAGTAGGTAATAGGAAACTTGGTCATAGAATGATTTAAAAAATACTGAATTAAAAATATACAAAGAAGAGATGTAAATAGAATTTTTTGTGTGTACCAAAAATGTTAGATATGAACAATACTTATATAGCCTAATATGGAAATGGCGAGAAGTATTGTGCTGAACAACATTTTTTTTCTTTATTAAATTAAATTAAACGGAGCAAATATTTATTTGTAACTTTATATTGTTCTATTATTATTATTATTATTATTATTATTATTATTATTATTATTATTATTATTATTATTATTATTAGCAATTATTCACTAATGCCCGGTTTTTCACTGGGCGTTTGAACTTCAGCTCAGATGAACCTTGAACTTGAACCTGAACTTTTTTACCTCTCGCTAAGAGAGGTATTGGATTCATGCTAAAATTCGCATATCCAGATTTTATTGAATAAGCACGATTCAAGGTCCCTAGAATCCGATTATAACATTTTTAAAATGATGTCTGTGTGTGTGTGTGTGTGTATGGATGTGTGTATGTGTGTGTGTGTATGTGTGTGTCTCGATGTTGTAGACACGATTCCTCAAAAACTATAAGACTTAAAAAATATTTAACTGTAGTTTCCTCAATCTTACATTCCTGGGAAGAGCTGAAAAGGTTTTGGTAACAATTGAACAACCGGAAGTAGTAGTTTCTTAGAAAAATTCTTCTAAATATAATTTTTTGGGAGTTTTTTTCATTAAATATTGAAGAACATAAAATTCTCCATCTAATACACTTAAAATTTGTATTATATCTTGCATAGATTTAGAGATAAAGACACTATAATTTATAGAGTACACTAATCGCAAAGGCTAAGGCACTAAGGAAACCAGTTGACAAATTCCAATGTTTATAACATGACATGTCATTGTCAAATATCAACAGTTTTAGTGACATTCTGATTGCTTTTTCTGGGAAGTATATTTAATTTTTCTTATTGTTTTATTAATTAAATATTTGAAATTATAGGTAAAATTGTGGTAACATGCATATATCCATCAGAAATACCGCCAATCTGGTTAATGAATTGGAACAATCTCTGACATTTAGAAACTTCCTCATACAATGATAAAATATATATAATTAGAATTATATGTGTGCAGAAGACATGTTAAATACAATAAAAAACAATATTTGGGTAAAGTTCTGTAATATTTTGTTATAAAACGACGGTTCGAAAGCGAAGTGCAGTACAATACTTATTTGGCCTAATATGGAAATGGCGAGAGGTCTTTTGCTGGCCACAACAGATATTTTTGTTTATAATTAGTCCAGTCATTAGATAGATTTACCCTGCAAAAGGTCGGGTATTTTTGATTTTTGAATATATTATATATTTAGGGGTCCTAATGAAAAATTCAAGTTTTCCCCCTCGGAGGCCTCCGGGAAGCACCGACTTGGGAAAAAAGGCGCAAAAAACTGTTTTTTCTAAATATCTCTTCACTTATTTGCATTTGGGCAAAATTAGTTATTTTTCCATTCGTTGACACTAAAATTTTCTACAACTTTCAACTAATACACTTTTTTCTATAACAAATAGATAGCGAGCTACAAAGCTTCAAACAGAGCTAATTTTTGAAAATTGCCCTAATGCTTCATTTATATCATATTTTATTATATTTTTTTAAATATTTTTTTCAAATTACTTATTAATATTCATTAATGATTAGTATTTAACTACTATACATACATATTAGTCATTGTTTATTGTTTTATTTTCATTCTAAAGATGTCTTATAGTCCAGGGAATTTATGATTTTACCTCAAAGTAATTGCAAGAAAAGCTTTTAAACGGAATCCTATCCAGAAAATGCGCTGAATAACATATTAAAAAATTCCGGAAATCGGAGCACGGGAATCTCCCGCCAATTGAGAAAAATGGTGGCATATTTATGTTTTTGCCATTTGCTCATATCATTTATGAAAGATTATTAAAATATCTTTCAGAACTCATATTATTAATTGGAAAAATACTACCTTTTTTTTTAGTTTAAGTTCTGTAATTTATTATTTTAACCCAACGTTTCGGCACCATAAACTGGTGCCTTCTTCAGGGGATACAATGACATTTTTTGGAATAACAAAAACAACAAGTAACCAAGGTAACAAGAAATGTTCATAAATGTTACCTTTTTTTATGTATACAATTTTATAGACAATATATGCATGTCCGGCAAAAACATGGACGGCGAACATGCAACTTCTCAAGAAAAAATCTCCTTTTGCCAGAGGAAAAACCGTCCCAAAAACTGGCAGAGAAGTGATCTGTATAACTCAGAGACGCTTTATGGGTAGCGAAATACCTCAGCCGTACTCTTTATTAACAGATGTTAGAAAAAGTTTAGCAAAAATTGTATACATATTACAAATTACAACATATTTAATATTGGAAGCCATGCGCGACTAAGTTCTAATCCATCACAATGACGTCTTTCACTTGTTGAAACAAGTGAAAGACGTCATCCCTCTTCAATCATCAGCGATTTACAGAATTCCATGTGTCTGCGGTAGAGTTTACATCGGCCAGACTGGTACAACTGTCTCTACAAGATTGAGCGAACATCATCGATCGATCAGATTGAACCAGCCTGAGAAATCGTCCGTTGCAGAACATGCCATGGAAGAATTCCAACAAAGTAAATTTGAAGATACAAAAATAATTGCAAGACCTACTCGACTTAACAACAGATTAATTAGAGAAGCCATTGAGATTTATAAAACAAGAAATATCAATCTCAATCATCATGGCTTCCAATATTAAATATGTTGTAATTTGTAATATGTATACAATTTTTTCTAAACTTTTTCTAACATCTGTTAATAAAAAGTACGGCTGCGGTATTTCGCTACCGATAAAGCGTCTCTGAGTTATACAGATCACTTCTCTGCCAGTTTTTGGGACGGTTTTTCCTCTGGAAAAAGGAGATTTTTTCTTGAGAAGTTGCATGTTCGCCGTCCATGTTTTTGCCGGACATGCATATATTGTCTAGAAAATTGTATACATAAAAAAAGGTAACATTTATGAACATTTCTTGTTACCTTGGT
Source organism: Ophonus ardosiacus (assembly GCA_943142095.1). Classification (NCBI taxonomy): domain Eukaryota; kingdom Metazoa; phylum Arthropoda; class Insecta; order Coleoptera; family Carabidae; genus Ophonus; species Ophonus ardosiacus. The sequence goes on along the minus strand of OW964824.1, from coordinate 38,179,068 downwards.
TACTTGTTGTTTTTGTTATTTCAAAAAATGTCATTGTATCCCCTGAAGAAGGCACCAGTTTATGGTGCCGAAACATTGGGTTAAAATAATAAATTACAGAACTTAAACTAAAAAAAATATCTGATGTGGACACCACATGACTTCCTTGTACGCCTGTTACACTATACATATTTTGTTAATAATTAAAATATGTATAATAACAAACCCAATCATAAAATTGCACGTATTTGACATTGACATTAAATTCTTTATTTTTTTGTTATTTCTTGTCCTAATTCATAGCAAACTTAATTACAGAAACCAAAAAGTACACAGTGTTAAATTTACATATCTCGCTTATACAAAGAACTAATTTAATCATACTTGCAGTTTTCGACGCAAAATTCAATTCTCTAAAACTTTTATTTGAAGCATTTATTGTTAAATTCAAAATAACGCCATTTTTTTCAAGAAAAACTGATAATAGCTTCAAGTAAAGTATCACTTCCGGTTAGACTATTTTAACCAAAGTTTATTATGTTATTTCCATTGATATAGAAGTATTATATACCAAATTTGAAAAGTTTTGGATTATATTTTAATATAGTTTTCCATTAAAATCTATTATAGGTTTCAAATAAAGTACCACTTCCGGGTATACGATTTTAACTAAAATCTATTATGTTATTCCCATTGATATCAAAGTATTATATACCAAATTTGAAAAGTTTTGGATTATATTTTAATATAGTTTTTCATTAAAATCTACTATAAGCTTCAAGTAAAGTATCACTTCCGGGTAGACCATTTTTACTAAAATCTATTATGTTATTCCCATTGATATAAAAGTCTTATATACCAAATTTGAAAAGTTTTGGATTATATTATAATAGTTTTTCATTAAAATCTATTATATGCTTCAAGTAAAGTACCACTTCTAAAAGTTATGCAATAACCAAAAAGGGAGGTGCACAACTAGATGTTATAACAGTCCTAAATACAAAATTTTAACTTTCTACGGCTTCCTGTTTTTCAGTTATGCGAGATACGTACGTACGTACGTACGTACATACATACGTACGTACGTACAGACGTCACGACGAAATTAGTCAAAATGGATTCAGGGATGGTCAAAATGGATATTTCCGTTGAAATCTGGAAACCGAATTTTTTCGCGATTACAATACTTCCTTTACTTCGTACAAGGAAGTAAAAAGGAAGTATTTTTCCAATTTATGAAAGATATTAAAATTACTTAAAAAACAAACAATATTACATATTTAATACATAATTTTATAGATTTCACTATTTATAACAGTTTACATTCGTAGTGGAATCAAAAGATGTAAATTATTGATGCCTTTTTTATAATAATTGCCAATATTTTCCTGCAATTTTTTATTTTTTGATCCACCACTCTAACCTTGTTAAAGATACGATAACGCGGTATAAAAATTTGAATTTAGCATAAAATTCTCTTTCATATCAAGTATTACACAATTTTTTCCTATGAGCAATTTGCAAGTTACTAACAAATAGGCTATTCCACAGTAATCAAAAATAGTAAAAGTTTATTGAAAATATGAACGATAATAGTTAAAGGATAAGGAAAACCACATTTCTTTTATTATAAATTATTCCTTCTAGAAGACCCGGGGAGTTTTGCTTTTGATGATGCAGGACATGTGCAAGCGTGTTTGAGCAAATAGGATCCAAGTATGACCTCCGATTTTGAGAAGCCCCGCCCTATCTAAGAATATACTTCTTTGGGTGTGTCGGATCTGTTCGGTTGCTGTTCGGTTGATGTTCTAATTTCTTTGTTTTTATAAAATGAGAAAAAAAAAGTGAAATAAATTAAGTATAATAATTTATTTTATGTCTCTAATAATGAATTATAATATTACAATTTAAATATACATTATTTTGTAATTTGTTTAACATTTTTTCGTGGCTTGTGAACCACTGTTTGTTTATTTCTGGTGTATCCACAGTACCTATGTCACATAGCTAATTTAAAATTCGGACCTTAATATGTCGCTTATTTGAAGCAATTTTTAACTCGGACTTTCACATGTGGTCTTATATTTTTATGTACTCCAAGAAAAAAATTTAAAAAAAATATCGTGGAATAGCCTATTAAACTCACATGAAATTCCTCTAAAATTTTAAACATCTGAAAATCGGCTCATTTCTCATTCATAATTTCGACACGGTTAAAGATAAACAATATTAAGTATTTAATATGTGGCAAAATGGCTGATGAAAAATTGAGAAATCAGCCGATTTTCAGAAGTTTAACATTTTAGAGGAATTTCATGTGGGTTTAATTTGTTAGTAACTCGCAAATTGCGCATCGGAAAAAATTGTGTAATACTTTATGTTAAAGAGAATTTCATGCTGAATTCAAAATTTCAAATCGCGTTATCGTATCTTTAACAAGATCAGAATGGTGGTTGAAAAAATAAAAGATTGCAGGAAAACATTGACAATTATTATAAAAAAAGGCATCAATAATTCACTTCTTTCGATGCTACTTCGAATGTAAACTGTTATAAATAGTGAAATCTATAAAATTATGTATTAAATATGTAATATTGTTTGTTTTTTAAGTAATTTTAATATCTTTCATAATTGATTTGAGCAAATGGCAAAAACATAAATGTCATAATATTGAAGTTGTGCTGTGTAATTTGCGCTCTTATTCAATTTTTTGATCATTAATATATCATTTTCACACTCCGTCTCTCCACATATAAGAAAGATATTTAAGTATTATTCTTGAAGTAAAAATGGAAAATAATGATGGAAATAATAAGAAAGCAACAAATTTTTACCCTGACGATATAGATATGTAAAAAAAACTATTAAGGAATGTTGAAAGATGGATGACATATTTTATAAAGACAAAGAAAATAAGTGTTGAGAAGAAATTATTAATTAACATAGGTGTCGAAATTCTGTATTATTTAAAAGTATGAAAATTAAAAGGCTCAAAATAAAAATTTGTAAACGAAAAGTGTTTTATTTATCTACTAGTGACAGACTTCTTATTCAAGTTTTACCTACTATTGTAATTGATAATAAAATACAAGAATTGTAGCAAAAAACCTCGCAAAAAACCGAATGTTTAAAGTAACATTTGTCCAGATGTCACTACTGAATTCCTGAATATTCATTAATATATGAATGTATTTTATATATTTTTAACGGCCAATTAGAACGAGAACGTATTTGGTACAATTTCTTGTGGTATTCGCGTAATTTCCTTTCTTTAATCGATATCTTTCAAAATAATCAAAATCTTTTCATTAAACAAACTGAATTATTGTAGGTCTATCATTTTTGGTATCCTATCTCGTCCCAGGTATTCAATAAAATTAATAATATCATCATTCATCATACAATATGTCAACAAAATATATCAAAATATATAATTGAATTACAAAATTACTGTCAAAATATTCCACTGAACCAAAAATTCGATACTTAAGCTAGAAACATTGGCGGCTCAAGTTTATGTCAAACTTGAGCTGAGTTCAAGGTTTAAGTCAGACTGAAAAACACTTTAAACCCTGAACCTGAACTTGAACCAAATTTCTGGTTTAAGCCGTGACTGAAAAACAGGGCATAAATAATTCAAATTGTCAGAGAGCAGTTTTTGTTTGACGTTCACAGCCTACTGAGAAATAATTATAAATAAATATATCATCGCGGCATATTACCCATTACTGGGTGTGCCAGTATCTACATCTCATGTAGAAATAATATAAAATTTATTTAAATATTAATATTTTTGTTATGTAAGGATATAAAATTATTATATGGTTGAATTCAGAAAAAATACACTATCGAATAAGCCAAAACAATATATACCATTTAATAAAATATAACTTTATGTTATAGATTGAGAACCACTGGTTTAAATATTTTTTTTTCAATAAGTGAATATCCCCCTCTATTTATTACAACTTGTATATTCATAACTCATTTCATAATTCAAATAGCATTTCATTTTATAATGGAAACCATCTTAAAACGGAGTAAGCACAGCATCAAATATCACTTTAACAAATTCTGGGCCTGTTGTTACCTATGTCGTCAACGTCCTGACGCTGCCATAAAACTCAATTCGCCCCTGGAATTTCCACAGCTACTAAAAGTTTTGCCAACAATCGGCGCCATATCATTCTGCCATTCATCTGTCATTGCTTCCACAATCGTGACGAGTTTGTAGAATGCCGTAAAATCTCCTTCGAATACGAATCGAAACTTTCTACTTTTCCACTTTCTGTTTGCCATTTCAGCGGGCTGCAACTCTGCATGTTATTGTAGCGTACGAGCGTATTGTTCCGATAGGTTCGCTTGAGTATGCATTTGTGTAAACAAAGGGGAGATAAGCTTAACACCGTGCGCCCGCAGGCGGATATAGAGTCAGTAAATGACGTCAGTTCAGTGCAGTTGAGTTAGATGAGTGGACTTGAAAGTTTGAAACAAGTCTACAACCGACAGTTAGTCTGATACGACGAGTCTGAGAGAATGCAGTCTGAGAGAGGACGCATTCTGAACGAGAAAACAGTCTGAGAGAAGAGTCAGCCTGGGAGAGGAGACAGTCGACAGACTGACAGGGAAGACAGTCTGATAGGGAAGACAGTCTGAGAGGGCAAACAGTCTGAGAGAGAAGACAATTAGTCTGATTGAAGTTGGTGTTATAAATTTCGTGTTGAGTCGACTCGTATAGTGAAATAAATAGTAATATAAATAAATAGTTAGTGATATAAATAAATAATAGTGAAATAAATAATTATAGTGCGATAAGTATTGTTTAAATAAATAATTGTAGTGTTAAGTATTTAATAATAATTTTAGTCTTTAGTTAGTGTTTAATATACGTTAATTATAAAAATGGATCACATAAATGGCATTTTGCACTGCAGCACAGTATGTGGGTCGGAGATCTTTGTAAAACATCAGTATTTGGAGTGGATAGATGAAAGGTACTGTGTGTTAACCATAATATACTTTTAGAGAAGCTTGAAAAAATAAGATTAAGAGGACACTCTCTGAAATGGATAATCTTTTCTAATAAATAGAGAACAATACGTTAGTATTAAACAAGAAAATTCTTCATCAGTAAGCTCAGATCAACTGGAAACTAAAATAGGAGTAGGCCAAGGAACGGTCTTAGCTCGTACTCTTTTATTTTATATATAAATGATTTGTTTAATTATGTTAAAAATGATTGTCTGTTAACAGTTTTTGCAGATGATACATCAGTGGTTGTTTCCCATAAAGATCATAATCGTTTGGACGAAAAATGCAATGAAATCATGCAAAATTTATCGAATTGGTTCAATAAAATAGTTTACACGTCAATGCTGCTAAAATAATTTTTTTACAATTTCATCCAAAAAACTGATAATCACAATAGTGATTTATCAGTAAATAATGAACCTATTTCTAAAAAGAAAAATATAAAATTTTTGGGACTGGTCGTCGACGAAAACGTTAATTGGAAATCTCATTGTGATATTGTTGTTACCAAACGACCAAACGACAAATGTGGACTACCACTGATGTATTATCATGCGGCAGTTGCCTCAGTACTATGCTACGGCATTGAATTTTGGGGTTCATCAAAAAGCATTACATCGACGGTAGCCTCTCCATGTAAGATATTTTATTTGAAATACAAACTCCATGCAAACCTAAGACAGCACTAACTAGCTCTTGATAATTTTTAATCCTCTCCACAAATAAATTTTATTTAAAAAAAAAACCTAGCACCAGTGGTAAGTGATTTAGCGCCATCTGTTTACAAATCGACGTTTTAATCATTCTTAGCCTCATCTATAAATGAATTTTGTTTGAGAAGCTAGCCTCGGACACTCCGTACACTTCAGACCTAGCAGCAACTAGCTCCATTGGTAATTGATCTAGGCCATTTGTTTCTAATGTTTGATTTTTAGTGCTGCAAACATCAAATTTATATCGGATAATCCTGTACATCTAATATTTATGTAAGATGGAAAATATATTATTTTTATTAACCTTAATTTAATTAGAATCAATACAATCTTCTTAACACAGTTTCATTATTAATTTTAATGTAATTGCTTCCTGACAGTGACTTTTGATTAAATATGTCAAAGTTGTTATTAAAATATTATGTTTTTGTTTGACGCATGACGACGGTTCGATAGTGAAGTGTAATACAATACTTGTATACGAGTAACATAAAATGGAAATGGCGAGAGGTATTGGCTGGCCACAACAGATTTTTATATTTTGATTTATGTACTATCATCAAAAAAATTATATTTTTGCTTGTAAACATATTATGAATAATAAATATATAATTATAATTTCATATTACTTTTTCCTATTATTATAAATATTTCCAGATTAAATATAATAGTAATCACATGTCCTGGGAAACACACTTTGTTTCATAATGCACATAGATTGCATTGAAAATGTAAATGCCTTGTGCGCTTTACCTTATACATTATCCTGATGAACAAACCTTGTCCAGGAAGTTACTGCGCCTCTTGCGCCTTCTTGATTTATATAAATTCCTACCTCACGCGCTAAAAAATTTAAAAATAAAAATTCGATATACAGTGTGTCCCATTTAGAAGTGCCACCATTGGGATCTTGAGAACTACAAGAGATACAATGTCGGTTAAATGGAACTTTTTATACGCCTTTGGGAGGCTCTCTCAGATGTGCTTTTGTTTTTCCAAAAATTCTCATGGGGCACTAGATAATGACGAAAAACTGAATATTGTTGATTTTTTCTTTCCCAAATAACTTCTAAACTATTAGTAATTGAGAAAAACGTTTCAAATATAAAAGATAGATATTTTTATTAATTAACCACTGGCGTACGAAATAAATTTTTATATCCGTAAATTTTCGAGATATAACAAACTTATATTTCTTTAAATGGAACCCTTATCTGATTTTAGTCTCAAAAAAATCAATATTTTTTCTCTTTTCAATCATGTAAGGGTTATTATGTTTTATATTTGTTTTGCTCTTAAATTTAATTTTTCTCTTTATTTTCCTAAATTTTCTTATTATTTCCCAAAAAAAAACATTATTATTTTTATTAATTATATTGTATTTGATCAAAATAATTTGTTTTATACCTTTATAACTTAATAGTTTCATTCTAGACTCATAATTACAAATTACACTATGATGAGCCAAGGCCGACCTGATACAAAATATTATAAAAATTAATTTGATACTAAAATATTCTAACGAAATAAATTATTTAAATACAAGGAGTATTTCCAAATAGAAATCTACCAATATTTTCAAAATAATTGTAAATTTAATACAAAATAAGGAGAAAATAATAATTTTGAAGGCAAAACAAATATAAAACATAATAACCCTTACATCGTTGAAAAAAGAAAAAAATATTTATTTTTTTGAGACTAAAATCAGATATGGGTTCCATTTAAAAAAATATAAGTTTGTGTTATATCTCATTACGGATATAAAAATTTATTCCGTACGTCACTAGTTAGTTAATAAAAATATCTATCTTTTATATTTGAAACTTTTTTCTCAATTATTAATAGTTTAGAAGTTTTTTGAAAAAGAAAAAATCAACAATATTCAGTTTTTCGTCATTATCTAGTGCCCTATGAGAATTTTTGGAAAAATAAGAGCACATCTGAGATGGCCTCCCAAAGTCGTATAAAAAGTTCCATTTAACCGACATCGTATCTTTTATAGTTCTCGAGGTCCCAATGGTGGCACCTCTAAATGGGACAGACTGTGATCCTTAAGGCTTAATTCTTTCATCTATAACTTCTGGTTGGATCAAAAATAATTTATTTCAACGATTCTGTATGACAGTCTAATTATTCAAACTTCTATATAGCGCATTGTTCGCGCTGAGTATATATCCATCCGCTTAGAATGGTGTACTCCTATACGACACTTGTAAAAAGAAATTGTGGAAGATTCAATGTCTCTGCTTCAACACGGATTCTGTGGCTCAGTTGGTAGAGCGTCTCGCTAGAAATGAGAAGGTCCGGGGTTCAAATCCCTGTAGAGTCATTGAATTTTCCATAATTTCTTTCGTCGTTTATTTAATATTCTCCGTGATCCTTAAGGCCTAATTATTTCATCTATGAATTATTGTAGGTATATTATTTTTGGTATCCTATCTCGGCCCAGGTATTCAATAAAATTAATAATATCTTCATTCATCATACTATGTGTTAAATCTTCCGACTACCCGTCTTCAGATTTCTTCAAATAACAACACAATATCAAATTTAATTTAACATAAGTTGTTTTATTTTGCACTAACAAAAATCAGTCAGACAGCTGTCACATATATCATAATAATAATAATTTTCTGGACTGGAACTGCTGCGGTCTCTTTGGCTGATGTACCCTCCAGTGGATACAGTCTTTGGATGGGTCGGAGTAGCACCCCCTTTGCTGTTTGAACTCTTACAACTCGGGTTACCCCGTCTTTGTCTGGCAGCAACTCAATCACTCGCCCCAGCGGCCATTCAAGTCTCTTACTCGTATCATTTCCTATGAGCACTAAATCGTTTAATGCGATAGGAGGCTTATTCTTTCGACATTTAACTTGTTTTAAAAGTCCCAAATATTCACTACGAAAACGTGAACGTAAATCGGCCCGCACCTTTTCTAAATACCGTGCGCGGTCACCAAAATTAATATTGTCAATCATATCAAAGTCTAACGTTTTATCACTAATCAAATCACGCATAAACATTGCCGGTGTTATCGGTAACAAGTCATTTGGGTCATTCGACACATAAGTTAAAGGTCTATTGTTCATAATAGATTCACATTCACATAATACTGTCACGAACTCTTCGAAATCAAGGTATGCACGTCCCAATACACGTCGTAGGAGATTTTTCATCAACCGGATGAGCTTCTCCCACCATCCGCCCCACCATGTCACGGAAGATGGATTGAAGAACCATTCAATCTGACGCACAGTACAGTATTGTTGGATGCGCGTATAGTCCACCGAGTCGAAAACACCCTTTGCTCCAACAAAATTGGTTCCGTTGTCACTATAAACAATTTTGGGACGGCCGCGTCGTGTAATAAATCGACAAAAGCTCTGCAAGAAACAGTGAGTTGTCAGGGAGGTTACGCAAAATCAATACCAATTACTTCAAATAATTTTACGTCGTTTATTCGGTTCACTGGTAATGGTGGTGTGCTCGCTTGAACAGCCTTTGCTGAATGACTTCTGCAAGTAATACATACTTTAATAACGCTTTTTATTGTTTTGCGTCGTCCTAAAATCCAAAATTTTTCTCATAATAATACCATGAGAGTCTGTACTCCTGCATGGCAATTTTGTACACGATATTTCCTGATTAATCGTTTAACTACCGGATGATTATCTGGTAACACCATAGGGTAACGAAAATCAGTAGTATCGTTCCGACAGGAAATTCGGGTCTTTAAACGAATAATTCCCTTTTCATCTGTGAAAGTGTTTAATGTCTTTAATTGTTTGTTTTCTGTCTGAAATACTTCCTGTTGCACTAAACGAATTAGCAACATTTCAGCTTCCTGGAACTCTGAACTCGACAGTTCACCCTGTCTTTTTTCCTGACGAATCCTACAATTGAACAAAAATCTATTTAGCCATGCTATCATTCTGACCAATTTATTGTAGCATGAGAAATATGCATAAAAACGAGCCATATCTTCAGGATTAACTGCAGTCATTGTCACAGCTACCTTTTTCATCTTAGAATTTACTTCCTCTTTATCAGGCAAAACTTTAGAAGTAGGCCACGACTTGGGATCTCCACACAGCCATGTTGGACCCTCCCACAATCTCGATTCAATTAATCTTTTAGGCGTACACCCACTTGAATGAAGATCCGCTGGATTTTCGGTGCCAGGTATATGACGCCAATCTTCTTTAGACGTTAACATCCTGATTTCGACAACGCGATTCCAAACGAACGTTTTCCATTGCTCTTCGCACTGAATCCAAGTCAATACAGTGCTTGAGTCACCCCAAAAGTAGGACTTGATGTCTGAAACCCCTAAAGCCTTTTTTACACTGTCATATAAGCGTGCTCCTATGGTCGCAGCTAAAAGTTTCAGACGTGGTATCGTTAATTTTCGCAACGGAGATACCCGTGTTTTCGCTTGTAAAAGATGAACATATGCTAAATTTTCACCTTTTACCCGTAAGAAAACGGCTGCAGCATAGGCTTCTTGACTAGCGTCCACGAAAGTATGTAGAGACCATTCTCTTTCTTCGCCTGGTGTTCCATTGATCCACCGAGGAAGCTTTATTGTTTGGAAAAGATTCACTTTTGATTTCCATTGAAGAAACTCTTTTCTGACAGCGATGGGAACCTCTTCATAACAATTAATTTTTAAACCCCATAGCCTTTGAAGTAACAGTTTTGGTGTGAGAAGGGCTGGACATAAATAGCCGATTGGATCGTAAACACGCTGAGCTAGCGATAAAATTTTTCTGTTTGATATCTTCAAATCATCTTCACTGGTTTGGTTCGGGTTGATGCTAAGAGTGTATTCCTAATACTGGTGACATTTGTTTCTCTTTTCCATCCAGTTGTGTTATTTCCCAACCTCTTAGGTCAAACTTTCCAGCCATCATAATCTGACTAGCAGCTTCTTCAAAAATATCTGCTTCTTCTTTCGTTGATACACTGATTAAACAGTTATCTACATAAAAGCTGTTCATTAAAAGATCATTTACCTTTTTCTTCAATGTATTGTCTTCAACTTGATATAACTCTTGCATTTTTTGTAAGTGATATTTGATTGTAGCTCCCAACAGAAACGGACTGGAACATAATCCAAATATGACTCTTCTATGTTGTAAATGAAGAATCTTCCCTTTTTCATTCATCCACAAAAACCGCAAGAATTCTCGGTCTTCTTTATTCAATCCAATTTGTAAGAAGGCTTTGCAAATATCAGCTGACATGCCATATCTAAAAAGTCGAAATCTTATTAATACGTGTGGAATTAGCTTCATTAAATTCTCCCCCGTTTCCAAACAATCATTTAGCGAGGACATGTTCTTTTCATGCGCTGAAGCATCAAACACTGGTCGCACTTTCGTAGTGACACTACTTGTTTTAATAACTGCTCGATGAGGTAAATAGTGAGCAACTTTTGACATTTCTTCTGGAGGCACCTTTTCTATTATGCCCTCCTGTAACCAAGTTGTAAGAACCTGCTTATATTCTGCATAGCATTTTTCTCTTTTCAGCTTGGTCATTGTTTTTCTTAATCGATTTAGGGCAAGATCTTCATTTCTCGGTAACGGGAAATGACCATCAACCAATGGTAGACTCACTTCGTACCGTTGATCTTCGTCTGTCGTTACAGTTTGTTGAAATAATTCATTAACCGCAGTTTCTGCCTGCTCTTTTGTTTTCTGTTCAATATGATCGGCTATTCCTATTGTTTCTAATTTCCACAATTCGGAACTGAAAAGTCTTTATTATACAATGAAATAAAAGTTTTGGAACTATTTTGTAAGTAATCTTCAGTATTATTCTTCCCATTACAGTCCATCCTAATGATGCATAGACTGCTGTTAAACCACATTTTAGTGAGTGTTTTTGCCCGGTGAATAACAAACCCCATATATCTGCTCCTATAAGCAGTTCAATGTCACCCGGTCCTCACCTATCACTCAACGAGATACCCAAATTCTCCAGTTCCTGAATCCAGAAGCCTTGCGATATAGGTGGAACATTATTATAGATAACTCTTTGATCCAGTGCTTCCATGGTGCATGAGTAATCTTCATCTATACTTAATACTTTTACATCATAACATTTATGACATTCTTGCGATGATGAAACTCCCCCAAACAGTGCATGAATCAATCTTTCATTTCCCTTAGTCGGGTAGCCCACATACTGAGCTGTAGATTTCAAAATACATGTACCTGTATCTATGATTGCACGAACTTCTTTCTCCTTCGTGTTACTACGCAACTTTACACGTAATGTTTGAAGGAATACAGGGATATTTGTATGATTGGCAAGAGTGAGTTCAGCTGCTGTTGGTTCAGATGTTGATGATTCCGTTCTCAAATTTGTTTGTTTAGACTTACTTCGCTCAGAACGCAGATTGGGGCACATTAAGATTACAGGTTTTCCTGAACATATCAAACATCTCAAACGTTCTCGACATTTTAAACTCTGATGTCCTGGTTTCAAACACGAGAAGCAGGCTTTTTGTTTGCTCAATATTTTTCGTCTCTCTTCTGTACTCATTTTCTGGGCTTTGAAACAGTCCACACTTAAATGGGACCGATATCCACAAAAGATACAACCAATTGTTTCATTATTAATTAATCCCGTTGCGGTTGGAATGGGCGAATCTTGAGATTTCTCCTTCTGAGTTCTGGCTTTATTTTCGACTGAAGAAAACCCAAAACCTTCTCTAGCCAAGACAACTAGTTCTTCGTTTTCCACCTCTCTTTTTAAAAATTTCATTACTTCTTGTAACTTATCTGTATCGTCATTCTCGTTTTCAGCGTTTGAGGATCGTTGCCATATACGTAAAAGTTCTTCGGGTAAGCATGATTCGACCAACGGAAAGAGCATAGCTGCACATTTATCCGACGTTACACCGAGCGACTCAAGCGCCCGTAGCTGTGTCTCAAATTTATCATACAAAGACGCAAGATCATATTTCCCTTTAGACATTGTATTTTGCAATACCATCTTCAATAATTCCCTCACATATGCTTCTACCAAAAGTTCATCGCGACTAAAACGAGCTTGTAGACTTTCTATCGCTTTTTGATAGTTTTCTCTGGTGGGCGGAAAACTCTCTACTACTGCCCGTGCTCTAGATCCAATAACTGTGGTTTGTATAAGATATTGGAATTTATCCTCTAAAGGTATCGCTTCATTTGTAGGTATTTTCTGAAACTGGCTCCAAAATGGCAACCATTCTCGGATATCTCCGCCAAATTTTTTAAATTCAATAAGAGGTAATTTAAACTTACGAGTAATCTCCGAATGAACCGATGCATTGCTAATTGCTGACACTGCGTCATCCTTCACCTCAACCTTTTGCCTGTAGAGCCGTTCCAATTCGAAGTATGAAACTGCATATTCGTCTACATTTGAGACTTCTGCCACAAGCGCTTCTTCATCAGTTTCTTTCTGTATAAGCTTTTCCCATACTTCTTTATCAGCACTTTTTAAACTTTTAAATTTCTCACTTAGCAATGTCCACGTCACTGTTAACGCAGTCATGTCGAGTACTCCGGCCTTTAATAACTGTTCAAAATCTTTAGCTGTTTGCGTGAATATCGTTCGAGCAACTGATCGAAGCTTCTTTTCATCCGCCATCACGATTAGTTCCTACCTGAATCCTAAACTCAAACGCCCGTGTATAGACCGCTTCCCGCACGTCTTGTTCAAAACAACACTGAACGAATGGTTAGAAATAGATTCACACAGAGTCCTGTCACGGTCGCCAAATGTTAAATCTTCCGACTACCCGTCTTCAGATTTCTTCAAACAACAACACAATACCAAATTTAATTTAACATAAGCTGTTTTATTTTGCACTAACAAAAACAGTCAGACAGCTGTCACATATATCATAATAATAATAATAATAATAATAATAATAATAATAATCAAAAATAATTTTGTTACATTCTGTTGCCTAGCAACTAACAAATTACAATACATTCCAATATAACAATTAAAGTACTTATGCGTTCTTTATTGGCTGTTCTAACATTATGATTCTATTTATACCTTATTGTAACAGCAATATATCAAAATAAATAATTGAATTACAAAATTACTGTCAAAATATTCAACTGAACCAAAAATTCGATACTTAAGCTAGAAACGTTGGCGGTTCAAGTTCATGTTAAATTTGAGCTAAGTTCAAGGTTTAAGTCAGACTGAAAAACACTATAAACCCTGAACCTGAACTTGAACCAAATTTCTGGTTTAAGCCGTGACTGAAAAACCGGGCATTAAAATCGCATATCCAAATTTTAGTGGATAAGAACATTTTAAGGTCCCTAGAATTCGATTATAACATTTTTACGATGTCCGTGTGTATGTATGTGTGTATGTTGGAACCACGGTTTCTCAAATACTATAAGACTTAAGACATGTTTAACTGCTGTTTACTCAATCTGACATTACTTGGAAGAGCTGATTAGATTTTGGTAACAATTGAACCACCGGAAATACTAGTTTCTTAAAAAGAATTCTAAATATTTTTTGAAATTTATGTTATTACAAATATTAAACACTTTATACTCACTGACAATATAAAAATTAGTGATTCGGTCGAGACGAGACGAGACGAGAAATTCACTGTCTCGTCTCGTTTCAAATTCATAAAATTATGTATCGTCTCGAAATTTTTCTCGTCTCGTTTAATAGAGTCTCGTCTCGGCCGAGATTATCGTCGAGATTTCTCGACGAAAATTGAATATGTATATTTTGGTCCCATAAACGAATTATTAAATTTATACAATTTTATATTAATAAAAATAATAATTTGAACAAAGAGATAAATATTTGACTGAAAAGTGACCGTACAAGTATATTTACACCACTGAAATATATACTAACTGGAATGCGCGTACGAACCGTGACTGTGAAGCATATTGAAAGCCTGCTGCTGGAGTAGTCGGCAAACATCGAGACAGTTCGTGAGTAGACGGAAATTATTTCGTGTGGCGCATGTTTAAATAAATGAAGCATAATATGAAAACAAAGCGATCAGCTATGATACGAGTTATTCGGCTAGATTCGGTTCGGCTCGAACGTGCGCGAACAGGACCAGCCATTATTGTTCAATGAGGCTTCAGTGCAGCGTACGCTGATAGCAATGAACTCTATACTACTATGGAACTTCAAATTTCTAGGCAACCTGCAGTACGAGTAGATTTTTCAAAAAAAAAATAAAATGAACACAAAGTACAACCAAACTGTTCAAAGAACGATGTTTCCATAATCACTGTTCAGTGAATAATTAGTAAAAGTACCCATTCAGAAATATATAAAAACCTCTGGAAAATCATGAGGTGTGGAATTTGTGACAGTTCGCATGACCAGCCCCTTACAATGCTATAGGTATACACGTTTCCATTCCATATACATAGAATAGAGTTCACTGGTTGATAGGTAGAGTATACGAGTTCCAGTTAGTATATATTTCAGTGATTTACACGGTCAAGTTTTACATTTCCGTCTCGTCTCGTACGAGACGAGAAATCTCGAGTACGAGACGAGACGAGAATCGAGAAATATCTCGTCTCGACAGAATCACTAATAAAAATCTCTATCTGATACTTTCAAATTTTTTATTATATCTTCTAGAGTTAGAAATAAAGAAATATAAATATTTAAAATAATATATTGCATGAATCTCTCAACCCATGGAAAACAAGTGGAAAAATTAAAATGTTTGTAAATGACAAATACATGTCTGTGTCAAAAACCAGAGACATTACTAAAGACTTTTTCTGGGAAGTACATTTAATACTTCTTATTTTATTATTAATTAAATATTTAAAATTATAAAAACATATAACACATATACCATTCAGAAATACCGACAATTTCATCAATGAATTGGAACATTGGAAGAATCTCGAACATTAGAAGAATAAGAGGAAACTTGTTCATAGAGTGAATTAAAAAATATATATAAAAATATATAAAGAAGATATCTGTGATAAGTACAACAACTTTCGGAGCCAAGTCGATTGACCCGGCTTAATTAGAATGCCTCAAAGACCTCTAGATATTGGAAGGAAATCTCCTCAATACAAAGGTGCACTGTTTTTCATTCACTTGCCGGACCACATTAAAACTAGTAGTTTCCTAAACATTTTTAAAGCTAAATTGAATTTTTTTAATTCAAAGCGTTTTTATAGTGAACAAGAGTATTTATCTAAATATTAAGTGTATTTATTTTATTCTCATTATTTGTTCGTCAAGGATAAATATATCTACCAAATTCTTTTGGATGTAATTTAAAATAATTTTATATTGTTTTATCACTATAATTAACAAGTTCATATCATATGATCCTGAATATAAAATAATAATAATAATAATAATAAAAATAGGTATGTATGCAATTGGTGCAGCGAAAACAAACCAGCTGCCTTTGACTAAATAAGTAGGTATTTGGTCTTCTCCTGCTGTAGGAAGAGAAGACATCAATTTAATGTCATCTTCTGTTACCTTATTCATACTTATGCAAGTGCAACAGTTATATGAAAATTACATATTGACCAAAGTCACCCCAACATTTAACTTAGTACAATAATTATTTGATTTTTATAAAAAACAAAAGAATATCTAATCATGCGTCTGATGGAATTGACGACATAAATTTGTTTTAAAGTAAACTATAAATTTTTAGCCCTATTTGTTAGGGTATATTTTTACATATTTCATCTAATAAGAGCATAAATTGTATATTGAGGAACTATATAAGATTTTTCGATTAAATTTCGTATTTTTAAGCCACATTTCGAATATTTTTGTTTCATATTTACATTAATATGATCTTTTAAAGTACAATTTTCCAATTTATCGTACAAATTGATCCGAAAAATATTATGAAAATCAGAATTCTTGAGATTTTCCGTTATATTTTCCGGCAATTCCGCAATCGGTCGCCAAGTGGCTCCCCGATCAGCCGGCCGATGTATCTCCCGTTTCCCGGAACATTCTGAAAGGTTGTTCCTGTGCTCCTCGCTTGACAAGAATGAGTAGAAGAGAAATGTAAGAAACAGCGACCCGTAATAAAATAGGGAAAAGCTGAAGAAGAAGGAAGTGTCAAGCGCAATTTACATAGTGTATGCTCGTGTTAAAATTTTATTGGATTTACACAATCTTTTCAAAGGAACCTTCGGTATGGAATTTGTAAAAAATAGTATGCGTTCGTGTTACAATTTTGCAGGATATATAGAATCTTTTCCAAGGAACTTTTGGTATAGAATTTGTACAAAATACATCGAATTGACGGAAGCTCTTGTGCTGGCCACAACAGATTTTTTCTTCCATAACAGGCCAAATTTTAAAAAAGAAATAATAAGGAATTTCTGAATTTAAAAATACTATAACATGTAAAAAAAATTTAAAAAATCGTAGAATCCCTATTGAACGCCATCTTTAATATAATTTGCAGTGCTGATTCCAGCCCAGCAGTAATATTTTTGAGTGTTACTAAAATTATGATTGATTGATTTTTAAAGATTTTATTGCAATATGAAGGTAGCAAAGTATGTGAAACACTATTCTAACCCACAAATCCTTTGTTTTGCTGAAGATTCCAGGGTGTAAACATGTACGCCAGGTACATAACACGTCCTTTTAAAACTCGTTTTCTAAACTTGAACTCTTACTTTGACAGATTACCTTATGAAACTTTATTTATTTGGGTGAAGTATAAATATCAAAGAAATATTAATAAATAAATAAATAAATATATCATCACGGCATATTACCCATTTCTGGGGGTGCCAGTATCTACAACACATGTAGAAATCGTTAATGATGACGATATATTTTACCGTGTGGGCGCTTACCAGGCGTCACCTCACGGGCACTCATAGCTGGCGTGGAGAGTGCACCACAGGGGTCACTTTTGTGCCACTTAAAATTGGAAATATTTGGCGTCAGTCGGGATCGAACCCGGTTCCTCCAAGTTCGCGACCAGACACTCAGGCACGCGGCCACGGGACCCCATATATTAATGAAATATTAATGATTATTATTATTGCTTATAGCATTACAGCGACAAAATGTATAAATAATATATATATATATAAATGTAAACAAAATTTAAAACGATAAAAAAAACATAGTATACTGCAACTGCATATCTAGGTCTTCCAACCAAATCAATGCAGAAGGAGTGACATTTATAAAATCTGCCGTTGATCCGCGGTACTTTCTAGAAGGGCACTCTTGAATAATATATTCCACAGATTGTTCTTGCGCTCCGCAGTCGCAAGCCGGAGAGTTGCACAGTCCCCACTTGTACATCATTAGGTTACATCTTCCATGATCAGTTCTTATTCTGTTAAGTTTAGACCAAAACCTGGCAGTCTAATTGTAGGATCGATAACTCCTTTATGGTTTATTGTAGCATTACTCCACTTTTGTTGGCATTTATCTTTAATATTAAAATTGTATTCATCTGCGTGGCCCACATTGGTTGTCTTGACTTCAAACGTCTCGGTGGTAGGACATTTAGATGAATGAACGTGATGAATCGGAAGATCCTGAGGATAGTTTGGTCGATGTAATTTTGCCCATATACGTGCATTTGATTCATGGCGTCTTAACTCTGGTGGTGAGATATTACTAATAGTATGTAACCATGGTATAGGTGTAGATTTTACTGTGCCAGTAATGATTCTCATACATGCATTTAGCTGAACGTCTATCTTTTTGCTATGAAAACTGCGATGCCAAACAGGGGCGCAATACTCAGCAACTGAGTAAACTAAGGATAATGCAGCAGTGCGTAGAGTACGTGCGTCTGCACCCCATGTAGTTCCTGATAATTTACTAATTACGTTGTTACGGGACTTTAGTTTTTTATTCATATTTTCCAACTGTTGTTTATATGTTAGTGTGCGGTCTAGAATTACGCCAATATATTTTGGATGAAAGTTGTCTTATTTTTTTTTTTCGCAAAAGTTTACGTTGAGCTCTTGATTAGATTTTCCGATTATCTAAATGAATTACACAAGTTTCAGTCTTTGATGGGTTTGGGCATAATCTTCAATTTTTGTAATATGTATTTAAAGTTTCATGATCTTTAGACAGTACCTGTAAACCTTCTTCTAACGTTGTGGATTGGAAAGCTAATGCTATATCAACGGCGCAACAGAATTTCCTGCTATTTGTTTTGGCCATATCGTTGGTATATAAATTGAAGAGCATTGGAGCTAATACTGACCCCTGGGGAAGTCCGTTTTTTATTGTGAAGGATTTGCTTGTTTTTTGTCCAACACTAACTTTGAAATAGCGATTGGTTAGCATATTGTTTAAAAGTGTCATACGCCGCTGATAAATTGACAAAAGGAACTGAAGTTTTCAACTTTCTTTGAAATCCTGCTTCGATATGACTTTACAGCTAGTACTTGTTCGCAATAACTAAGCTTGCGTCTAAATCCAGCCTGATATGTGGGGATTACTTTATTAATTGTGCCTTCATCTGTTTTCTTAAATTTCTTAATTCGCTCTAATAGTTTGAAACACACGCTGAGAAGTGCAATTGGGCGGTAGCTAGAAGCGTCTTCGGGGGGTTTTCCTGGTTTTAGAATTGCAAGAGTGTGTGCTATTTTGAAATATAGAGGTGTTTAAAATATGGTTGTAAAAGTTTTTCAGCCATGTTCTACCATTTTCGCCAAGATGTTTGATGAATTCGAGAAATATGCCATCCAGTCCTGCTGCTTTTCTAATTTTCAACATTTTTATGGCTTCGTTTATTTCAACTTCATCAAATAGTTCCGATAGGGATGTATCTTCTTTTAGATTTCTATCAATTTCTTTTATTTTGGTCCTAGTCTCTACTACGGTTGTTGTGTCGACAGGAACTTTCTCAGCACGATATTTAATATGTATGGCCATTTAATGATTAAAATAAAGGTTTATTAAACAAGAAAATTACGAAAAAATAATTAAACACAACAAATAAACTAATATTAAAATTAAAGATTAATATTAATATTAAAGACAACAATATTTATCTCACTACAATTATTTATTTCTCCACTATTTATTTATATCACTATTTATTTCAACATACGAGTCGACTCAACTGACCTCGATATTTATATCACCAACTTCCCTATCAGACTGATTGTCTTCTCTCTTCTCTCTCAGACTGTCTTCCCTCTTAGACTGTCTCCTCTTCTGCATCTGCGTCAATCTCCTCTTATATATTCGCTAGCTATTGCTTTTAGAATGCCGTAGAATAATTTCAGAATAAAGTAACGCCGTGCACGAGTTGTTACACAATTGTACGCGGCAATTACGTTATCACTTTCTTGAATGTTCTAATTACAGGTTGCACGCGCTATACTATCGGAGTCGCTCGCCTAGTGACATTGACACACACGCGCGCGGTGCAATTGTTTAATGCATTATTTTGTTATATATATATATATATATATATATATATATATATATATATATATATATATATATATATAGGGAAACTGGATAGTGGGTTTGACAGTCAATTTGTAGGCTTCAGTGTAATACACTCTTTTTAATTTGTCAAGCTTTCGGTTATATTTTTAACCATCTTCAGGACAATTAGTTGAGATTTTTTTTGTAGAATAACAGCATTTAAACTTTTAAAATTGTGCACAAGTTGTCGACGTAAACACGTGTACAACACCATTTTGTGAAAATTCATTTTTCACAAAATGGTGTTGTACACGTGTTTACGTCGACAACTTGTGCACAATTTTAAAAGTTTAACATTATTTTAACAAAATTGTTCGCTTTATTAGTTTGTAATTTATCAATTTTACTGTGATAACTACTTTGGCCAAAAAAATTTAATATGTAATTCAGTTATTTCGACGCATTATTTGACTAAACCATGCGCGTGTGCATGTTTCAAAATTACATGTCTGTAAATGCTGTTATTCTACAAAAAAATCTCAACTAATTGTCCTGAAGATGGTTAAAAATATAACCGAAAGCTTGACAAATTAAAAAGAGTGTATTACACTGAAGCCTACAAATTGACTGTCAAACCCACTATCCAGTTTCCTTAACTAATTACAGTCGTAATTACCTATCACATATATATATATATATATATATATATATATATATATATATATATTGTGACGTAATAGAGAAAGTAAAAAATTAACAAAAAAAATTTTGACGTGATTTTCTGAGGGAAAATCACGCGTCACACTTACCCTCAGCAGCTCAATGGTTGGTCGTGGTTGCGCGAGGTCGAGGGTTCCTAAAGGGTGGTTGTGCAGGGATGAAATGATGGGCGCCAGTTATGTCGGGTTAAGAGAAGACACAACAATTCAAAAGAAGTTACAATAAAATTTTAAGTTTATTTAAAATATTTAGTAAATCGTTTTTAAGATAATTTTTAATTCAAATTATTAGTTGCAAAAAAAACAACCTAAAAAAATATGGTCGTACACACCTGGTTGAAGACCTGATTTGGGGTTACAAAAAAATGATGGATCCTAGAGATGAGTGGGCCGCTGGAGGGGGGAAACCTGTCGCACGGCGTCGTGGTAAGTTCGCACCGACTGCCTCGCTGATCATGCTACGATCTGCCAAGTCCGCCTCGCTGATGACGGCTACGATCTGCCAAGTCCTTCTCTCTGAATATGCCAAAACGTTGTCCAGCTCTCGTCAGAGCAGGTTCACGCTGATGGTGACGTTAAAAACGCAGGGCGGCATCCAGAGCACGTAGGGCTTAGGCGTAGTGGTGATCGCTCTAAGTATTAGGAACGGCACTTTCAGGTAGCGAGTGTGTATAGCTTACGGAAGCGGTCTCTCGTCTCAATGGGAACTTTGCGGAGATGATTCCCCGCCCCAGCGATCCAAACAACTCATCCGGACCGGGACGTTGAAAAATCATAAAAAAAGACCATAAATTTTAGGCGTTACTACAAAAAAATTTAGTACAAAAATACAAAAGAATCGTATCTACAACAATCGTATAGTAAAAATATTCTTGATAAAAATATGAAACTAGTTGTGAAAAATAATTTTATTTTTAAAACTGTGCACAAAAAAACAAGAAAACAGCTGGCCAAGCTGTAGTGGACAGTGAGAGAGGAGATTAGAACAAGATAGGGTTTTATGGTTAGTAAAATGATTGAGCTCTAGCTTTAAGAGAAAATTCTCTACTCGGCGGAATTTTTATAGTAACAAAATTATTAATCTAGGTAGCCTAAAAATTACTAGATAAAAGATAAGATAGATAAACGGCTTACCCAGAAATCGAAGATACTTTGAGATAGTTTAAGATAAACTCGTACAAACTTGAACGAGCAACAATACAATTGTGTTACTGTGACGTCAAATCAGCGTTAGCCACGTCTCCAACTCCACCGTATAAGATAGCTAACGAGCTGTATAAAAATGTAGTAAAAGTGAATAACAAATTTGTTATATGATCCCAAAAACCTATTAAAGAATTTATATAAATTACCCAAACAATTTTAGCCAAAATTATAAAAATAGATAAATTTAGAGATAAATTGTTGGACAAAAATTATTGGACAAAAAATATAATTTATAAAAATTTGGACAATAAAAAGATTTGACAAATAGCCAATTTTTAATCCCATTAAAAATATTAAACCCAACCAAAAAGGTTGCCAAAAACACAAAAAGTTAAGCAGAATATTACGAGACAAAAAAAGGAATTTAAAGCAAAAGTGAAAGCGTTAAACGCTGGGGACCGGTGAACCGTACTGGTTATTGGTTCAGCATAAAAAGTAATAGTTAAACAGAAAAACTATTATCGCCTCGTATTACAAAAAAACCTTAATTTTGAATAACCATAAGCCAAATGTGAGGCGATAGCCGTTCGAGTTATTGGCGGTGCAGCTACGGCATGTGCTGACGGTGTATGTAAAATTTTGACAAACAACTGATAGGAACAAAAAAATATAATTGAAACTTACCAAATCAGATGTTAGACTAGCCAAATAAATGAATAAAAGATAACAAAAGTGTATCATGACACCGATGATACAAGATAAAAAAATATCACAGCAAAATTTGGAAAAATACAGTCAACACACACGCGTAGCTGCGACACGTCCAAGAACCCCAAGTAACACTGACCAACGGTCGACCAAAAAGTGACGTCGATATTAGGTCGAATTTACGTCATATACGGCCGTCTAAATAGACGTCTATACGACGTCACTGTGACGTTAATTTTTGGTCGAAAATAGGTCTATTTAGACGTCTATTCAGACGTCTATACAACGTCACTGTGACGTTGATTTTTGGTCAAAAATTGGTCTATTTAGACGTCTAATTAGACGTCTATTCGACGTCACTGTGACGTTGATTTTTTGTTTGAAATAGGATTATTTAGACGTCTAATATGACGTCTATACGACGACATTATGACGTCTGTTTTTGGTCTGAAATAGGACTTTTTAGACGTCAGATTTGTGGGCCATGTGTAGACTTTATTTGGTCGTAATTAAGTCTATTTAAACCTTTTTCAGAAGTCTAAATTTGACGTCTTTATAAAGACATACATTTCGTTTATTTTTACTTTATTTATAATATTAAAAATATAAAACAATATATTGTTTACTACAATTATTTTTAAAATTCGAATAAATATAATGTAAAACTTATTTTATACATATATGTATAATATATATTTTTATTTATGTATCATCATCACCAAAAACTACTAATAGAAGCAAATTTAGTACATCCAGAAATGGGTAATAAGCCTTGGTAATATTTATATTTTATTTATTTAAAATATACATGTTTAATTATAATTGTGAAGCAGAAAAAAAAATATGTTTTTTCGTATAAATGGGCATTTTAATTTTCAACATTTTAAACAAATCTAATAATGACAAGACAAACTTTTAACAAACGTTTATAATACAAAAGCAAATGTATAAACAAAGGGAAATATACATTTTGTAATTTTGGTAGATTTTGGGGTCTTCAATAGTGATCTAGCATCCTTTGGAATGTTATTGTGATATCTAAGAATAAATAATAATTTATTTACTGAAGATTAAGTAATATTTTCTTCGATTGCCCATATTCTTATATCGTATAATATATTATTGTTCTCATTACTCTTTTTGTGCACAACCGATTTTAAAGGCAAAAAAGGAAAAAAGAAATATATTAATTAAGAATATAACTAACACATTTAGTAGGTATATATAAGGACCCAGCTGTGCATGTTTCAATTCACTTGGAATGAAGGGTTTTTGTCATTTAATTTATCGGCATACAGTATTATATAAATACTGAGAAAAACTAATTGTTTAATGTACTAAAAACTATAACTACCATCCATTTGCCACAAAACGAAAATGTTATACGACTTTTGAATTTTCCGCCCTAATTTCCGATGTTTTTCGTTCCACGCCCTTCAGACATCACTCCATGTGTATAATATTAATTTCTTTTCTTTTTATGTAATATTATTTAGCTTTAAGCTAATAATAAATGAATTATAATATTTTCCCGGAATCACTTAAATTATTTAAAAATTATTCATAAATTCTCAATTTTATGACATTTTGACAATTGCATTAAAAATAAAAACAATAAAAAAAAGTCAGATTGTGTATCCATGGTGAAATTTTCCATTACAGTACTCAAAAGAGTCAGGTACATGACGTATAATTCTGCAAATATGAACTTTTAAAACTCAAGATAGCCATGAAAATTTTTTGACGGTTAAGGGAAATATGTATGTTGTATAGACGCACCCTCTGAAATTTTTAACATGTCACATGTCACAGACGCTTTATAGAAGCTATAATGGCTGCTCTGTATTCAAGTGAAAAATATATTGAGAACTATATAGTAATTACCACAGGAGAATATTGAAAATAAAATTTCATAATATGAACATTGAAAATTTAGTATAGGTATTGTAAGTAGATCAAATTGTCGTTATATTACATATTACATTTATTTTTTTATAGCTATGGCAAGATATGAAAGCAAGTGCCTCTATGAGGACTATAAACAAGGAATGGTGAACTGTGAACTATGCACGACAATGGGCGAATAATTACAAAAATAATTTATTTTATAAATATAACATGATGTATTATTTAATTAATTTATATTTTTCGTGAATATTTATCGTTTTCAAAAGTACTTTTTATGTTTAATATTTTATTGTAGGTTTATTGTATTACTTTATTGAATATTTTCTAATTAATGTTTTATATTATAGAGTATAAATAAAACTTTAGAATTAAATTATTTATTTTTCGTAGTAATTTTTCCCGGCCATCATTTATGTTTATATCATAAAAATGACGTCGAAATAACGTCTTAAAATGACGTCGAAACAACGTCTTAAAATGACGTCTAAACAACGTCTTGAAATGACGTCGACACAACGTCTTAAAATGACGTCGACACAACGTCTTAAAATGACGTGGAAACAACGTCTAAAAATGACGTCGACACAACGTCTTAAAATGACGTCGAAACAACGTCTAAAAATGACGTCGCACAGCTCCACGCTGAGACGTGGTCAGGACGTCTATATGACGGAATTTCAGACGTCGTAGTGACGTCGATTTTAGGTCATTTGTGTTACTTGGGACACGACTCGTATCGAAGTGAAGTGAATTGACAACATGTGCTTCGGGTACCGTTCAATCACGCGGAAACACAAAATATGTCGCTAATCAAATTGAACACTAAGATTTTGAAAAAAACCGCGTAACGATTTTTGAAATCGTTACAATATATTGTGACACAAATGAAAGAAACGGTTACCGTATCACACACACATAAGTTGAGCACCGGTAACTCACGGGTTTCGGGCGGGAGTGAAGGTCGGAGTTCGAAGAATAAGTTTGTGGTAGATAGTAGCCCAACTGACAAAATGACCGAGGCCAATGCCTGTGCAAAATTTGAATACCACAAATTTACTTTTCGGGGCGCCAACACCTTTAAAAAGGGATAAGCCTCGAGAGGTGTACTCGAGAGGAAACACAAACAAATAAAATGAAAAGTTTAATTTAGAAAAACAAATTTTTACAATTTTTAAAAAGTTTTTGCAAAATAAAAAATAAATGACAAAAGATATACCAGAACGGAAGGCAGTACAGGGAGTCGTGTAGATAACGCTGGTGGAACACTGGGATGGCGGCACTGAGCCCTTGGCCAAGACCTGGAGCAACGGACAGGCGCACCTCCTACGGGAAGCTCAACGATGTCTGTCCTGGATTGAGCAGCAACGACAAAATGGAGGAAAACCTCGGTCGCTGTGTTCGACGAAAAATACACCCAATTGTGGGATTTGTCTGCTTCCTGGTGATCAGCCAGTTCGTTGAAAGATAGTTAGCTGCTTCTCGGAGGAACCCGTCCTACTTTCGATGTCCAAAGTTCAGCGAGGTTACAATGTCCATACCAAGGGTCAGTCCGACCACCGCAGCCGCTAACTTCCCTACAAAAATAAACTCCGCAGTACTTTGTACACAAGGAGTTACAAGGACACCTGAAGGGTGTGGATACAATCCAAAAATCATACAAGCAAAATTCCGACTCCTGCACTCCGACCGGAAGTTATACAAGTCAAAAAAAAATTGTAATAAAATTTTGCAAAAGTTAAACAGTTTAAAAAAAAGCTAAAGTGCAAAAAATGATGAATGAAAAACAATACTAAAAAACGGCACAAGGTAGGACAAAGGTAAACGGTTTGACTGCAGTCCAAAAGTAAATTTAACTAAAGCGCGTACAAAACCCAAATATTATTTTTTCCGCCAAAATTCGTGACAAATCGAAACAACGGGGCCGTCCCTAAAAACAGATCAGAATCGCGAAAAACAAAATAGGCGACGAAAAATAATCTCATAAAACAAGACTTTGTACCTCACGCTCAACTAAATTTACAATCCTGAAGGTCAAAATTTTTCTCGTTGGGGCTCGCAACAAATCCAAAAATAAAACGGGGCCATCCCCAAACAGACTTGTATCGCGACAAAATAAAAGTAGCACAGAAAAATTAAATCCGACTTTACAAAAAGGAAACAACGTCCGAGTCGTGGATCCAACAGGATTACACAAGATGGCCGTCAATCGCACCATTTACACCACGTTCACACAGGATAAAGACAGGGTGGTGAAGGGGTGAAATTTTAAGCAGAATTATTAAAAATATAAATTAAGCAAAAATTTGAAAGTGTCTACCTGGACACTGGGATAACAAAGAAACAACGGTTAACAGGTTCAATAAAATTTAAACAGAATATTACGAGCATGGATAATACAAAAATGTAGGGGAGCGATGACCCGAGGGAACTGAACCTACAAGGTAGAGTAGTTTAAAGTACTTTAAACAGTTTACTACTTTACTTTCGACTACAAAAAAAAAAATCATACATTTTGACAAAGATTTATATCCAAATAAGTCGAAAGAAAATTTAATAAAAATTTTGAAGCACAGAAACAGTGAGTGCTAGATATGAGCTCGTTTACAAAATTAAAGCAAACCATAAAACTGTGATCAAGACAACAGCTGATAAACTCACAAAATAAAATATTTAGCTAACATGAAACAATCACTGTAAGAGTAGCTACTCGAACCACATAGACTCACGGCTACTTACAGCAACACGTGGTCAAAAAAAAAAATACTAATAATCTCAACAAGTAATTATTTATTTATTTATTTATTTTATTTATTTAACATACACTGCTCAACAGATAACTCCAATTACAGAGCAGGATAAAAAACATCACATAAAAAATCTTATATAATAAAGACAACATAACATTTAAATACGATGCAAAATGTAGATCAAACATACAAAAATACAAAAAAGTGAAAAAGCATTACAGAAAGTAAATAAGAAATAATAATTAAGAGAGTACTATACAATGAAAGAATGAATTTCTTTGGAGAGTATTGGAAAACATCAACATCACTAAATTTAAGTTGATAGATTAAACACATCTGGTAAATAGGAGATTTATAAAAAACGTTAGTACGGGCAGAAGGCAAATAAAATGTTTGAGAACTTCTCGTGAACACAGAAGGAGTATGAAAATTAATAAGTGAAACACATTGAGGGTCATCAACTGTCCCGTGAATTAATTTAGACAAATAGTGAACGCATATAACTTGTCTGCGATGCAGTAAGCTACGAACATTGAACGTATTAAGCAAGTGATCATAAGACACTGATCTATCAGGATAAGTATTATTTAGTTTAAAATATAAGAATCTGAGAAACTTTCTTTGCACTTTTTCCAAAAGATCCTGATGTACTTCATAAAATGGGTTCCAGATTACGCAAGCATATTCAATTTTAGAGCGTACGAAAGAGTTATAGAGTGTTACCAAACAAGAAAGATTTACAAGTTGTCTTGAATTTCTAATTATAAAACCAAGTAATTTTAATGCGCTTTTAAAAAGTTGTTGAATATGATTAGTAAAAGCAAATTTTTTATCAAATGTTACACCAAGATCCACAATTTGATCTATACTTGATTAAGTGGCATTGTTTATTATATAATTAAACTGTATAGGAAATAATTTTCTAGAGAATGAAACTACCTTGCACTTACTAATATTTAAATGCAAATTGTTCTGTAAACACCATTGATACAAATTGTCAAGATCTTGCTGAAGAAAAGAGCAGTCAATGTACGAATTGACAGAATAAAATATTTTTAGATCATCAGCGAAAAGCAAACTTTCACAATTTAATACATTAGTTATATCGTTCACAAATAATAAAAATAATAAAGGACCCAGATTAGATCCTTGGGATACACCGGAAGTGGCGATGAAAGTGGAGGATTTATTGTCAAGAAATTGGACAAAGAGTTGTCTGTTAAGAAGGTATGATGATAGAAGAGAAATGAGAGGTTGAGAAAGAGAAAAGGTATGAAGTTTGCGAATTAAGACACTGTGATCTATCCTGTCGAAAGCCTTAGCAAAATCTGTGTAGATACAATCGACCTGTCCCCTACTATCCAGAACTCGTGAAACATAGTGCGAAAAATACATTAGATTACTTACTGTTGATCTATTACGCATGAAGCCATGCTGTGCTGGCGAAATAAAATTTCTAACATTATTATAAATAGAGTGATAGATAATCTTTTCAAAAATTTTGCTAAAATTTGAGAGTAGGGAGATAGGTCGATAGTTCGTAATATCCGTTGAATTACCACATTTAAAAATCGGAACAATTTTAGTTATTTTCCATCTATCGGGAAAAACACTGGTATTTAAACAAAGATTAAATATATGAAATAAGGCTTTCGACAGAGGATATGCGCAGTCTTTAATGATTAGGGCTGGAACAAGATCTGAGCCACACGTAAGGTTGGATTTGAGTTGCTTAATAGAGTGTTCAATATCGTCTATAGATATGTAATTAATATTAACAGAATTATTAGATACAGAATGAAGTTGGTCTGAGGAAGAATTAGCTGCCGTTGAAGATGTAGTGAAAACAGATTTGAAAAATGTAGCAAACGAATCAGCTATTTCACCAGATGAAGTTAATTCAGTGCCGTTAAAGTACATCGTTTTAGGAAAAGTAGATGTTTTCCGTTTAGAGTTAATAAAATTCCAAAATTTACTAGGATCTTCTTTAATTGTAGACTCACAATTTTTAATATAGCTATTGTAAGTTAATTTAATTTCCAACTTTAATTTATTTCTTAATTTCATGTAGCTGTTACAATAATGTTGGTTATTAGGGAAATTATTATGAAGCTTTCTGTAATGTTCTTTCATACGAATGGTCTGGATTACATCGCGCGTGAACCAAAGTGGATACTGATTTCTACAGGTAACTTTGCGTGGAACACATTCGTCAAACATAGCATAAAGAGAATTATAAAAATAATTACAAGCATCATTAACATTATTATATTGCTTCAGTGTATCCCAATCAAAGTCAGCTATGAGATTATATAATTTATGAAAATCAGTCTTTCTAAAATTATAAGTGAAACATCTTTTTTTACTTAAAAAATTTCTAGAGCTGTTGCTGAGAGTTGTCATATCGATTTCAGTAACTAAAACGGGGTGGTGATCATATTCAATATTAAATAAAAATTCATCGCTATGTCTGATTAGTCAAAATAAAAAATCTGTTGTGGCCAGCACAAGACCTCTCGCCATTTCCATATCAGGCTATATAAGTATTGTATTGCACTTCGCTATCGAACCGTCATTTTATAACAAAATATTACAGAACACTCAAATATTGTTTTTTATTGTATTTAACATGTCTTTTGCACACATATAATTCTAATTATATCTATTTTTCATTGTATGAGGAAGTTCCTAAATGTCAGAGATTCTTCCAATTCATTAACAAGATTGGCGGTATTTCTAATGGATATATGTAGGTTATATATAATTTTAAATATTTAATTAATAAAACAATAAGAAAGATTAAATGTATTTCCCAGAAAAAGCTTTCAGAATATAACTAAAACTTTTGATTTTTGACACCGACATTTGTTCATTTACAAATCATGTTATAAACATTTGAAATGTCAACTGGTTTCCTTAGTGTAGTTTCGCCTACTCGACTTGTTATATCTCGATATTCTATATATTATACCGTCTTTATCTTTAAATTTATAGAAGATATAATAAAAAAATTAAATGTATCAGGTGTAGAATTTTGTTTTTCAAAATCAATAATATCAAAAATTTTCAAAAATTAATATTTGGAAGAATTTCTTTTAAAAACTACTACTTCCGGTTGTTTAATTGTTACCAAAACCTTTTCAACTCTTTTCAGGAGTGTCAGATTGTGGAATTCATAGTTAAACAGGTCTTATGTCTTATAGTTTTTGAGGAATCGTCCGTCCAACATCCAGCCATCCATACACACACACACACACACACACACACACACACACACACACACACATACACACATACACACATACACACATTCACACACACACAGACATCATTTTAAAAATGTTATACTCGGATTCTAAGAACCTTGAATCGTGCTTATTCAATAAAATCTAGATTTGCGAATTTCAGCATGAATCTAATACCTCTCTTAGTGAGAGGTAAAAATGTGTTTCGAGTACTTACCCAAACTGTGACTCAGCAAATAACACCAAAAATATCAATATAAAATTTGGAATACAAAGTTAACGAAAACTGAAATCTAACACTCATGCCCGTATTCACCAACATCAAATAAATCTTCGAATAGCTTATTCATTGAATAAGAGAAAAATATCGCATCAAAATATGATAGCTATAATAAATACCTTCATTTATGTTATGGTATTGATGCGATATTTTTCTCTTATTCAATGAATAAGCTATTCAGAGATTTATTTGATGTTGGTGAATACGGGCATCAAAGTTTTTAGCTAAGTGGCCAAAAAAACTTAAACGCCGACGGCGTGCTCACCACGGGTGGTGCTCACTAATAGGAGGATTGTCCGTCACGCATCGCTATTTATAAAAAAAAACTGCTATCGCAAAATATGCTAATAACTAATTTGACGAAATAATTTTCAGATTAAACAACTGTAATAGCTCACAATAAAATTTGAAAGTACCATTAGATGAAATAGTAACTCAAATAAATTCAAAATATCATCAGTTTACAAATTAATAATAAAATAAAGTAATAAAATATTTCAACTGCGGCGACAGCGGGAACTAAACAGCAATAAATAAACTAATGAACAGTGGCTCTACCGTTTCATTTAGCGCTGCGAACACACAAAGTTGTTCGGAGATTTTAGTGATTTTACCAAGAAAATAATTTGTCATAATATACCAGTGACGTTGCAAAACGTCACAATATATATACAGTATGTCCCATATAACATTACGTTCTTGAACACAGTGCATCGTAACAAAAAGTGTGCCGAATCAAAACCTTCATAGTTTTTGGGGGGATATCAGATTCTGACAAAATGCCCCCCCCCCCCCCCCCCCCCGACCCGAACCCGAACAGGTGGCGCTGTAAATCGTAAAAATGTAGATTTAATTTCTGATGAAATCGAGTTGTCCATAGTCAGTTTTTAAAAAGTTTCTTTCTTTTAAATCCCCCTGAGTGTTATTGAAACAAAAAACGTCATTTTTTATCAAATTATTAATAAAATATTAATCGGTTAATTTTTTTCTAGCAAATTTACATTGCTACCTGTTGGGAGTACAAAAAAAGTTTCCGAATAAAACCAACATATCTTTTTACGCTCTTTCCGAATCTACAATAAAAAATAGGGGGTCCCATTTAAGATTTTTAAGTTGACCCCCATTCCCGCCCCCCCTGGGGGGGGGGGTCGGGGGGCCATTTTGTCAGAATCTGATGTCCCCCCCAAAAACTATGAAGGTTTTGATTCGGCACACTTTTTGTTACGATGCATTGTTTTCGAGATATTCAAGAACGTAATGTTATATGGGACACCCGGTATATATATATATATATATATATATATATATATATATATATATATATATATATATATATATATATATATTTATATATGCAACTTTAGAGAGCATATAAAAAACGTGCGCCATCTCTATCACTTTACCGTATTGAAATGGTACATTTGTTGCAGCCAGATTGATGTATTCGCCTTTTTATAAAACGTTGTCCGTTGTTTTATAACACATCTATCGAGATTGTAATAGGTACATCCCTAAATCAATGCGAGTTTGATAATTTAAAAAAAAAATGATTTTACAATCTGACTGCGTTTCATACAAGAATACGACTATTAAAAATTGATGCATTTTGATACATTATTTTAGCAAAGCACAATTTTTAGACCAGAAGTAAATATAACTTTCAAGAATACTCACGTAAAGTTTTACTTCCTTATTAAAAAGAAATATCCAGAAAACGTCTATTGTAAATAAAAATCATCTAAATACTTCACGCTGACATTAACTTAATGTAAGAATTGCGAGAGACACAAGAAATTAGTGTTGCCACAAGACAAGACTGGTCTTGGTCTTGGTCTCGTCTCGTCTTGGTCTTGTCGAGACGAGACCATCATTTGGTCTCGACTAGAAAAGTCGAGACGAGACGAGACCAGCATTAAGTCTTGTCGAGAAAGTCTTGAAGTCTCGACAAGACTCTCAACTTCAGATCAAAGGTATTTTTTTTAAACATATATACTCTAAAAGTGCTTCAAAAACTGAGAGTATTGCTGTAAATACTGTTTGAAAATTCGAATAAATAAGAAAGATATTAATTTTTCAAATTTTGTAATTTTCTACTTTCATAAAAATATAGTTAGACATATATTTTTTTATGTGTTATTTATTTGCCAAAAAAATACACTTATTCCAAAAAATTTAAGTAAATTATAATAAACTTATTTAGAATAATAATGGTATATTTAATAAAAACTGTAGGTAGTTACATAAACACAATTCTCTAACAAACAAATAAAATAAAAATAAAACTTATTTGAAAAACATAAATAAATTATAATACATGTGCTTAAATTTATAAAATTAGTAACTAAGAAATTTTAATAATAACAGTTTTACGGTTTAACGAATTATAAATAGATTAACTTTCAAAAATCAGTCAGCTTTACTATAATCTTAGAAACAGCTGATATATTTAAAAAATTGTAATTGTCAGATTTCAGTGTCAAGTACAATTTACATAATGATTGTTCGTGTTATAATTTTATTGGAACTTTAAGGAACTTTCGGTATGGAATTTGTAAAAAATAGTATATGTTCGTGTTACAATTTTATTAAATATATAGAATATTTTCTGGGGAACTTTTGATGTGGGATTTGTACAGAATACATCAAATTGACGGAAGTTCTTGTGATAGCCACAACAGTTCTTTTATGTACTAAAACTTCTTTTACATGTTGTAGAAGGTAGAGTTAAAAAAAAATCAAGGCATGGAGTAAAAAAGTATAGAATTTTTGGAGATATCTAATAATTCTGCATATGGTATTTCTTTCTCAAGAGGTTTCTCTTTTTAATTTTTAATTCTTGTATCATCCGTTTATACTTTTCTTTATTACATGGTTTTATATTTTTAGGATGCAAAATTGTTAGATTGACTAAAGTATTGTATTCTGTAATATTTGGATTTGGGTTGGGCAAACCTACCTACTTTTATTACTAGCAGATGTCTAAAAGTGGTTGTTATTGTCTGGTAATATGCAGCATTTATAGCACAGGCCGTTGTAAAATTTATTGTTCCATTATTGGATTTTTACAAGAAAAGAAATGTGTTATTTTTTACCCAATTTTTTTTTTATATTATGTTATATTAGGGATTAGGAAAAACAGTTTGTTTTACACATTTGTGCATACAAAGTTTTAAGGAAATTGTTAAGAAGGGCTTGTACATTACGACTTTTATATTTACATTTCCTTTAAGTCAACGTTGATTATTGTTTCAATTTTTTCATATGAATGAATTAGGTATTTATACAATGTATTTAATTTTCTCAGGGGGTTCAAGCGCAAACTTTTGAAATAAAGCAGAGGTTCTCAACCTATGGTACGTGTACCAGGGGATACGTGAAAGGCTAGTTTTGTTATCTGCCTATTTAACATTTATTTATTAAAATATAAAAAATAGCGAAAGAAGTTACTTTTTTGGAGATTTTTGTCTATTTACTTACTGCTTCATTTTAAACATATACATAACTGTTTAACTATTGCTAATAATTCTGTAGCTAAGGAATTGAAATTATATATTTTATGTTTAGTAATGAGAAACAACACTCGATATATACGTATATTTTCATATTAATTATTTCAAGAGCTCAATTATCAAGTTGATGATATTCATAGAAAACTTAATAATAAATATCTCACATATTATTTGGAATATTTGAATCGCGATTGTACTGGTGTTCTTAGAATTTTATGTACTATTAGATGCGATTATACAAAAATTGTTTACGGAGGCAAAGTCGAGAGTCTTGTCGAGACTCGAGACGAGACGAGACCGACCCCAAGTCTCGTCTCGTCTCGACTTTCGACAACACTACAAGAAATTCAGTGAAAAAAATTGCAAAATATTTTCATTTCCAAAGGAAAATGCATTCCTCAGCAGATCAAAAAGTTTTTTGGTCGCTATAATCATTTTTCTCACAATGCAGGGATTTTTGCCATATCAACAAACTTGAAACCGTAGTTAAATCGATATGCATTATGGCCTGAAGACGTCGGGGTTAGATTAAGGGCTTGAAAGTTATTCCTGGATGAAGGTCTTTAGATTGTTGGCGAATATACCCATTACAACTGCGAACTTGAAGTAATGTGTTCTGGTGGCACGTCTATTTTTAGATTTTATGTAGGGTTGAGGATTGTGAAACGTGGAGAAGTCTATTTCCTGCAGCATGTTTATCTAAAATCAATTTTTCTGTTGACCACGGTAAATATGGTTGGAACATTTCGTTTTGTATAGATTGCCGGAATTGATACTGAGCTGATATGATTCGTGTCATTTCAAACTCCATGTTTTATTTTACTCTCAATTTTTTTTTATTATTTTCCATAAATATTTGTATGAGACAGTGCTATTCAAAATAGATACAATAACGTTGTTTCAATTCAGATTAAACAAAATATTCATATTTTTTAGTAATATTTGTATTTAAAAACTAAATTTATTTTACAGTTCTACATATTTTTATTTATCAGATATATTTTTTTGTACTGTACTATTTTGATTGTCAAAATATTTTTATTCTTTAACTGTCTATAAATACAGTGTGTAACATAAATAAGTATACAATTCTTTTTTCCTAGGATTATCGCTCAAATGCAGCTGTAGACACGTGTTTCGCTCTTATTAGAGCTCATCAGTACAGCATAGCTAGTTAATAGGTGGACATTAACTAGAGGTAGTAATAAAAAAAACTGACACAGTGTAACAGAACTAGTAAGCAGCCAAGCATTTGCAAATGCTTTTGAGCAATAATCCTAGGAAAAAAGAATTGTTTACAAATTTTGCGCTCAATAAAAATGATTGTTTTCGTATATTTACGTTTGGGGGTCCAAGTAACGGGTCTGGTGGGTGGTTATAAATCACCACCGCTGTGACGTTGTATTTATCCACAATGTGTGTGGAAATGCTGACCGAGACAACATGGGTGTATTTGGCTGCTTACTAGTTCTGTTACACTGTGTCAGTTTTTTTTTATTACTACCTCTAGTTAATGTCCACCTATTAACTAGCTATGCTGTACTGATGAGCTCTAATAAGAGCGAAACACGTGTCTACAGCTGCATTTGAGCGGTAATCCTAGGAAAAAAGAATTGTTTACAAATTTTGCGCTCAAGAAAAAAAAAAATAAGTATATTAAATTTAACTAGTGATAGAACTTGTCAAGAGCAAGAATATTCTTAGTAACTTATTTTTGAAATCGCAATTTATTTTTTGGAAATACTGGTGAAAAAGAAAAAATGAGACATTAACAGAACTCGTCGAGAGCAACAATATTTCTTTGTAACATTTTTTTGAATACTGAATTTTTTTTACAAAACATGGAAATTTTTAACTCAATATATAGTAGAAGGTTTACAAAGAAAAATTACTTAGAAATATTTTTGCTCTCGACTATTTCTGTCACTGGTTAAATTTAATGCACTTATTTTTGTTACAAGCTGTATAATAAACAATCGCGTTTTTTATTCATTGTTAAATGTCGAAAACTTAATCTATATAAATGACAATATTCATAAATAATACATAGTATAAACTGTATTAACTACACGGAATATATCGTAAATATTATGTCTGTAACTCTGTTCGTTACAGATGTGTTCAGAATTGCCAAATCTGTAAATTGTGCAGTATAGATTGATCGTAGCCTACAGATTTACGAATTTACGGTTTTACGGATGAATGTTCAGAATTGACCTGTTACATTGTAATATTATTGAGAAATAAAATAAATTATTTTTATAACTACTAAATTTATTTTTTATTTCACTATTTTTCTCATTAAAAAAACAATGAAAAAGAAAGTCACCCGAACAGCATTTGACATATCCGAAGACGTATATTCTTAGTTGAGGCGGAGCAAGAGCGGAGCTTCAGAAAGTGGGAGTTCATACTTGGATCTTATTTGCTCAAACACGCGTGTACATGTCCTGCGTCAACAAAAGCAAAACACCCCGTATATTTTAGAAAGAGTAATTTGCCACGTAACATTTTTTACGTATCAACTAGCTTTAAATGTATTTAAAAAATCTGTTGTGGCCAGCACAAGACCTCTCAGCATTTCCATTTTATGTTATATAAGTATTGTATCGCACTTCGCTATCGAACCGTCGTTTTGTAACAAAAAAATTACAGAACTTCACCCAAATATTGTTTTTTATTGTATTTAACATGTCTTCTGCACACAAAAAATTCTAATTATATCTATTTTTCATTGTATGAGGAAGTTCCTAAATGTCAGAGATTCTTCCAATTCATTAACAAGATTGGCGGTATTTCTAATGGATATATGTAGGTTATATATAATTTTAAATATTTAATTAATAAAACAATAAGAAAGATTAAATGTATTTCCCAGAAAAAGCTTTCAGAATGTAACTAAAACTTTTGATTTTTGACACCGACATTTGTTCATTTACAAATCATGTTATAAACATTTGAATTTGTCAACTGGTTTTCTTAGTGCAGTTTAGCCTAATCGTCTTATTAAATCCCGTTATTCTGTATATTATAGCGTCTTTATCTCTAAATTTATAGAAGATATAATAAAAATTTTAAATGTATCGGATGTAGAATTTTATGTTCTTCAATATTAGTAATATCAAAAATTTTCAAAAAATAATATTTAGAAGATTTTTTTTATAAACTGCTACTTCCGGTTGTCCAATTTTTACCAAAACCTGTTCAGCTCTTTCCAGGAATGTCAGATTGAAGAATTCATAGTTAAACAGGTCTTAAGTTTTATAGTTTTTGAGGAATCGTCCCTCCAACAGCCAGACATACACATACCCGCACACACACACACACACACACACACACACACACACACATTGTAAAAATGTTAAAATTGGATGCTAGTGACCTTGAAACGTGCGTATTCATTAAAATCTGGATATGTGATTTTTAGCATTTCATTTGATTGCAGTAGTGCGTAAGACGTACATACTTTAGGTCGAAAGAAGTTTACACCCTTGGAAAAAAAAATCGATCGTCCGCAGACGTAAACCTTTTTTTCGACTCTACTTATATGCTTGTAAAAATAATGCTTGCTGTTTAGTGGTAGATAGTAATTAATTACTTTAGTGTGTATAATTATTTAGGTTTAAGGCCAATGAATCTATGTTATTAAACTGTGTTTAATTATAAATGTTGTTGATTAAACGTAATTTTAATTAACGAAACCGAAGTGTCAAGTAATTACAAATTACAGCAGAAGTTTTATACGTATAACTTCTATTTATATATTTAAATGCGTAACTGTTTAAAATCTGTTGTCTGTTTTGTGCTTAGACCGTGTATTCACAAAGAGTTCCATAGCACCACTTCTATCGTTTCTGCATGTTAGTTCGGCGCTGTGGGTATCTTTGTCGATTACTGACTGCAGGAGAATGACGGAATGTTGTGTTGTGGGAGCCAGAATGTCGCTAGGTAAATTGCTAAGGGAATACTTAATCACAATGTGATTGCAGGCCGCGCTGGGGCACACTACGTGGGGACTTTCCTTGGCTTGGATCACTTTCGCCTGCTGCACGGGCCACGGAGGACCCATCAACGCCTTTCTCAATTTCAGGTAGGATAATACTCAACAGAATTTTATATTAAGTACTATTGTTCAAAGAAAATTGCTTTATAAGTATGAATATTTCAATGTGACGAATAATAATAAAATCCTGAGTTGTTGAGAGATATATAACAGTTTACACGCTAAGTGGTAGAACAATGGGGTCCTATACCAAAGTCATATTTTAACTATCTTAAATAAGAAGACGAAAATATACATAAATTAATGAGTATTAGTGAAAAAATTTTCTTCAAATATTGACTAGGTCACAAACTATAAGCGATTGAAGATGATTACTAATTGGGTATGACGTGTTAGGTACTAAGAATTTGATTGGTCGCCTGATTTTAAAAAGGAGATTCGCGCGTCTGTAGCGGTCACCTTTAAAAGAATATGAAATGTCATGTTGTTCCATAACCTAACAAAACATTTAACAAGTTTGTGTTTGATGAATTTGTTTAATTATAACATCTAGTAATATTAACAATAATAATATATTTATAATTAAATCAATTTGTAATATTAAATAAATTAATAATAATTTTAGTTAAATTAATATTGAAACTTCAAAACAGGCCAACACAGGCGCCATCAGTCGTCATGCTTTGTGTAATAATATTGTCAAACTGTTTCAATGTTCTATAATTTATTAGGAAAAAAGGTTATTATTTACGTTATTTATACTTAATAATAATTTCTTCATGAATATAACGTATAAGTTTTTATTTACAAACATTTCAGCTATGCAAACATGTAAAAAATTGTTCCCTCTATAACTAACAGTTTGCCCATTGTTTGTCGATCACTTGTTAGTACCTGCTACCTCACGCACAAATTCTTAAACTTTAAAAATTCATATCTCGCTTATTACGTAAAATTTTTAAGTCGCGTTTGCACTAGAATTCTTATTTTATCCTGTTCTTACAGAAAAAAAAAAAAAAGAAAAATGGTATAGGACCCCATTCAGCGATCGAAATACAGCAGCCATAGCTTACATGGTAGAGCGTTAACTCGGCAAAGTAAAAATCTCGGTTTGAAATCCAGGTGGCTGACATGACCTTTTCGCAATTTATTTCGTTTTAGTAACAGCTCTAATAAAATTATAAAGTGAAGATTACATAATGCATTGAAGTATAATATTGTTGTCTTATTCGGCCAAATGACTTGTTTAAAAATGTTAGGTTTTTTTACAACATACTAGCAATCCAATATGGAATAGGGATATTTTACAATTAATTATTGAACTTTGTGTAATATTTTAAAAAAATCACGTGATCTGAGACAGAAGGTGACGTCAAAGTTCATACTACAGCTACTACTTTTACAATTATGAAATAAAAGTTTATTTTGGAAGTTAGGTAGTAATTATTGTTTTATAATAGGGTATTATCTCATTTTTTTTCTTTTTTTTAAAGAACAGGTATATCTAAGAGTACCTGCGAAAACCCGAGTTAAAAATTCCATTTAATAAGCGAGATGTTAATTTTTAAAGTTTGATTTTGTTGTGCACGTGATGGTGACGTACTAGTTGTACAGTACCAGTGGAAATAAAATATATTTCATTACAATCTTACATACTATTACTAAAATCTGAAGAAAATTATGAGAAAATTAATCTAAGTAATTGATTACGTATTAGAAGTTATACGTATAAACATTTTGACATTCTCGTGGCGTTTGTATCGCAAGTTGACTCGTAAGTTTTGTTTTGAAATGTTTTGAATGGGTTAGAGGTTGGAGTTCATTTATTAAGTTTATTGCTTTGTTTCTTCTGTTCTGTTCGAGTTTTATTAATATTATTTAAAACTTCTGTTTTGCCTAATTCTTTTGATAAATACACATTCAAATAATTTATATAGTTCTGATAACATTTTATTGCATTTTCTTAACGGCTAGATATTTCATTTTATATTTAATGAAATACAAATATTTTAAAAATAATTCTTGTCACAGTAACTTTTATATTTTGTTATAATATATGGATATCAACAAGAAACAAGCAAGCAGCTGACATAGCGAGTAACACAAAAATGCAGACTATCATGCAGCTGTGCTACGAACACGCCGAACGATTCGAACTACACCCGAGTATGTATGCGGTGTGTTACCACATTCAAACATGGAGTAGGGATATCAACTGATCTTCCCAGTGGCGTAGCTAGAACCCTTTTTGGAGGCGCTCGAGCGCCCCCAAAATTCCATTGAGCGCCTGCAAAAATTTGGAAACTAAAAAAATAATATTAGAACAGAACATTGTGTAACTGTAACCAAAACTAAAAGCGCTTATAAGAAAATAAATATATTTTATTCATTTCCGACATGTCACAGTTAGGTACACATTTTATCAATAGATGCCGTTTGATTATGTCGAAGCGTAGTTCCAGCTTCCAGCCACTTGCTGAGCTGTGTAGTAGTGTAGTGTAAGTGTAGAGACCCTACAATTAGAGTCTGGACATGACCTATGTCCGCCATATTTATTCATTTCATCGCAACAAGGATAGAAAATACAGCTAATTTCATGTATTTCATGAAAGAGAACGACTAGTTTTAATTCAATATTAATTTGAGTGAAAATATTATTATCTATTTCCTTTTTATATATTAAAACCACAATAAGTACACATTCATTATCTTTTCAGCAATTTTTTATTAGATCCAAATAAAATATAACGCAATTTTATTATCATTAATGTTTTGATTTTTGTAATTAATAATTATTGTCATTGTTGTAATCAAGTATTAAGAATGAGATAGTTTTAATTAGATTGATTATGCAGATTTCATTAAAATGTTCTAATAATCTGTACAAATATCTCTTTCATTTACTTTAGGATTTTCTTTAATTTTCTCGATTGAAGGCAGTATATTTTCGCGCCATTTTCTTGATGTTATGGAATCTTCTCTTTATTTATTGTTCTAGGTTTATTTTCACAGTTTAGACAGTTCATCCAAGTAAGTCACCAATCCGTTAAATATATTCTCTTTTCTAAAATGTTCTGTTATCTGGAAAAAAATGTAACTTTCAATTATAAGGCATTTGACCTTGAATGAAAAAAAAAATTGCCTGCGGCGCCTTTTTGCGGTATAGTTTTGTATAACCTAATAACAACCACTAAAATGCTGAGCGCCTGCAAATTTACAATCCTGGCTACGCCACTGGATCTTCCATTGTTAGTACAACTAGTACGTCATCAAAATTTCAATGCTTTATTACCTTTTTCAACAATCAATTTATAATGTTTTTTTTTTGTGTTCCTCTTGTTTATCTACCAACTTTAATATTTTTGATAAATATTTTATATTGGCAATCATGAGAGAATACCCTATTAAAATACCTTCCATATTTGTCATGTAATTTTTAATTAAAATAATTACAAATCAATACAGCTTAATTTTGAGTTTAATATAATTGTGATAGCTGTAAACTTTAGTTGAATTTTTAACAGCTCGACTAACGATTATAAAATACGTAGTTCAAAGTTATATTAATATTTTTAAGTAGGGCTCCGAGCTTTTTTTCTGTAATTTACTAATAAAGATTATCAATTACTTCATTATAATTTAGTATGTTAAATATTGCAAGAAAAAAATCTGATATGGGCACCACATGACTTCCTTGTACGCCTATTAAACTAAACATATTTTGTTAATAATTACAAAATGTATTATAGCAGACCCAATCAAAAATTGCGCGTATTTGATATAATTTGAGATTGATATTCTTTATTTTTTTGTTATTTTTTGTCCTAATCCATACAAAAACAAAGAAGTACGTAATTTTTAAATTTATATATCTCGCTTATAAAAAGAGCTAATTTAATAATACTTTATGTGTTAGACGCAGAATTCAATTCTCTAAAACTTTTATTTGAAGCATTTAATTCTAAAATCAAAATAACACCATATTTTTTAAGAAAAACTGATAACAGCTTCAAGTAAAGTATCACTTCCGGTTAGACCATTTTAACCAAAATCTCTTATGTTATTTCCATTGATATGAAATTCTTATATACCAAATTTGAAAAGTTTTGGATTATATTTTAATATAGTTTTTCATTAAAATCTATTATAGGCTTCAAGTAAAGTACCACCTCCGGAAATTATATAATGACCAAAAAAGGTAGTGCACAACTAGATATTATAGCAGTCCTAAATACAAAATTTTAACGTTCTACGGCTTATCGTTTTTCAGTTATGCGCAGAGCTGGGCAGTAACTATTTACTTTAGGAACTTAGTTACTAACTAGTTACTTTTACGTAACTTGTAACGTAACTTAGTTACTTTATAAAAAATGGTAACTGTAACTTAACTTGCTGCGGAAAAGTAGTTGGTAACTTTACGGTTTTTAGTTACTAGTTACTTGAGTAACTTAAGTTACTTAAAGTAACTCAGAAATTAGAATGTAACTTAAGTTAGTCAAAGTAACTTAAAAAGTGGAGTTGTTGAGCGCAGCATCGCGCATACCCTCTGTAATGTGTAACTTTTATTTTAATACATAATTAAATTCAATATTATTCTTGATTGATTTCAAGGCATAATAGATAATAAAATAAGTAATTATATTCATTAATAATAGAGTTTTTGTACGGTAAACAGAAAAACTAAAAATAACACATTATTTTAACTTTTAATTCTAGAATTAAAAAGTCACTAAATGTTAAATTTGACTTATAAAATATATTATTTTCAAATGTTTTCCTCGCTTACAAATGATACGTTTTAATAAATTATAATTAAACTGCCACTAAATCATCAAAATTATTCCAATTTTCAGGTTATACAAAAAATAGTGTATTTTGTTCGTTGTTCCAAGGGTTGCCAGACTTGAATTCGTCTCATTTTTGCAAATTCCCTTCTCACAAGATAAAATGTTACTTTTAATTTTTATGTTATGTTAATGTAGGTCCGCAGGGCCTTTTTA
Source organism: Ophonus ardosiacus (assembly GCA_943142095.1). NCBI lineage: Eukaryota > Metazoa > Arthropoda > Insecta > Coleoptera > Carabidae > Ophonus > Ophonus ardosiacus. The sequence goes on along the minus strand of OW964824.1, from coordinate 38,135,647 downwards.
TCAGATTTTTTATTACAGCAACCGGGCCCTAATGGCCCCTTGTCAAAGCGGGCCCTAGGCCGTGGCCTCGTGGGCCTAGGCGGTAATAAGGCCCTGTAGGTCCGTTAACATTAACAATAATAATCTGATTGGGTGTTGCCAAGCAATAACGTTAAAATTTAGGTTAACGTAGTTAGTGCAAAAACTCCCTGATATGTATACTACACAATAACTAAGTCAACAGTCAAAGTCTACACTTCACGCCATTAAAACTAGTTAGAAAGTAACTCAAGGTAACTAAGTTACTTTTAATGAGTAACTAGTAAATAACTTAGTTCTTTCACCAAAGTAACTGGAACTTAAGTAACTTAGTTACTTTTATTTGGAGGTAACTGTAACTGTAACTAGTTACATTTTAAAAGTAACTTGCCCAGTTCTGGTTATGCGAGATACGTACGTACAAACGTCTCGCCGAAATTAATCAAAATGGATTCATGGATGGTCAAAATGCATATTTCCGTTGAAATCTGGAAAACCGAAATTTTTCGCGATTACAATACTACCTTTATTTCGTACAAAGAAGTAAAATGGAAGAATACAGTCAAGAGGAGGAAAAAAATATATATTGCATAATACCTAATAAAACAAATTAAAATATTTACTTGTGATATTTATAACCATCGCCAACGTTTATGTATATAAATATTTTCCTATTGTTTATGAATGAGGTGCTGTATGCACTCCGACATTACAGGCGTGGGGGGATTTTAACCTTCTAACGGTCAAACTCACCCATTTTCATGTAATTGTTATGGACAATATTTTAAACTATTGAAAATTATGGCTTGATTTTATATGTAATCCTCAAACGTGAACAACAGTATATTTCTTTTATATTTCATAACATTCATTATAGTTATTTACCTTCCGCCACCTTTAGCTAAGGAATGTATTGTCTTTGGTCAAAAAATTTGTTGGTGAATTTTCAATGAATAAGTACGTTTTTAGATTTTGCGTTCATAATGAAGTCATTACGATACGCAATTGCGTTTCGTAATGGCCTTCATTTCGATACGCATTTTTTGTTTTAGAAGGTTGGTACTAATACTTAAATTTAACCTTCAAATGTTCAAATAAATAATAATTGAATGTGGTCAGTTCAGTGATACCAACTACAACATTTCACTTGCAAATTTCCTTAAATTGACTCGGTTTAATATTAGCAGTTTTTTACAATATTTTAGTATATAGAAGGCGCAAAATCTAAAAAATAGTATAAAGAACTCATTTTATAAGACTTTTTTTCGCACTTGTCAAATAGAAAACTCGCCAAGGCTCGTTTTCTAAACTTTGACGCGTGCGAAAAAAACATGTCTTATAAAACTTGTTCTTTAATATACTATTTAGGTTCCCTGGAATACGAATTTACTATTTTTAAGATGATGTGTGTGTCCGTACGTGTGTGTGCGTGCGTGTTTTTGTGTGTGACAAATTTTTCTCCGAGGTAACTCCAATACTACAATAGGGGTTTCCAAGTTTTTTTCATTTTTTAATATGTTAATCTCTATATAAAAATATTAGACCCGTGTTTTTTATTTTGGCCGAAAAGCGTCTAATAAGCCAGAAAAAAATTATTAAAGTTTCTATAAATGAGGATCGAGAAAATCATCGGTGCGTGTGACGTCACCGACACCGCGAGAACATACGTTTCTAGAGCTGAGTGAGACGGATATATAACAAACACGGTGGGTATGTCGTTTCGCACATGAACATTGAACATGTAAGATCTGTAAGATGTAAACAAATGATACATAACCCAAGAAAGTAACCAGTTGCTAAATTCTGTTCAACTTATTTTATAGTACTTATCGAAGATATTTTTAAAGAAATTGTGATTGTACATACAAATCAGGTAAAACTTGAGTACTTATAGTAATTTTGGAGAGAATTAAATATTAATTTTCTATTTTTTTGTGGTGGTGATGAAATACGGTTTCGTACCGGGCTGCTCTAATTCATCAGCAAATAATCCAAAGAAAATATATATATATGTAACGGTTCCAAAAAATGAAGAAACACGTGCAAGTTATAATGACTAAATATAAATATTCCGTATTATAATGGAGTTAAATCTAAACATGTTAATTAATTTACTAATTTAATTATTTGTGTATTCAATTTACAGCCAGAAAGTAAAAACGCTGCTCCTGATTCTTGTCCTATCCTGTTATCATTAAAATGATAAAATTAGCACATGTATAACTTTCTAATTAATAATAAATTAAATTATTGGTAAAATGATGTTTTATTTAAGACAAAAAAATAACAAACAACTACGAAACTATTTATTTGATTTCATAAATTAATTTGGGGAATACTGCAATTTTCCAAAATGTTCTTGCCTCGTCCATCAACTGCTGAAACAGTTCTTTGTCGACTGTCTGCTTTCACAAATTCAGGATCCATATTCTAAAGAAAGTGAACAGTTTTAATATAAACAGCATTATTGGTTATTTACTTTACTTACTTGTTTTTTTTTTCAAAAGATTCTTCAAAAAACTAACAGGAAATTCAGTAAAAATTTCTTGTAACCTTAAATTTTGTCAAAATAACACTTGTTCTGGCTTGCTCAAATGTCATGTCAGAACCAGCGCGAACATGGTCTGCGCGCTCGAAAAGCCATTAGCCAATCAGGATTTTCAGAGTGCTGTTGACGTCACAAAGATGGCCGATACTGAATTTTATGCACTCAATTTAAATGCATTACATTTTAATTTTGATTTTAGAGTAATAAAAATAAGCAAATTAACGATTTTATTCATCTTAATATTACTTATACATGATGAACTCTGATATCCAATAAGTATTTCTTAAAGAGCTGTAGCCTTGGAAACCCCTATTCTAAAAATTATAATTCTTTCGTATTTTTTTTCTTTACATCCATATGAAGAGCTGATTAGATTTTGGTTATAATTGATCCACCGGAAATACCTTAATTTGAAGTTTTTAACAGTTTTTCTTTAAAAAAAAAAACGCAGTTAAATATTATTTTTTATCATTTTATGTAATAAATATTAAATAAAATGCTCTTCTGTATAAGATTTGATTATACATTTTCCTTCATATTCAATAGATATAAAGTTAAAGCATTATAAAGAGATTAACTTTCAAAAATCAGTCAGCTTTGCTATGCAAAACCAAATATGGAAATTATAGGATCAGAATGCTGGGAGTATGAGGAAGGCGAAAGAGAAGATGGAAAGACTGTATCGCAGAAGACTTGAGAGAGGAAGAACTGTGTGAAGATGTGTTGGACAGGAATGAGTGGAAAAGAAGAGTAAGAAACAGTGACCCCTAATAAAATTTGAGAAAGCTGAAGAAGAAAGAAGGAAGTGTCAAGTACAATTTACATAGTTTATGTTCATGTTATAATTTTATTGGATTTATAGAATCTTTTCAGAGGAACTTTTGGCATGGAATATGTAAAAAACAGCATGTGTTCGTGTTACATTTTACATGATATATAGAATCTTCTCCAAGGAACTTTTGGTATGGGATTTGTACAAAATACATCGAATTGACGGAAGGTTTTGTGCTGATATTTTTATTAATAAAGTTAATGAATAACATGTAGTACATGGTTTAGTTTGACCCAGTGTTGTTACTCTCATAAATCAACACATATGTTTTTGTGATCTTTTATCGTCGTTGGGGATTTATCCTTATTTTGTGTATTGCAGTTAGATGTAGGGAATTCAATTTACTTTCACTTTCAAGATTACAAGTGAAATTCGGTGCAATAAACATGACTCGGTGTGGTTGAAGCGAAGCTGAATTAAAAGAATTTTGTTATGTAGAAGTGACAGTGGTTTAAGCAGAGGGTTTTAGTGATGTGGAAGACCCTAATGAAAACGATAATGTTTAGCTAGCCAGTGAAGAACTTGAAGATTATAAGCTGAAGATGATCACGAACAGCTAACTAGTAGTACAGCTCAGAATAACAATATTAATTAGCTTGCTATCACGTATACTACAAAAGAGGGATTAATGCCCAGTTGTACCAACAAGGCTTAAATTTTAAGCGACCCTTAAACAAAAAAAATGCAAATCGAAATTTTGACAGAAATGCATAATAATTCATTTGACATTTCATTTCGATACAATATTATCAAATTTATTAACGCTTAAAATTTAAGTTACGTTGGTGCAAATGGCCATAAGAGGTAGCCAGTATGCCTATTCTATAATATGATGCTTATGTTTTGTGTACCTAAATACCCATGTTCATAGAATTTATCACTCTAACAAATTGCACATAAGGCACTTATTTTTGAAAAATTTGAGCTATAAACTGAGAAAGTAAGAATATACATATAACTGAGCGTAAGAAATAATCTGCTAGTTCAAGTACTTCAACGAGAAAGATGTAAACAATATGGTTCTAAACTGATTCAAAAAAAGCAAGAAGTGTAATTTTTGTACTAATTCGTAAGTCAAAACTATACTAGTATATTTTGTGGTAATTGCATTAAATAATATAACTTTTGTTATTTGATTACTGATAAGTTTTGTATTTTTTTTGTGATAAATGAAACAATTATAGTTTTTTACTCTTTTTTTAGATACTTCATCTGTAATAAAATAATTTATTATTATTTATTTTTACCGGAAGAGGTATAGAATCTACAATCTATATAAGTATTGTATTGCATTTCACTAACCAACCGTCATTTTATAACAAAAAAAAAAAAAAAATACAGAACTTTACCCAAATATTGTTTTTATTGTATTTAACATGTCTTCTGCACACATACAATTCTAATTATATCTATTGTTCATTGCATGAGGAAGTTCCTAAATGTCAGAGATTCTTCCAATTCATTAACTAGATTGGCGGATTTCTGATGGATATATGCATTATACCTACAATTTTAAATATTTAATTAATAAAACAATAAGAAAGATTAAATGTACTTCCCAGAAAAAGCTTTCAGAATGTCACTAAAACTGTTGATTTTTGACACTGACATCTGTCATTTACAAACTATGTTATAAACATTACTATGTTATAAAAGTTTCAATTTATCAACAGATTTCCTTAGGCCTTAGTCTCTGCATTAAATTATTCTATATATTACAGTGCCTTTATCTCTAAATCTATACAAGATATAATAAAAATTTTAAGTGTATTAGATGGAGAATTTTATGTTCTTCAATATTCGTAATAATAAAATTTTCCAAAAAAATATATTTAGAAGATTTTTTTAAATTACTATTACTATTACTTCCGGTTCTCTACTTGTTACCAAAGTCTAATCAGCTCTTCCCAGGATTGTCAGAATGAGGAAACTGCAAATATTTTTTAAGTTTTATAGTATTTGAGAAACCGTCGTTCCAACATCCACACTTACTTACGCACACACGGACATCATCGTAAAAATGTTATAATCGGATTATAGGGACCTATTATCTAATTCATAATTTCAATGTTCTTTTGTCTATACCTCATCCATTCTTCCCATTTGTCTGACTCATCTAAGATTATTCACTTTTCTTTTATTCATTTTTCATATTCGTACATCATATGCCGCATTGTTTCGTCTTTCTTCGTACACATTCTACATAATTTATTTTCTTTCGTCATCCAGCTTTAGCATTCTCTTCATTTCCGCACCTAAAACCTGCTATTATTTTCGTAACCCCCGATCGACCTACTTTGAACAGATACCTTAATAAGAACTTTTCATGGATATTTTCCACCTTTCTTTCCACTCCGATATCTCTACTCCGCAACACATCTTACTTCTTAACACTGAGTCAAATATCATAAATTTTTAATATTAATAGTAAAATAGCGAACTCTAGGTGAATCAATGTTAAATAAAATATTTTAAGAAAACACTTGCCATGTTTCACAAGATTGCAGCGTCTGAATCAACCTTTCGGCCATCAACGGACGCCGGCCATGCTCAGCTAGTAACCATAGACGCGTTTCGCTCTTGTTAGAGCTCATCAGTATGGTATAACTGCTGTCTCTTTGCAGAGAAAATTCCCAACTGAGCATGGCGAGAGATGTAAAGCATCTCATACAAGATAGTTGACTTAAGAGGGAATGTACCCACATGTAGAGCCATCTATCAAGGGATCGCCAAAATGCACTGGCAGCTATTTAAATATTAATAGTAAAATAGCGAACTCTAGGTGAAACAATGTTAAATAAAATATTTAAGAAAACACTTGCCATGTTTCACAAGATTACAGCGTCTGAATCAACCTTTCGGCCATCAACAGACGCCGGCCATGCTCAGCTCGATAGATGGCTCTACATGTGGGTACATTCCCTCTTAAGTCAACTGTCTTTTATGAGATGCTTTACATCTCTCGCCATGCTCAGTTGGGAATTGTCTCTGCAAGGAGACAGCAGTTATACCATACTGATGAGCTCTAACAAGAGCGAAACGCGTCTATGGTTACTAGCTGAGCATGGCCGGCGTCTGTTGATGGCCGAAAGGTTGATTCAGACGCTGTAATCTTGTGAAATATGGCAAGTGTTTTCTTAAATATTTTATCATAAGTTTAGTTTTGTAATTTTCTTAAACCGGTAAAATAAACCAGTTAATAGATATTTCTACAAAAATTTGGCGAACGTTAATCGTAACCCAAACCTGTATTTTATAATCTTCAAAAACAATAATCGTTAACCGAAAAAAATATACCGTTTCTTTTTAATAAAACCAAAATAGGATTTATTAGGCCTTTGCTATGAACACGTTGGAGTCAAAATGAATGAAAAACTCTCAATTTGATCTTCATAAATACCTATGCGGCTTATGTCTTCAGCATTTTCAAATTTCGCGGTTTTAATTGGAGCCAAAATGGCGGACTTTCGCACTCCTTTAGTAATCTAGGGACTTTAATAATCATATATAGGTCCTTAAATATTATTCCTGTAAATAACAATTTTCACATACGAGTATATGGCAATTACATCTTTATTTATTTCAAGTCGTCATTTTTGTTTTTGTATCTGCATTTTCATGAATAAATTAGATACTTGTTTTAAATCTTACTACCTTTTTCCTTGTAAACTACATCGTCACATCCAAATTCATCAAATTTATGTCGAATATTTAGATTTTTATTTTATTTTCATAACTAATATTTTTAAATATACACAACAAATAGTTATAAAAAATTACACAAGCTAATATTTTTTGCATATAACCGAAAAAATAACCGTTTTAAAACCGGTTTGGAGAATACAAAAACCGTTAATAAAATAAAATTCTCAATATTGGTTAACCGTTAACCAATATTTTCACCGGTTTCATGCCCTGCTCCTATACCCCACATTTGTACCATAATTACTAATTATTTGTCTTATATGCTCTTCCTCTCTGTTGTTTCTTTGAAAGTAGTAACCCAAAAACTATATTCTACTTACTTTTTAATCTTTTTTCCATTCCATTCCTATTCTTCTTTAGTTTGTTTTCCTCCTTTTTGAATATTATTTTGGAATTATCTAAATTTAGTTGGAGCTTTTCGTTTTGTGGAAAACTCTGCAGTCATTTCATGAGCGATCTCATCTCTACCTTTTTTCTGCTAGCTATTAAAGTTATATCGTATGCATATGCTAAAGACCAGAGTTTCGTATTTCCTATTACTACTTCTCCTGTTTGTCCTTTCTGTAGATGTTCCTCCATATCTCATATGTTCAGTTCGAACAGTGTGGGTCTGGGAGGGCATCCTTGTCTTAGTCCTTTTTTGTCCAGAATATTTGTTTCGCGATTCTCTGTACTTACACGGCTAGATGTGTCTTTCTATATCTACTGTTAAAGATTTTAAAGTCCAATCACTATCTCAACCGCACTCTCTGACTATCTTACTTCACTGTTTCGCCCCGAGCTGCTTCTTCCTTATAAAGCCCGGTATTCACTGTCGAACATTTCCACAACTGTTCTAGAATACAGTGACGCGGCGATTACGTCATTCGCTTACGGGCGTACGGTAATTAAACTTTTCGCGACGAGTTGTTTACATAGTCGTACGAGCAATTACGTTATCGCTTTCTCGAAGCATCTATGCGAGCGACACATTCAGACATGCCCATCTAATGGCGTCGATACGGTACTTTCGTTCGCTACAGTATATCGGCCGTGTGGCGTTCAAGATTTTTTGTAATAACAAAATTTAAAACGTCAATTCGCAAATCTGTAGGCTACAATCAATCTGTAACTGCACAACTTACAGATTTTCAGATCTGGAAATTCTGAACACATATCTGTAACGAGCCCAGTTACAGACATATTATTTACGATCTCGTAACGTTTTGACATGTGTAACCAACTTCACAAATATTTTGTACCCAATGTGACACAGTGCTGTGTTCTTCACTAAATAAGTAAAATAATGTAGGTATACACTAATTATTATTGCAAAAGACTACTAATTATGGAATGAAATATATCTGTTAACTTTAGAAGCGATTATGCATTAAAAAGTAATACCATCAACGTCTCAGCGGAAATGTTGCCATCACACCAGTGTGTCCTGCGTCCCTTTTCAGCCCCTCGTAATTCTCTCTACTTTCAACATCTTATAATATTTTAAACTTCCTTCCACCTTTTCTTCAATGCATTTTTCCTTCAATTATAATTTTCTGAATACAAACCCTCCTTCAAATATGTCCAATCCAATTGACCTTTCTTATTTTTCTCAAAATTCTTCTCACTTCTCCACCTCATTCCTTCATACTTTCTTCTTCTTCTTTTAGTAAAGATTGTCTTTCCCTAGGCGATTCTGCTTCCAATATCTTCTTTACTATTTCTATTCCAAGTCACTATACTTTCAACTTCCATGTTATTTGAAGGTGTTTACTTGTTCTACATTCTCTCCTAACCATATATTTGCGGATCATTCCTCAGTACTTTTGATATCTTTATGCTTATTCTCCAAATTCGTTCAAATTTATAGGTAATTATAACAGATTTACAATTTCCTGTGAACTACTATTGTTGTAAAAAAAGTTACTAAATAACTTTTGTTATACGAATTTACTTATTTTCATCATATTATAACAAAATACCCATTAAAATATTAACCGTTGTTGTTCATTTGCACAGAATTTTATTTTCATAGCCATGAATTTGTTAACGCTAATAAACAAGATGATTTTTTAATAATATCGGGAATGTTTTTTTATTACTGTTGATTTGTATAATAAGAAAAGAAAACAAACACAAACTTCAAAACCGTAGATGGTTTGTTCGGCCGTGGTTAGGCCTATGAACATATTGATTTATCAACGGGAATCAACAATTCTTCAAATATACTCGTATGAGTGTGCATGTATTTAATTCCTTGCTAACCCTCGTTGCATTGAAATTATGCAAACGTTTATATTTTTGTACAATTTATTTGCTTTGTCCTACAAATTATGAAGTTCGCAAATCAAATACTGCTTATCAAGAAAAAACAAAATATCAATTTGTTCCTATGAATCCATCTTCAAAATGTCAACAACTCACAAACAGAAAAGACAGCTGACGGATGAAGGAAAGTTATACCTTACCGCCATGATTAATAGTTTTCTCTTGTGATTGGTCGAATTTGAAATTTACATTTGAAATATATAATATAGTTATATTCCAAATCTAAATTTCAAATTTCTAAATTTGTAAATTGGTCATGAACCATCGCAAGCGTTTTAAGTGAGTTTGTATTTTAAAATCTGAATTATACAGGTGTTTCATTTAAGTGTGCCACCATTGCTATCTCGAGAACTATAAGAGCTACGAGGTTGGTTAAATTAGCGAAGAACCACCATTTTATAAGACTATCACAATGAGCAAATAAAAATTTTTTTCGACCAGTGGTTCTCAAAATACGGGACACAACTTTCTTATTGTAAATGGGAACATTTTTTCAGGTTAATCGATGGAGTATTTTTTTCTAAATTCAAGTTCGAAGGGTACATTTTGTATCATAAAAATGCTTGGGATGCAGTTAACATGTACAGAGAACGATATCCTGATAGAGTAAAGTACCCGGACGACGATTTTTCAGGAAACTAGAAACAAGACTTCGTGCGAATACTCAGGCATTCAATTGTAAGCGAGTGCGTGTTGGAAATAATATTGAAATAGACATTTTGGCATATTTTGAAGCAAATCCAACAGCCTCTATAAGAATGGTTGCTGCCGAGTGCAATGTAGGTGTGGCCACAGTGCACGCTATTAAAAAAAACATAAGTATAAACCATATAAATACCATAAAATCCACCATCTTCATCTTGGTGACGATGAGCGAAGATTAGAATTTTGCTATTTATTACTTAATAAGGAATATGAAATTTTAAAGAAAATAATTTGGACCGACGAAGCCAATTTATCAAATAATGGAATGTTCAACAGGTACAATACACATTATTGGAGTCGCGTCAACCCTTTTATAACAAGAGATACAGGTTTTCAAGAAAAATTTAGTGTTAATGTATGGTGTGCCATTCTAAACAATCGCGTTTACTGTTATATGTACGAGGGTACGCTTACTGGCGCTCGATATTTAGAATTTCTCAGGTACATGGTAGACAATATTTTGGATGATCTGCCTTATTAGTATTGCGAGACGTATATTTCCAACAAGATGGAGCACCAGCTCACAACAATGGTCCAATTGCGTGGCCCGCAAGAACCCCTGACTTAAGCCCATTGGATTTCTTTTTATGGGGGCTATCTAAAAGACAAAGTTTATGCTACAGTACATCCCGATGTTGAAAGTTTAAGAAATAATATTGAAGATGTCATCACTAATATTGACAGGAGAACATTAAGAAAAGTAATACATAGTTTATTTAAAAGAGTTCAATTATGCATTAATCAGAATGGGAGAAATTTTGAACAATTTTTATAATTTAATATTTATTAATTTTAATATTATTGTAGTTACACCATTATTTGATTTGTTTATTTTTCAATTGTTTTCTATCCATAGCACTCTTGTTTCAGCCAGATATAAATGAAATACACATAAATTTAACATGCATTTTTCTCAGTTATTTTGTTTATTAGTATATGATATGTTTATATCGTTGAATTCAGAAAAAAAATACTCTATCGAATAACCTAAAAAAAATGTTCCCATGTAAAATAAGAAAGTTGTGTCCCGTATTTTGAAAACCACTGGTCGAAAAAAAATTTATTTGCTCATTGTAATAGTCTTGTAAAATGGTGGTTCTTTGCTAATTTAACCCTGCGGCGGGCGCGCTTTTGAAAATCACATGAGCGGTCGCGCTGCGGTATTTTATGCCGCAAGTAAAAAGAACTACAATTTAATGCAAAAAACAAAATTTATTTATAAAATAATAATAAAAAAAAACATAATTAAATATATTTCTTATTACAATAAATACTAAATGTCGAACTTAATTCGCCTACTCAAGGTGTCGAGAAAAGGGATAATTCATGTTCACAATTCTCTTGATTTTAACATTTATTTGGACGTTTCGGAGGTCCAAAAACCTCCATCTTCAGCATTTTACATTATTGTGTTCTAAGTTTTACATTTAATGTTGTGTGGTAAGATGTGTTCTCTTACAAAACCCCGTAAATTTGATAAGAGGGTGGGTCTTCACCTCCATCCTGGTTTTTTGAGGGATTAAGGCTTGAAAGTTATTTAAAAAATGAAAGTGACCAGCACTTTTGTTACCTCGACCACATACATGGTGACAGGTTTGAATTTATATTTGAGGTTCCTTCTTGAAAATTTTCCACTACTAGAATTATACTTTTTTTAAGTAAAGTTATTTTACACTATATCGATGTTATAACATTCATGAAAATATTTAAAATCGTTCAAATAAAAAAGTAAATTCTGAAACACATTACTTACATGACTAGTCGCGTTGCGGCACGGAGTGCCGCTATTTGGTAGTTGTCCCTTTTACGGCTTGAATACTACTGGACCTATGGTTACAACTCACCGGTTTTGTGTAGTATGCGTTGTTATAATAGTCATTTAAGAATACCAGACAGGGCATAGTTATGAAAATAAAAATAAATGTGATATATGTAAAAAAGAAAAATTGCGGCATAAAATGCCGCTGCGCGCCCGCCGAAGGGTTAACTAACCTCGTAGCTCTTATAGTTCTCGAGATAGCAATGGTGGCACATTTAAATAGAATGCCCTGTATATTATAAATTCGTAAATTAAATTCATACAGTCCTAAGTGTTCACAAATTTTCTGTAAGCTGCAGATGTGATCAGAATTGCAATTTTGATCGTAAGCTGTCACAGGCCTTACAGATTTGCTTACATATCTTACAGATTTGCTCAGAATTGACCTATTAGGAATCACTTAGTTATTTGTGATATTTATATTACATAGTCGTATGACAAAAGCTCTTCTTTTATATAATCAAGTATCCTACGCCTACTTTTGACTATTTTCAATGCCAATTTTGATTTTAAATAAATTTTAATTCTAATGTCAAAATGCGTATGTGTACATAGATAGGTATAGAGCGAGTTTTCAAAAAACGTTAAAAAATATAAAGCAAGTTTTGCAAAAACAGGCACATTTTCAGTATTATTTCTTATGATGGTATGAAGCGAGATTTGATAAAACGGATTGCACCATGCTATCGTACGCATCTGATACTATAAGAAACGATGTGTAACTCATTTCTTCAAATATCGGACATATCGAGTTTTGAAAAAACGGTCTTTGAATCTTAGTCTGACAAATATTTTCGAACTGGTCCTTGTCGACGTCGCGCATATAGTGGAGGAGCGTTAGCTCAAAAAAGTGCATTGTCTCGGAACCGGTCAAAACAGCTCCGATTTTAATATTTTTTTTAAAATGTCTGTAATTAAAAATACTTTAACCTTTATAGGTTAAAAATTGACGCTTTAGCCAAAAAATAAATTCAAAATTCGAAAAAGTCAAAAATTTTAGAAATTTTTTTTTAAATTCCTGTTGAAAAATTATAAATTAAAAATAAAATATGTTTTAAAAATACGTTTATTATATTAACTAGTCTTCAAAGATCAAGATAATGAGTGTAATGCAGCAAAAAATGATGACTACTTTAATTCGTTATCGATAGAAATTTATTACAAAATACATTTTAAAAATATTTTAAATTATTTTGTACATTATCTTTGTCTTCTATTTCGTCATCATTATCTGTAGTCATTGGTGGTGGAGGACAATTTTTGCAAATTTCACTGCTTGTACAAGCGGGCATTCAGAACAGCTCGGTTTTTCTGCATCCATAATTCCCAGTATAGTCAGATTTACATCTGCAGAATATTATCTTCAATATCTGCTTCTGAGCAGGTAGCTAGTCCATGGGGTTTGGTATAAAAAAAATTGTAAGCTTCCACCCCCCATTCAATCGGTGAAAAATAATTACCCAGCCACAACGGCACTTGTAAATAAACTTTTTCAGATGTTCCATTGCTGCATCTGCTATGCACGGTAAATTGGCCAATAATATAACAAATGGATTATCCAAAATTCAAATATCAAGAATTCTACTATATTATACTAATTGTTATAAATTTTCATACGGCTAAGTGTCAACCAAATATGAAGCAGAATGTTAGTTTGCAAAGAAGGAGCATCAAGCGTTGCACACAGTGGAGTTATGGATGAAATATGAATAGTCGTTGAATGTCACCCAGCTGAGCGCATGAAAAATGAAGATATCCAAAATGCTCCTAATTTCGGACAAGATTAGATAATCAGGGCAGCCCTCAGCGCACATGGATGAGTGAAAAGGCGGTGGATGAATTGCCTACGAGAAGACAAGACATTTGAATTGTAGACGGTGCAATCCGAACAAAGTGCGAATAAGATGACTCTCTATGAGAAGGAACACTTTATTTAAATGTTATAAACACAAGATGAAAGTGAATTAAGAAAAATATACTTAGAGAATCTCTTAATTATTGGTTTGCCCTGCGACTATTGTTGACATGACAAGTCTACGTTACAGAACTCTTATATTTATCTCAAAAATTATGGGAAAATGTACGAGCACTGTAGACTACAGTAACATTGAACTGCAAAAGTTATCAAATTCTTCTTAAGTAAGATATAATATTGACGACATTACACATCGATATTAGTATAAATAGAGCGCAATCTCACCATCACTTTATTGAAATAAAATCAATGTGTTATTTAGATACATGATTAAAAAAAAAGAAAATTTGATAGAAGTTATGTACGAATATATGCACATTTCCAGATATACCTTATACAATTAAGACTGCCCAAAATTAATGTTTTCACTACATGTATGTAGAGAAGACAAACATTGTCCGAATTAATAATCCCTGTTATCTGCATAAAATTTTAATATGGTAGAATATATTTTAAAATTTGTTGTACATAATTTATATTAAAATAACCTACAGATTTTGTAAATATATGTGAAAAATATATAAAGAAGTTTGAACATCAAAGACTTATACATGAATGTATTTGTATTTGTAAAAATAATCTTTGTTTTATGCACACAGCCAGGTAAACTATCCGGCGAGAGGTTATGTGCTGGCCACATCAAATTATATACTCCAATCATTTTAGAATAGATCTTACTTCTCAGTATTCAATATACAAGATCCTAGGATGTCGTTTTTAAATATTATACTTTCATAAATAACATTATTTTAACGACGATATTAATAATTTTTAAAAATTAAATAATTTAATAAATAACAAAGAGCGTCAATTTTCAAAATATAAAGGTTGAAGTATTTGGCATTACCGACATTTAAAAGAAAAATCATCAAAATCGGAGTTGTTTGAACTTAGCGTTCCTCCACTAATACGAGTATTACGATTTCGAATCGATGCAGAACTAATTTAGTCCCTTGTAACAAATATATAAAATGATTGATGTTTCCATAATTGATTTTTATCACCTTCCGGTCCTCGATTTTTAAAGTTATGAGTTCCGTTTTTGTCAAAGAATATAGTTGATTAGGTGTTAATAAATATATACTAGATACCTCAAAATTTTAAGTAACTATTTGTTAACACCTTACCTGAATTGCGCTCTAGAACTTTGTCCACATTTAATAAAATTAATAAAACTGTTTAAATATACCTTACTTACATATCGTCAGGTTTATATTTTCATTTAATCAATTTACAGAACGGGTAGCGCTCCAAATCCGTCACATGGATATATAACATGGAAAAACAGTTTTCTCTTGCGCGTTGCTTTTTATTATTTGAGAAAAATGTAAGGTTGTAGGGCATAAAATTCTGCATAAAAATTAGCAAACAAAATTTTATTGCTTTTTATTATTTGAGAAAAATATAAGATTGTAGGTCATAAAATGTATAGTAACTACAAAAATTGGATATGAAAATTTCGAAAATTATATACCTATAGTATAATATAATTTAATTCTGCAATTTAGTTTAACTTAACCCTTCGGATGTGGCCCCCAGTCTGACAAACCCGATTTATTCTATGGCAAACTGAGAATTTTTTTGTTGGTTTCTTTTTTGAGAGTTAAATTTTTATTTGTTTCATTTTTTATATAGAATGTTCGTCTTCCTAGAAAAAAGATTCAGTTCATAAACTTATGCCATTATTTTTTTTTTTAACAAAAATATTATTTTGACCCGGCACTACCTCCCGTGTCACAGAAAAGGGCGCCATTTTTGAAGGATTAAAACAAATGAATATATATATATATATATATATATATATATATATATATATATATATATATATATATATATATACATACAGTATGTCCCATTTAGAGGTGCCACCATTGGGATCTCGAGAACTATAAGAGATACGATGTCGGTTAAATGGAACTTTTTGTGCAACTTTGGGAGGCCATCTCAGATGTGCTTTTGTTTTTCCAAAAATTCTCATAGGACACTAGATAATGACGAAAAACTGAATATTGTTGATTTTTTCTTTCTCAAATAATTTCTAAACATTTAGTAATTGAGAAAAACGTTTCAAATATAAAAGATAGATATTTTTATTAACTAACCAGTGGCGTACGAAATAAATTTTCATATCCGTAAATTTTCGAGATATAACACAAACTTATATTTTTTTAAATGGAACCCATATCTGATTTTAGTCTCAAAAAAATCAATATTTTTTTCTCTTTTCAATGGTGTAAGGGTTATTATGTTTTATATTTGTTTTGCTCCTAAAATTTAATTTTTCTCTTTATTTTCCTGAATTTTCTAATTATTTCCCGAAAACACATTATTATTTTTACCTGTGTGAAAACAGCAACGGCAACGATCAAAAGAGTGCAGCAACGAGTAAATGAAAGTGCACCGTTACACAAAATCGTGCGCAATAATCCAGCAACGCCAGCAACGGAAAATAGTATTGATAACATATAAATTAAAATTAAAAACAAAACAGCTGATTATTTATATATATGCAGTAGTACATGAGCAATAATACAAAGCCAGCCTTGTAGTACAATTAACAATTATTTTCACTGAAGATGTAGAATCTTAATATTTTTATATTGTTTATATCCATATAAAGCCTAAATATATAATTAAAAATTAGAGTGTGGACATAACTTTAGCGGACATTTTGATTTTTTCCTCCATTCATAAGTCACTGCACCCAATTTTAAATGTTACGATATAATAGGAAAGCTGTCTATTTGCTATATACGCAACTACTACGTGTTACAAAGCGCAAGGGTTGAGTTATGACCCATCAACTACAGACATTACTTTCGCGGATTTTTTTTTTTTTATTAATAAATCACTGCTCTCAATTCAAAATTTTACGGTATAATAGGAAGGGTGTCTGTTATATACGCACGCACTAAGCGTTACGAGGCGTAGGGGTTGAGTTATGAACCGTCAACTGTAAATATAACTCGCGGTTATTTTATTATTTTTTTTCTTATTAATAAATTACTGCTCCCAAATCAAAATTTTACGGTATAATAGGAAGGGTGTCTGTTTGTTATATACGCAAGCACTAAGTGTTACGAGGCGTAGGGGTTGAGTTATGAACCATGAATTGCAAATATAACTTTATATTTTTTTTTTTTCTTATTAATAAATCACTGCTCCCAAATCAAAATTTTACGGTATAATAGGAAGGGTGTCTGTTTGTTACATACGCACGCACTAAGCGTTACGAGGCGTAGGGGTTGAGTTATGAACCATCAATTGCAAATATAACTTTCGCGGTTATTTTATTATTTTTTTTTCTTATTAATAAATCACTGCTCCCAATTCAAAATTTTACGGTATAATAGGAAGGGTGTCTGTTTGTTATATACGCAAGCTCTAAGTGTTACGAGGCGTAGGGGTTGAGTTATGAACCATCAACTGCAAATATAACTTTATATATTTTTTTCTTATTAATAAATCACTGCTCCCAATTCAAAATTTTATGGTATAATAAGAAGGGTGTCTGTTTGTTATATACGCAAGCTCTAAGTGTTACGAGGCGTAGGGGTTGAGTTATGAACCATCAACTGTAAATATAACTTTATATTTTTTTTTCTTATTAATAAATCACTGCTCCCAATTCAAAATTTTACGGTATAATAGGAAGGGTGTCTGTTTGTTATATACGCAAGCACTAAATGTTACGAGGCGTAGGGGTTGAGTTATGAACCATGAATTGCAAATATAACTTTATATTTTTTTTTTCTTATTAATAAATCACTGCTCCCAATTCAAAATTTTACGGTATAATAGGAAGGGTGTCTGTTTGTTATATACGCAAGCTCTAAGTGTTACGAGGGGTAGGGGTTGAGTTATGAACCATCAACTGTAAATATAACTTTATATATTTTTTTTTCTTATTAATAAATCACTGCTCTCAATTCAAAATTTTACGGTATAATAGGAAGGGTGTCTGTTTGTTATATACGCAAGCTCTAAGTGTTACGAGGGGTAGGGGTTGAGTTATGAACCATCAACTGTAAATATAACTTTATATTTTTTTTTCTTATTAATAAATCACTGCTCCCAATTCAAAATTTTACGGTATAATAGGAAGGGTGTCTGTTTGTTATATACGCAAGCTCTAAGTGTTACGAGGCGTAGGGGTTGAGTTATGAACCATCAATTGCAAATATAACTTTATATTTTTTTTTCTTATTAATAAATCACTGCTCCCAAATAAAAATTTTGCGGTATAATAGGAAGGGTATCTGTTTGTTATATACGCAAGCTCTAAGTGTTACGAGGCGTAGGGGTTGAGTTATGAACCATGAATTGCAAATATAACTTTATATTTTTTTTTTCTTATTAATAAATCACTGCTCCCAATTCAAAATTTTACGGTATAATAGGAAGGGTGTCTGTTTGTTATATACGCAAGCACTAAGTGTTACGAGGCGTAGGGGTTGAGTTATGAACCATCAATTGCAAATATAACTTTCGCGGTTATTTTATTATTTTTTTTTTCTTATTAATAAATCACTGCTCCCAATTCAAAATTTTACGGTATAATAGGAAGGGTGTCTGTTTGTTATATACGCAAGTTCTAAGTGTTACGAGGCGTAGGGGTTGAGTTATGAACCATCAATTGCAAATATAACTTTCGCGGTTATTTTATTATTTTTTTTTTCTTATTAATAAATCACTGCTCCCAATTCACAATTTTACGGTATAATAGGAAGGGTGTCTGTTTGTTATATACGCAAGCACTAAGTGTTACGAGGCGTAGGGGTTGAGTTATGAACCATCAACTGCAAACATAACTTTCGCGGTAATATATATATATATATATATATATGTCTTTACATGTAACTTTAAAGAGTAGTATTTAACACTTTTCCCATACTCCGGACAGCTGTACCTGTCAAATATTTTTCATCTACTTTACTGGACAGTCGTGGTTAAACCTTTATATAATATATATATATATATATATACAGGTACAGCATATATATATATATATATATATATATATATATATATATATATATATATATATATATACAGGGTGTTAATACTAAGTCGTTACACCCGAAAATGGTGGTTAGAACTCATTAAAACAAACAACTTTTCTTAGTTCCAATTTTTGATTTGGGGCCCCGGTTCGTAGTTATTGGAGTTCTTTTGTTTTTCGAAAAATCGTCATAACTCCCTTATTTTAAGGACTATTGAAAATTGTTTTCTTTCAAATTTACCTTTAGGCTCTCTAAAATATTTGGCATTTACAATTATTTTTATTTTTTCAAATGACAAAATGGCGATCGATCAAAAATTTCAAAACATGATTTTTTGATAACCACTCCATCGATTTTCGAAAGTAAAACTTTTATAAAATCCTTAAACTATCTACTACAATATTTGTTATAAACATTTTTTTTAATCTATCAAAAAAAAAAAGTATTTAGTCTTTTTCTTGACTTACATAAGTGCACTGTGTTCAGAAAAAAATCTAATTCGGAGTAAGCTATGAAAACAGAAACGTATGTTTGATCAATAATCAAGTTGTCACAATTGATCGTGAAATGTAATTTTAAGGAGAAATGATAATGAAGGAGGTTACAGATTATTGCCATTCACCGTTTCCTAATTTATTTCTGTTTTAATATAAGGATTAAAGAATATTTCTTCAAATAACATATTTGACAATATCTTGTGTCAAATTGACATTTAATTAATTACTTTCAAATTGATACACGTTTTTTTTTTTCATAGCCTATTCCGAATTAATTCTGCACGCACCACTTATGTAAGTTAAATAAGTGAAAAAAGACTTTTTTTGAATAGATTGAAAAAAATGTTTAGGACAAATATTGTAGTAGATAGTTTAAGGATTTTATAAATGTTTTACTTTCAAAAATCGATGGAGTGGTTATCAAAAAATCATGTTCTGAATTTTTTGATCGATCGCCATTTTGTCATTTAAAAAAATAAAAAATAATTGTAAATGCCAAATGTTTTAGAGAGCCTAAAGGTAAATTTGGGAGAAAATTTTTTTTCAATAGTCTTTAAAATAAGGGAGTTATGACGATTTTTCGAAAAACAAAAGAACTCCATTAACTACGAACCGGGGCACCAAATCAAAAATTGAAAATAAGAAAAGTTGTTTGTTTTAATGAGTTCTACCTACCACTTTCGGGTGTAACGACTTAGTATTAACACCCTGTATATATACAGCTGGTTCATAACTCAACCCCTACGCCTCGTAACACTTAGAACTTGCGTATATAACAAACAGACACCCTTCCTATTATACCGTAAAATTTTGAATTGGGAGCAGTGATTTATTAATAAGAAAAAAAAAATAATAAAATAACCGCGAAAGTTATATTTGCAATTGATGGTTCATAACTCAACCCCTACGCCTCGTAACACTTAGTGCTTGCGTATATAACAAACAGACACCCTTCCTATTATACCGTAAAATTTTGAATTGGGAGCAGTGATTTATTAATAAGAAAAAAAAAATAATAAAATAACCGCGAAAGTTATATTTGCAATTGATGGTTCATAACTCAACCCCTACGCCTCGTAACACTTAGTGCTTGCGTATATAACAAACAGACACCCTTCCTATTATACCGTAAAATTTTGAATTGGGAGCAGTGATTTATTAATAAGAAAAAATAAATAATAAAATAACCGCGAAAGTTATATTTGCAATTGATGGTTCATAACTCAACCCCTACGCCTCGTAACACTTAGAACTTGCGTATATAACAAACAGACACCCTTCCTATTATACCGTAAAATTTTGAATTGGGAGCAGTGATTTATTAATAAGAAAAAAAAAAATAATAAAATAACCGCGAAAGTTATATTTGCAATTGATGGTTCATAACTCAACCCCTACGCATTGTAACACTTAGAACTTGCGTATATAACAAACAGACACCCTTCCTATTATACCGTAAAATTTTGATTTGGGAGCAGTGATTTATTAATAAGAAAAAAAAAATATAAAGTTGCAATTCATGGTTCATAACTCAACCCCTACGCCTCGTAACACTTAGTGCTTGCGTATATAACAAACAGACACCCTTCCTATTATACCGTAAAATTTTGAATTGGGAGCAGTGATTTATTAATAAGAAAAAAAAAATAATAAAATAACCGCGAAAGTTATATTTGCAATTCATGGTTCATAACTCAACCCCTACGCCTCGTAACACTTAGTGCTTGCGTATATAACAAACAGACACCCTTCCTATTATACCGTAAAATTTTGAATTGGGAGCAGTGATTTATTAATAAGAAAAAAAAAATAATAAAATAACCGCGAAAGTTATATTTGCAATTGATGGTTCATAACTCAACCCCTACGCCTCGTAACACTTAGTGCTTGCGTATATAACAAACAGACACCCTTCCTATTATACCGTAAAATTTTGATTTGGGAGCAGTAATTTATTAATAAGAAAAAAAATAATAAAATAACCGCGAAAGTTATATTTACAGTTGACGGTTCATAACTCAACCCCTACGCCTCGTAACGCTTAGTGCGTGCATATATAACAAACAGACACCCTTCCTATTATACCGTAAAATTTTGAATTGAGAGCAGTGATTTATTAATAAAAAAAAAAATCCGCGAAAGTAATGTCTGTAGTTGATGGGTCATAACTCAACCCTTGCGCTTTGTAACACGTAGTAGTTGCGTATATAGCAAATAGACAGCTTTCCTATTATATCGTAACATTTAAAATTGGGTGCAGTGACTTATGAATGGAGGAAAAAATCAAAATGTCCTCTAAAGTTATGTCCACACTCTAATTTTTAATTATATATTTAGGCTTTATATGGATATAAACAATATAAAAATATTAAGATTCTACATCTTCAGTGAAAATAATTGTTAATTGTACTACAAGGCTGGCTTTGTATTATTGCTCATGTACTACTGCATATATATAAATAATCAGCTGTTTTGTTTTTAATTTTAATTTATATGTTATCAATACTATTTTCCGTTGCTGGCGTTGCTGGATTATTGCGCACGATTTTGTGTAACGGTGCACTTTCATTTACTCGTTGCTGCACTCTTTTGACCGTTGCCGTTGCTGTTTTCACACAGGTTCATTATGTTCCAATATTTTTATATTCACTCATAATAATCTGTATTTTACATTTAACAAATATAAAATAAATTTGACAAATCTAATAGAATAACAACAAAAATTCAAAATAGTACTCGTATCTTTGAAGCATCTATTTTTGTTTATTTATATAAAATTATAAATTAGGGTGGCAATTTTTGTTGCGATTTTGTTCAGAATTGACCCATAAGTCCCGATTTTAAACGTAATCGCAGGATCTTGGTATGTCTATGATCGTTCATTTGTTTGCTGCACTCCTCCATACTATTTGTCATTCTTCTAACATTGGGTGGAGCTATGCCGCTTAATAAAAGCAGCTGGTTAACTGTTGAACATTTCAAAAAATCAGTTATTATACAGCAAGTTTTGTATAGTAGGGTATCCAACATCCAACCGTTTATCAAGTGATGATCTCTTCCAGACTAACGCAGCGTACTCAGCATAAAGTACGACAGGACAAGAGCTGATGTTCTTAAAGTGTGTATTGTTATTATTGTAAGGAAATTCATTACCTTCTTCTTCTTCAATATCTTTCGAGATTAATGAATTAATAAATGAATTTTACATTACGAAAACATATACCATAATCTTATTTGCTACTATAACAGGACTCTATAATAATTATAAAAATTGTGATAGATATGTATTTGACACTTAGACTGAGTTATCAATATCACAAATCTCGTCACAAATAAAAAAAGTTGAACTCTCTGACACTGCTTTTGACCAAAACAATGTTACAAAATTGACTTTGTAAGCGCGAAGTAGGAAATATTTATTTGTCTCAAGGTACTGAAGTTCCAATTTATGTCAGGAATGTGGAATTTAGTTGCCGAGGACGTAGACCCGAGGAAAATAAACTATATGAGATATCCTGAAAAAACATCGAAAATCAGACAGCCTGTACATAAACAGTAAAGTACTCTTTTAACATAAAATTGAAAGTATTTGTTTGTAGATTCATAATAATTATAAAATTAACTCTAACCAAACTTCTAAATAACTGTTGTCAAAATGTCATATGTCAAAATTTAATAATAATAGTAAATGTTCTTTGGAACTATTATTATTACCAACATAGAGTTTTTAATATTTCTTTTAATAATTTTGAAATACCTACAGTGAATTAGTTATTGCGAAACAGTAAAAACAGTATGAAAAACACGTATGGCCCATCCAGCGAATCAAGCGGTTTACGTCATAAATACAATATCACTAGAAACAATGACGTCATATGTTAAAAAGTTTACATGAGCATGTAAAACGAATTAAAATATGACCTGTGGGCAGGGGCGGATCTAGGTTTTTCGGGGCCTAGGGCTTGAAGTACAAGGGGGGCCCCCATTCTTTTTTTCAGATTAAAAATATTTCAATTATTTTAAATATATTTATTAATGAAATGGTGTTGAATAACAAACATTATATATTATATAAAAAAAAAATATAAAAATAAAGAAATACATATTAGTAACAATCAATAACAAAAACATATAAACAAACTATTTTTTTTATAAAATAAATATAGGTACTATCTCGCCATTTACCCATAGCTGGGAGTGACATTCTGCAAACTTTTAATTAAAATTTATTTTTTCTACATTTTTTATTTGCGTAGTCTTTTATAACGTCGTCGTATGTGAGCGATCTGGTAATATCGTATTCTATTGATAATATGCATAAGTCAGCCAATCTTTCATTATGCATAGTGTTGCGATATTTGTTTTTTATGTAGCTCATCCTGGAGAAAGATCTTTCTGCCTCACAATTTGCAATTGGGAGAGTTAGGAAAATTTTTAAAATTGTGTATAAATTTGGAAATGTATCTACTAGCTCTTTAACATATATTATTTTTAACATTTTGGAACAGTCTAGATATTGTACGGGTACCTCTAAAAGACCAGCGGTTTCCAAATATTTTTTAAAATGTAGACTTTCATTTTCTAATAAATCTGTAATATCCTGATCATAAAATTTAGTTATTTCTTTAATACTTTTAGTGTCAATATTCTCACATTCTCTGTTACCAATATCAAACAGAAATTGAAATTTTTTACTGATTTCTTCATATATTTGACCTCTTCTTTGTAATTCTGTCGCAAATTTATCAAGAATCACATTCATAATTTCAATTCTAAATTTATCTCTCCCAGTTAATAATTCGCAACTGGTCTCACTGTCAGCAAACCTTTTTGTTCTTTTTCTTTCACATCTGTAGTCTTTATTCACGTTTTCACTTAATTTTTTTGCAGCTGTTTCATAGGCAACAAGTTTTTCTTGAATATTGTTTCTAATATTAGATATAAAAAGCACAAGTGAATTAATTAAATGTGATCCTTGTGATACATCTAATCCAGGCATTTGTAATTTTTTATTTACTTTGTTGATTCTTTCTAAAATTTCTTCCCAAAATACAATTAAAATAGCATTCTCCAGAGTGATTAATTTAGAATATATATTTTTTGCATCTCTTTTATTATCAGCTTTCTCTTCGCTGTTATTATAAATATCTTTTAGTGTTGTTAAAATAATATTGTAGCCATTTCTAAGTGCTCTAATAGCATCATAATGGCTACTCCATCTAGTTTTTCCTAAATTTTTTGGGGTATATAAATAATCTGACTCTCTTTTCAAATTTTCCATTAATAGGCCCCACTTCTGAGCCGAAGAAGAAAAATATACAAATAATTGTTGAACAACGCCAAAGAAAGAAACAATTTCCCCTATTACACTGACAGTCTCTACACCTACTAAATTTAAACTATGTGCCGCACAAGGTGTATATATGGCAAATTTATTTTCTCTTTTTAGATGTGCCTGCAAACCATTATATTTTCCTGCCATATTTGCGGCATTATCGTATGACTGACCGCGACAATTGTTAATTGGCAGATTATTTTGGTCTAGTACTTCTTTAATAACATTAAATAAGGAAACACCAGTATGCGATGAAATTGGGCATAGAGTCAAAAATCTTTCATAAATTTCACCTTTATAGCAATATCGCACAATTATGGAGAGTTGGTCTATATGAGCTACGTCCGGGGTTGAATCAACAATAAGAGAAAAGTATTTAGTGTCATCATTATTAATTTCTTCTGTTATTTTTTTCAATACCTGTTTTGCCATAAGTGTTATTATTTCCTCATATACTGTCTTTGATAAGTAAGTTACAGAATTTTTGGTCTTATTTTGAATATGTTCCTTAAGAAATTGATCAAATTCTGAAATTAATTCTAAACATCCCATAAAATTTCCATTATTTGAAACTCCAAACATTTCATTATGACCGCGAAATGGTAAGCCTCGCTCACTAAGAAATTTAATTACTGCAACGACACGCTTTAAAACATTATAAAAATAGTCCGATTCTTTTTGAATTTCGTCTCTTAATTGTTTATCTATAACGTTTTTATTTTCCTTTCGTGTCCACCAAACAATCATAGAGTCTTTATGTATTTTATTTGCTTCATGACTTTCAATATAATTATTAGCATGTTTCCAATCAGAATACCCTTTTACAAAATAATTAGAAGAAGTTGAAAAAAGCTTGCACACTAAACAGTATATATTTCCAGTACTTGGAGAGTAACAAAGCCAAGATCTGTGAACTTTCTGGCCGTTTCGAAGAGATTTTTCAAAATATTGGTCCGAAAAATACCGTGACTGATTTCGTCCAACTCTAACTGAAGCAACATATTTTAACCCTGGCGGATTTCTATTTTGGAAAAAACTAGTTTCTTTTGTTAAACAATAATTGATTGAAACAGGATTTAATACATTTGGCCATAATCCCAAATCGTTATACTCATTTAAAGCCATAATATCAACTAATTCACTTTCATTACTGGTCTTGCAAAGAGTTACGTTTAGGTGATTTTTAGTTCCATCCAAATTTTCTGGATCTGCTATAACAATTTCTTCATCATTTTCTTCACATGGAACTTTTATAATATTGTCATCTTTTACAGTAGTACTTGATCCAACAGCGAAATCAGTCTTCAAAGTAAAATAATTGGTTAACTTTTTACATTTCTTCAATTCTTGTTTTTTATTTTCCACTAGTTTTCTTTTCTCACTCCCGCTCAGGTACTTTCTTCCGGACATTTTTTTAAAAAAAGGGGCAGTATAGGTACTAAAAATTAATGAAGCCTACTTATTCGTATTCGCATTACAAGGAAATATTTTTAAAATATTCTACTTACAATTATTATAAACGATATTTAAAATTGAAACAAAAGGAGTTCTCAGCGATGCATATGAAATATAACGGTATACGAAAGTGTTATCACGCACAGTGTCACATGCTAACAACTCTCCCCTCTTTATTGCATCAACACTGAAATGTTTATTGAAAAGTACCTATTACTGATTTCAAGCGGCGGCTGACTCGCCGCATCGCCGCTTGCCGGCTTGACTGATGTGTGTGGTCCTATTACGATAAGTCGAGTCAGCTGCCGACTCAACAAAATGCCGCCTGGTGTGTTCCTAGCCGAAAGGTTTATTACCCGACGCTGACAAAGAAAACCTGCGGTGTTGCTAAGTAATTTCGATGCATGTACACTAGTACACTCATTATTATTAGAATTATGATACATTTTACGTTTATGAAAATAAAATAAATAATACTCATTATAATTATACTTTTAATATTAACTAGGAGTATTTTTTACTATACAATAAGTGCGCATTGTTAGTAAAAAGTATCAAAAATTGATAATAATAATAATTCAATTTTTGTGGGCCCTTTGACTCTTGGGGGCCCAGGGCTTAAGCCCTATTAGCCCCCATGTAGATCCGCCCCTGCCTGTGGGTTGCCTTTATAAATCCAAATCTAGATAACCAAGGTAACACGTCTGGTATCATTTTTTTCCAGCGAAATCCAATTTTATTTAAAATATTCTGAACGATACTGCTTACGCCGTTATAAATATTTCATTCTTGTAGTATATGCAACAAACTATCTAGTATTATGTGAGATCCTTAAAATAATACAGAATACTGCATACCATACAATTTCTCACTGTTTCTGTATATTGCGTATAGTGTTTGCCATACGCTGTATATATAGATTTAATTTTCAAATTATTACTAACAAATAGAACGAAATATTACCTCAATATTACGATTCAGTGAAAGTAAGAGCCCACCAATCTATTTTTCATTTTCAAAATAAGTCAATAAATTAACTACAAGCTCTTGAATTTGACATGACAGAGCATTTGACATTTTGTCAATGAACAACGAAACCAAAAACAAAATGAAATCACAATACAGGTTGAAAAGTATAATATAGGCATATAATATTTAGTAATATACATGTTCAGAATTACCAATGTTAAAAAAATATGATCAAATGTCATTTTGCAAAAATTTACAAAATTTTACTTAATAATAATATATCTATTAAAGGTGTCAAATACATAATAATAAAAAAAACAATAAAATACCGTTAATGAAATATATTTAAAAAAATAAAGAAAATTTCAAAAATCCCTAAACGATGACGTAAATCACTTGATTCGCTGGATAGCCCATATTTGTCCAATCATTGTAATACTCACTTGTCTTTTTACTGTTATGTAGGACTGACTGTATTACTATGAAATTATAAAATAATGAGAAAATGTATTGTGTAATAAAATTTTGTATATTACACGTCAGAGCTTAGCACTCATAAATCGTAATCGTAAATAAATATATTGGATGGCATATTCAGGAAAGAAATTGCATTATTTTTAGTATGTATTTAGCTATGCATAAACTTCTTTATTTATTTATTTGAAATATTTGGGAGGCCAACAGTTGCCCAATTAAAGGCTTCCACTGATTAACAGCAACAAAAGTAATAACAGTCACACAGTCCACAACATATAAAATAATAGTAAATAACATAAAAAACATAAAAAAGATTTACATGAAAGACATTAAGTAACTCTATGTAATACACCCTTGAACTGAGCTAGGGATAAATGAAAGATGTCTATGTGCTGATATAGTTGATTATAAGTTCCCATAACTCTGTTGAAGGGTGAATTCCTGTATTTATTTGTATTGCATTTTGGTACACAAAAAAAGTTTCTATTGCGAGTATAAATAGATGGAATATGAATTCTTATATACCTAGTCTATAATATTATAGTTATCAATATGGTTATTTAATAATTTAAAGAGGAGAAGCATATCAGCTTGCGATCTTCTTTGTTCAAGTGATTTTAAATTACAGATTAATAAAATTTTATTGTAACTCAAGTTGTCGAAGGAAAATTTATATTTTAATAAGGATATAAATTTCTTTTGTATTGACTCTATAAGAATTATATTTTTGTTGTACATTATTGGATTCCAAACCTGAGAGGCATATTCAACAATAGGACGTACTAGAGTTTAAGTTAACCAAACTGTTTTGTATTCATGTATAAAATTAAACTATAAAATAATATTATTCACCATTTTGTAAAATCTCTTGTTTTTTGATATTAATAAATTCTAATATTTGGTATATGCATATATTTAACATTTTAGAAACATGAGACGAAAACATGACTTGTTTATCAGATAGAATAGTAGATACTGTAATGAATTAATATTACTTAAATTTATATATTCTAATGTATATGAATGTTACCGATTTATGCTTTGTATATAGAAAATTACTTGATACAGTATTGTATTTAGAAAAAAATATTTTCTGAGCATTATCTATTAATTGTGTGACATTTTACAGAATAAGACAATCTGAATTTTAGTTTATGTCATGAGAGGATTTTAAATTATCTACGGAAAGAAAAACATTAATATTTCATTTGCAACATAGAATATTGCAAAAAATACTGGCAAAAGTCTTACTATAAAAAACAAATTGAAATCAAGTTACTCAATATCTGATAGTTCCAATAGAATACATATTAAGAAAATATGTAAAATTGTTTAGTGTTTTTCTATGAATCCGTACTTATTGGCAGAAATTTTGTATAATACCTCATGCGGTAGATATTATTACTATAAAAAACAAATTGAAATCAAGTTACTCAATATCTGATAGTTCCAACAGAATACATATTAAGAAAATATGTAAAATTGTTGAATGTTTTTCTATGAATCCGTACTTATTGGCAGAAATTTTATATAATACCTCATGCGGTAGATATTATTTTTAAAAAATTTAAAAAAAGTACATAATAAGAAAAGAAAATTATAATGTATTATCGTAAATGACTTTTATTATATGCTGTACAATGTTTTTGGTATAATTTTGGAAAAATGACAGTTCAATTAATACCTTCGGATTTTTGAAATTTCTTGTTTCGTGTAACTGCGGTTATTTTTACAACTTACAGAAAACACTAGCACATCACAGTGCTGTGAATTAACTTTAGAACTAAAAAGTAAAATGTTTTGATCGTATTTATGACAGCGTAGTTTGAATAATGCGCCAGGCTGTGTAAAATCGTTAGGTTATGGCGACTGTATTCAAATATCCTTCTACTCGAATATGTACAATGATTAATTATTTAATAAGACTTTAAAATAAAATAATAATAATATCAATTTATAATGAAAACTAAAAAAATTGGATGTGCGATGTAATGTGGATGTAATTATGATAAAAGATAGACATTTTGCGGGGCAGACGATGAATGGCTGAGTGAGTGTTTCAAGCGAGGTTCCAAGGGTCCGTTTATATTAACAAGTTTAGGGTATAAGGTGATTAATTACATCTGTATGTAAATGTGATATAGCGGGTAAAGTTTAAAGTTTAGTAGCAAAATACCCTTTATTTTCCAAACTAATACATGTGAGATTTTGATTGAATATTTAATGGGATCAGTAATAAAAAAATCTGATGTGGCCAACACATGACCTCCCGCCAATTCCATGTTTAAAATAGCAGTGAGCTTTAAGTAAAGTATCATTTCCGGTTAATCGTTTGTAAATAAAATCTAATTTGTTGTCCAATAAATAGAAAAGTCTGTAATACGAAATTTTGGATTGTTTTATTGTTTTTCCTCAAAAATTTGTTAGAGCTGCAAATTAAGTACTACTTACATCCGATTTATCATATATGGTTAAAATCTAATATGTTGTTTCAAATTATATATGAGTTTTAAATACCAAATTTGAGAAGTTTTGGATCATATTTTAAAAGGCTTTAAATGTGTAGTTGTAAATTAATATTAATTTATAGTGCTGCAAAAATAGCAATTAGCAAATTTAAATCAGATCATCCTGTACATCTAACATTTATGTATGATGGAAAATATATTATTTTTACAAACCTTAATAAAATATTTTACTATTATATTCTCATTAACACGATTTCATTATTAATTTTAATATAATTGATGCCTGTCAGTAACATTTGTTTAAATATGTCAAACCTGTCATTAAAATTATGATTTTGTTTGACGCATAGGCTAGGTGATACATAGAAATAAATTATATTATATATTCATATTTAAAATTATTTAGAGTTATTTACTAAATGGTATTATCGTTGAATTGAAGATTAAACCATTATATTCAATTTTAAATAGTAAAAGTTGCTAAAAAATTATATTCAATGAATTTTTTACAAGAAAAACTGTTAAAAGCTTGTATAAATGATACTTCCGGTTATCCCATATACACTAAAAACTAATGAGCACTTCCCATATTTGTATAGAATGGGTATACAAAATTTCAAATTTTTCTGATTGATAGTATTTGAGTAATCGTGTCCACAAGATCCACACACACACACAGACACACACACATACATACCTGCAGACATCATTGTAAAAATGTTAAAATCGGATTCTGGGGACATCAAAACGTGCTTATTATATAAAATCTCTATATGCTATTTTTAGCACGATCCCTATACCTCCCTTACCTAGGGTAGCGGGAGGTAAAAAGTGATTTTTGAGTGTACCACAATCTGCTGCATCGCAGATATCGGTAATGATGATGACATATTTGTACCGTGCGAGCGCTTACTAGGCGTCACCTCACGGGCGCACATTGCTGGCGTGGAGAGTGCACCACAGGGGTTACTTTTGTGCCATTTAAAATTCGAAATATTTGACGTCGGTCGCGATCGAACCCGGTTACCCAGGTTTACGACCAGAGGGTATGTTCAGAGAGAAAGCAGGTTGCCTGTTTCCGATTTACCCGCTTTACCTGCTTTAACCTGCTTTAAAAATATTCACATGTTATTAGGAGTAGGCGTTCAGAGTAAAAGCAGACAACCTGCTCAACAGGCGCTTGTCAGGCAGGTACTACCCGCTTTCCGATTTTGCCGGAACGAAACCAATATTCTTATTGAGGAGATTAAAGTAAATAAGCCCAAAATGTGTTCAGAAAATAACTTTGATATGGATATTCTAATATCGGAAGTTCAAAAACGGGAATCAATTTGGAACAAATTTCACAAATGTCATTTTAAGTCGTTTCAAATTATTATCATAACAGAGAATAAAATCTTCATCCGTGGAGCTCGAGTTCCAAGACATTTTCTTTTGTATTTATTAATGACACTGACACTAAGTTTGACACTTGACAGTACGAGCAGAATGGCCTGTTTTCTGTGTGAACACAACCTGTACCAGCCTGCTTCGGCTTAACCGGTTTTTCACGCGCTTGTTAAGCTGAAGCGGGAAACCTGCTTTCTCTCTGAACGTGGCCAGACACTCAGGCACGCGGCCACGGGACCCCATGACTTTATGAGTTAACGGTTTTAATGCAACTTTACGAGTTGACGATCGTAATGGAAAACTAACTTAGCATACCTGTATTCAAATATGGAGCATAGTTCTCTCAACCTGCCGTCTCTCACCCGCGGGTCTAACTTCCAAAGACGTGGTAGGGTAAAAATGATGATTTAGGACGAACAAAGGATGTCCTCTGAAAGTTAAACTGACAAGCAAATTTAAATAACGACTGTCTCTTGGTTGTTTTGTAATTAATTATTTAAGTTTGTCGCCTTTGCCCTTGTCAAAGAAATCAAAATATTGTCACTTATTAATCATAAGCATAGTGGACCACTTCTTCGTTAATTCAGTAATTGAACTAACTTCTGGTTTTGCCAATAGCAACAATACAAATATTAATATGAAGTGTGTTCACAACCCACTAACGAAGAAGAAACATTCTTCAGGAATTGATGAAATTCCATATTCTTTACTTTTAGTTGTTGTTGATAACAAAGTGATTCCAGTTTTTTAAAAAGACAAAAAATACGATGTAGAAAATTACAGGCCGATATCCCTATTAACAGCCTTTTTAAAAATTCTCAAATTTTTTTTTTCGCGGCTCTCAAACTTTGTTTCATCCAATAATAGTTTAACACCATGCCAATATGGTTTTAGACAACATAAATCTACGGAACACGCTTTATATTTTAGCATATTATTATGTAAGATTTTGGAAAATCTAGAAAAAAATATGGAAACAGCCAGTATATACTTTAATTTATCGAAAGCATTTGATACAATAGACCACAACATTATCATTAATAAATTGAAATGCTATGGTATCCGGGGTTCTGCTCTAAACTGGATACAGTCCTACCTCCAAAATAGACCACAAATTTTATGTACTAAAGCTAATGGACAGAAGTATAATTCTGAATGTAAAACGATTGCAACAGGGGTCCCTCACGGAAGTTTATTGTGTCCTTTACTATTCCTACTTTACATAAATGACCTACCATCAAAAATTAAAGATACTGATATCTGTATTTTCGCTGATGACACATCTTTTATTGTTGCTGCACCGACAATGACAATACTTGAACTGAAAGAAAAACTAGAAACTTGTGTATCAGCAATGAAATAATGGTGTAATGAGAACGGCATTATAAATACTAGCAAAACAAAGTTACTAGAATTTTCACTTCGTTCGAAAAATTATAATACATCGTTCGAATTACAGAACGTTACAATTACTCCAGTTGAATCAATTAAAGTTTTGGGGTTATATGTAGATTGTAACACAAGCTGGTTTACCCATATACAATATCTCAGCGCGAGATTAAATACTGCCTGTTAAGTTATGACAGTTATGGAGAAAGAATGGTGTTGAAATATTAAAACTGTATTACTATGGACAAATCTACTCTCTTCTTACTTACTGCATTATATGCTGGGGTAACTCCTCCTATGCCAAAGACATTTTCATAGCTCAAAAAAGAATTGTTAGAGCTATGTTAGGCTACTATGGGGTCATGCCACATTTTCTGTTTTATTTTTATTTTTTTTTTCTTGAAGTCTACCGATCACAGTATATGTAAATAATATTTTCACGCCATTTGTGTGCATTGTTTTGTAGATATAATTTTTTAAAAATAGGGGTCAATTTTAAATCTCAATAAGGTCACGTGAGCGCATACGTCATGTATCTGAACGTTTCCAGTTCACCCTGGCGGACAAAATGTAAATTAAGATTGTTTATAAATAGTTTTTTTGGGTTTTTTTAATAAATTGTTTCCACAAGTTGGAACTGCACAGTTCTTCTTCACCATGTTTTATCATTATAAATTTACAATTATTGCACTTTTATGTATTAAATTATATATCAAGCACACAAACCTGCAATTAAAAATAATATTTCTCTAATAAAATAAATAACTCTTTATGAAACAAAAAAGATTGAATAGAGCGCAGTTTTCCGCTTTATAAATATTTGGTTAGTTTACTCTGATCTTACGTTTAATTTCGCGTTTGAAGTTTGTGACATTGTGACCTTCATGTGCGTGTGACTAGCCGATACATGACGTCACAGAAAATCGTAGCGCAAATATCTTTTAAGTAAATTATGAATGAAAAGTATTATATTTTGGGATGTTCTATGTTGCAATATAGATAATAAGTGTCATAGATTCTATTTTTATAAAAATATTAGCAACATTTTTTTTTAGCATGACCCCTTGCAAGCGCCTTGCAAGGACCTATCCATTTCTTTGAAGTTATTAACTCTGCCTTGTATCTACATCTACCAGTGCGCGTTGTTCATCAAGAAAATTCCCACTTTGTTTCTAAACAAGTTACGGGTTCGTACTCAAGAAGAAACGTTAACAATATTTATATTCCTCCTCATCGAATGCAAAGATATCATAATAACGCATCGTACAAGCCAATTCGTATCTATAATCACTTACCTAATAAATTTAAGATGGAAAATAAAATCAGTACAAGTAAGCAAAATTTAAAAAACAGTCATAAAGATTGGGTTTTGCTTTGGAAGAATCTTTTAACTATCCAGACTTTTAATCTTTAATATTATTTTAAACTTAATTTCTTCTTGTGTCTCTTTGTGCTCACACTAGTTCTTATTTTATTCATGTACATTACTAATAAATTGATTTTCGTGACTTGTAATATAATTTTTTGTATGATTTCAATATGTCCTTGTATTGACATCGACATGTCAATTTATGTATTGTATGTTGTCATAATTTTAATAAAAACTAATGGTGCTATAACGATATGATGTACCAACTTCAATGTAGTTATAGTACTAGTACTATTAAGCAAAAGAACATAATTTTATATTATTCAAAATTTGTAAAAATAAAATCCATATACTTTTACATAATTCCATATTACATGGAATTTTTACCTCTCAGGTATTGGATTCATGCTAAAAGTCGCATATCCAGATTTTAGTGAGTAAGCACGATTTAAGATGTGTGTGTCTGTGTATGTGGATGTTGGAAGAACGTATTCCTCAATCTGACATTCCTGGGAAGAGCTGAAAAAGTTTTGGTAACAATTGGACAACTGGAAGTAGTAGTTTCTTAAAAATATCTTCTAAATATTATATTTTGGACATTTATATTACAAATATTAAAGAATATAAAATACTCTATCCAATACCGTGAACATGTTTATTATATCTTCTATAAATTTAGAGATAGAGAATTATAAATATATAAAATAATCCATTGTATAATGAAACAGCCCATGGAAACTAGTTGAAAAATTAAAATGTAAATGACATGTCATTGTCAAAAATCCAGAGACATTACTAAAACATTTTTCTACCGTGAGGGCGCTTACCGGGCGTCAACTTACGGGCACTCATTGCGATGAGAGTGCACCACAGGGGTCACTTTTGTGCCATTTAAAATTCGAAATATTTGGCGTCGGTCGGGATCGAACCCGGTTCCCACGTTCGCGACCAGACACTCCGGCACGCGGCCACAGGACCATAGGTAATATGCTATTGTTATAACGAGGAAATGACTATGTCAACATCTAAATTGGTATAAAAATGGGAATTCATTTATAAACAAAAGTATGTTTTTAGAACCTCCGCCAGTCTCGTCTATGAATTGGAAGAATCTCGAACATTTAGAAGAGTAAAAGGAAACTTGTTCATAAAATGAATTGAAAAATAAAGAATAGATGTAATTAGAGGCTGCAGACTGTTCTATTGCATAGAACTATTGCTTTATTTACTATTTTCTTTTTAAAATTTCACTATTATTAATTTGAAGTGATTAGTTTTTTGACAGTGACTTAATTTTTATTAATTTAAATACATATCTAGATATACTGCAAACTAGTTCCTTTGCATATAACATGTAACTATTGCTTTATTTACGATTTTCTTTATTATTTAATGTCACTATTATTAATTTGAAGTGATTCGTTCTTTGACAATGACGTATACCTGTCAGTTACATTCATTTGAAAAATGAACTCTGGAACAAAGGAATTGTGTTTATCTTAGGCTTCAGGATTAAAAAAAAAAAAAAATTTGATGTGGCCAACACAAAACCTCCCGATATTTTTACATACATACATACATAAAATCACGCGTTTCCCACTTAGAGGGTTAGCAAAAACCCGGAAACAATAGTAACAATAAGAGAAGGGATAAGAGTAAGAGCTCAGCTGACTCACTTCACTCTTTAACAACATTCTTCTTTCGCATTGTCCACAATCATCATAGCATTCATACATAAGAACATACTAAAGTAACCGATTTTCGGTAGCGAATAACCGCATCCGGACCACAATAATAGTTATGCAACAATCATCCTTCGCCACACATTCCTATCCATTTTTATTAATTTAAAAACATACTTACGTATTTACTAATGCTGCAAACTGTTCCACTGCATAAAACTATTGATTTATTTATTATTTTCTTTTTAAAATGTCACTATTATTAATTTGAAGTGATTAGTTTTTTGACAGTTACATTCATTTGAAATATGAACTGTGTAACAAAGGAATTGTGTTTATCTTAGGCTTCGGTACTAATAAAAAAAAAAATATTTTTAAATTTATCTGCAAAATATATAGAAAAAGTATTAATGTATTCCTGTAGAAAATTCAATAATCTTTAATTTTCATGAGACATAAAATGCGAAAAATGGCATTTAACGGTATTTTTTGAAGGAAAACCATGGTCATTTACTAAAATCTCGATATGTGATTTTTAGCACGATCTCTATACCTCCCTCACCAAGGGTAGCGGTAAAAAAAATTAAAAAATTATGCCCGTATTCATAAACACTCGTAAAATTTTAAACGGTTCGTGATAATTTTTATCCAATAAAAACAGTCGACATTGAAACAAAAATCGAAATTTTATTTGTCAAGTGTGATTCTATTTGTCAAAAATTATAATGAGTCGTTTTGAAACTTTACGAGTGTTTATGAATATGGGCATTAGACTCAAAAAGGGAAAATAGGGGAAAGTTTCTCAGTAGTCGTGATATTTGGTACCTTTATATTTTTTGGGTCGCTGAATACGAATCTGAGGTTTGCCAATTCCAAATTTTGGCACTTTTTTTGGTTTTTGGCCTATAACTCGGAAACTATACGTTTTTTTCTATAAGATCATTCTATACAAAATTAAAGTAAACAAAATTTCCTACATTCTTCATAAAAAAAATTTTTTTCTACGACCAACCCTTCATCTGCTATAGTGCGCCGAAAAAAGGTCAAAAAACTAAGAAGTGCGAAAAATGTTATTCACGACTCTGAACGTCTAATTTAAGCGGAAATTACACATTCTACGTTAATATTAACTATTTATGAAATGAAAGGTGATGAAATGCTCTTACAAATGCATAAAATACATGAAAAATAAATTTAATATACATGACATATCTGGATGTAATGTAAAGTCGTAATAAAAAAAAAAATAAAAAAAGTAATTCGTGATAAATTAAATAAACAAAGAAAAGTGAATAATAATAAAAAAGAATACCAACATATAAATGATATATAAAATACATGTGACAAAACTAATAACATATAAGTAATAGAGAAGACAGGCGCCTTAGCCTGGGACCAGCTTCTTCAGCGAAAGCTTCGATATCTATATAGAAAATAAAGAAAAATGCCGTACGGAATCAGTGAATGTTTTTATTGAGACCAAAGAATTGTGTGGTACAGAGTTATCTAAAATGGTATTGTTGCATCCTTCTTGTGGATCAAAGTCAACGTCTTGTTAAGTTAATTCCCCCTTTTCATCTTCCTCCTTTTCTTAGTGGGATCAGCAAAAGAAAAACCTTACCTTGATTCGCATATGATTTCCTGTATTTTTTATGTACACACCCAGATGTTTTCCCCATCAGACCTTCCACTTTCCATCCTTCCGAGCTTTGCTAGCATCTACAAATGATGCAATACCTTGTTCGTTCACCGTTGTTACTTTTCCACCCTCTAATGACAACTCACAAATAAAACATTCCGACATCACGACAAACTCATGTTGGAAATTTCCAAAATATGGAGAGAAATGATCCCTGAACAAGCTCAAAAATAAGACTGAGGGGTCTGCTTTTGGGTTTTACACGTCCAGGATTCAAAGAGGTACCCTTGAAAGAGACTTCAAGAGGGGGACCGTCGCAGCTAGTCTACCATCTGCCTCCCGCGGGCTCCCAGCGGCAGACACGACCCCACTCAAATAATACATTTGCTCAAATATGTAATCATTCTCTTTACTTTTTTTGGAGTGAAAACTTCTTTAGATGCACATTACACACTTTTTCCTGGACAGTGAACAAGGCTGATCCGTTACGCGTGAAGTGTCATGGTCATTTGGGTAAAGTCGAGGAGAGAGAAACTGGGAAACATCACAATATGTGTCAAAAATTCAAAACCTCGCCGTTTTAGCGTGACTTATTCCTGCTGTCACTGCTGTCATTACCGATATCTTAGTCAGATTAACGCTCCCAGTAATGGATAATGGATAATATGCCGTGATATATTTATATAGTTATTTATACATAAGTAAATAAAATATTGCTTACATTTGAAGGGTACAGAGGAAGGGGCGGTTTGTCACTAAAAATTTGAAATTAGGATTTTTATGCTATCTTGTAGGCAAATACCAAATCTTTTACGCGGAATATTCTTTTTGGGCAAAAACACGGTAGGTCAGAAGTTATTACCATTAGAAAATTTGTCGTACAGAGGAAGAAGACGGGTATGTCCATTCGGTACCAAGGTGGATGTCCACTCTCATGTATCAACAAAGTTGATGAGTAAAGGGTAAAAAAGCGGTTTGTCAAAAAATGTTAAGTGTGCAGGACACAGTTTTTAAGATTTTAAGATCGTGTCATTTTTTGAATAATACCTTCAGCTATGCACAATTTTAATGCAAGATTCTTTACTGTTTTCTAAATGAGTACCACAAATTAGAAAACTTGTCTGGCATCCTATTTTGGTGAAAATTTCGACTTTTTATTTTGGTGTAAAATTAAAAAACCAAAATTTCCACCAACATAGAATGCCAGACAAGTATTCTAATTTGAGGTACTCATTTAAAACAGTAAAGAATCCTGCATCAAAATTGTGTATAGCTGAAGGCATTGTCCAAAAATGACTCCTGCAAAATTTACATTTTTTGACAATCACCTTCTTCCCCTGTACTCTTCATTTGTATTTGTTGTGGGTTTTATTTGTTTATAATTTTTAAAAACCGTACTAACAGCGTTACAGAATGGTTACAACCGCTAAATTGATATTTTGAAAGTTTTAAAATGACATTTACGACAACGGGAATAAATTGCGCACTCATTGCCGGTTTTAAAACTAGAGTTTTTGGGTTTTTTGACCAGATTTTAATATATTTGAGTTATTTCCCAGGTTTCTCCTAAGAAAATTAATATTATTTCTTGAAAATGGGGTATTCCGACATTTTTTAAAAATATTTTTTTACATTAGTACAGACCAGTAGGACTCTGAATGTCTAACGTTGAGTAAGAAAATGTATGCATCACATGAGATATGAATTTAAAAAAATTTCATCGCAATTCAAATTCAAGTGGACGAAATGTCAAACAAGAAATATACCCGCACGTGTTAACTACTAGCACCATCTATGTTTTTAAACGAAAATATTTACTTTGAAATGAGCAACAGATTATCAACTTGACGCCACAAATTTCAAGGACGTTTCTAGAGCTGTAAAAATTCCAATTTTGTAACATTAAATTATGAATTAAAACTTTTTATTTAACATGTTTTAATATATTTTTCTATTATATGAAGATGGAAACTTATTTTGCATTAATTCCATATCACCGGAATACCCCATTATGTTAGAATGGTCACAAAATTTTGACATCTTATAAAAAAAATATGAATGTAATCCCAGTACACTTAAACAATTAAGTTTATAATGCTTCCGGGAGCAGTCAAGAGATGACATTGCTGTACAATCCAAATGTCAACCATTTAAGTTTTCACTTCGGACGTGCGCTCTGAAGCACA
This sequence comes from Ophonus ardosiacus, assembly GCA_943142095.1. NCBI lineage: Eukaryota > Metazoa > Arthropoda > Insecta > Coleoptera > Carabidae > Ophonus > Ophonus ardosiacus. The sequence continues at coordinate 38,095,880 of OW964824.1, read as the reverse complement.
CACAATTTTCTTTTTTATTTGGACTATATATTATATCCATGTATATCATGTATATTAAATTTATTTTTCATGTATTTTATGCATTTGTAAGTGCATTTCATCACCTTTCATTTCATAAATAGTTAATATTAACGTAAAATGTGTAGTTTCCGCGTAAATTAGACGTTCAGAGTCGTGAATAACGTTTTTCGCACTTCTTAGTTTTTTGACCTATTTTCGGCGCACTATAGCAGTTCTATAAATCCAATAAAATTATAACATAAACATACACTAAGTAAAATACACTTGACACTTCCTTTTTTCTGCTTCAGCTTTCCCTTATTTTATTAGGGGTCGCTGTTTCCTCTTCCTTTCTCAAGTCTTCTGCGATACAGTCCTTTTATCTTCTCTTTGGCCTTTTACTGCATGTCACTTGCGAGGAACACTATGACATACCAATTTTTGATCCTTTACTTTCCAGATTTGGCAACAGACATCTGTCAATTAGAATTTTTTGAATGTGTCAGCTGTTTCCATAATAAATAGCAAAGCTGACTAGTTTTTGAAAATTAATTTCTTTATAATGCTTTAACTCTACATCTATTGAATATGAAGGAAAATGTATAATCAAACCGTATAGAGAAGAGTATTTCCTTTAATATTTCGATGGTCTATTTGCAATAGGACGTAACACTACAGAAGTTAATTTTTCAGGAAACATAAAAAACATAATAGAGATGAAAGAAATAAATAAATGTGTATTTTTTTAAGTCAGGAACAATCTTAATGGTATGTCGTATAATCTAAAATTGTTAATTGCAACTTTTTAAAATTTTGTAATGAATTATGTGTGATACATCATATTAGTCACAACAATAAATAATTTTTTGTGGCTTACGTCATATATACCAGGAATGGCAGGAATGTTATAAAAAGAGATCACTTTAAAAAAACAAACTACTTTTTATTATAGAAAATATAAGAAATACAATACGAAATTAACGAAGCTCTTGGATTCTATTCGGGTTCATATGGAAGAGAGTCATAGAATGAATGCGTATCGGATGTGAGATGCGTTTTAAGTTGCTGCAAATGTAACCATTTAGAATGTTTTATCTTTCTTCTTTCTTGGAATAATCTTTGGAACGAAACCGTTTTAATATTAGTTTTTTACTGTCTCTGCGGTAATTCCTTATATTCATCATCAAAATCAGTCTTATAAAATATTTGTCTCATTGGTGTATATTTTAAAGCCCTAAGATCAGTGACCATTGGATCACTTGCACTTCTTCCTGGACGAATGGAATTGTATATAGATGAAGATTTGTCATCAAATTTCAGAAAATTATCATGTGTTAGGTAACATACATCGAAAGGTTTAGGTTTCAAACGAGCTTCGCAAATTACTGAAATGTATTCACAGCATGGGCAGAATCACACTCCATTTGAGTGTGACCCTTTTCTAAATATTTCTGTTCTATTACAATATTATGCTCAATTGAAAAATGCAGTAGAGCATTTGAAAGTATGGCATTACGATTCTGATAACAACAGCCATCAGAAAATAATATAACTGGTTTCTTATCAACAAGACAATTGTCTTTTAAATGTTTTATTATGCAAGTCGCAAATACAGAAGCACTTAAATCACCTTCAGTTTCATTCCACAGGTAATTCATACAAGTACGGGACTCTAAATTAGACCGTAAAATTATGAACTTGCAATTTTGTTTTATAATAAAATGCACTCACATTTAGCATTGGACATAATTTTACCGCTTGTGTGTCCATAGTGTAAGTGTAAACTTGATTCTGTAAAGCTTCTTCCTTATTTTTTATTTTTTCATTCCTTGCTCTATTTTTTTTCGTCAAATGTATATTGTATTCCTCTTCAGGTATTTGCTTAATCTTGTAAGCGTAACACAGATCGCATTCGTCTTTTCTTGGACGAAATAGCGACAGATTCATTTCGGTAAACAGACAATCAAAAGGAAAACGTGTAAATGGTTGAATTTTATCCTCTATACATTTCTCTTTGTACAATTTATAAAGTTGAGATTTTGATTGGTAAGTCTGTTCCAAATAAACTTTAGAACTGTCCCTTCTACAATAGTGCGATGGTTGCTTTGGCAATTCATTAAAAAATGTCTTTAGATGAATTTGTCTGCGGTCATTTTTGTGCATTGCTTCGGTAGTTTTTGCTATTTTCTCTACTTTTTCTGTTAGTCCCGAAGAACTCTTTTTTATCCATGAATGCACCATTTTTTCTTTAAGACCCAAAGTACCTAAAAACATTTGTTTGCATACTTGTAGCTTTTCGTTATTTATCTTTAATTGGTAAATATAAGTACCGGATCTTCTAGAGGGACCAGCAGTGTAACAACGTTTTTTGGGAACATAGTCTACCAGAGAACACACATACACTCTCTTTTCATCCCATGTTAACCTCCAAAATTTTGAAAAAATTATCTAAATCTTCTATAGATACTGAGCTACAGTACTTTTTGTTTTTACCTTCCGTCACCTTTAGGTAAGGAAGGTATTGTCTTTGGTCAAAAAATTCGGTGATGAGTTTTTAATGACTAAGCACGTTTTAGGGTCCCTACAATACAAATTTACTATTTTTAAGATGATGTCTGTATGTATGTGTGTGTGTGTGTGTGTGTGTGCGTGTGTCCGTGTGTGTGTATGTGTGTCCGTGTGTGACAAATTTTTCTCCGACGATAACTCCAATACTACAATTCTAAAAATTATAATTCTTTCGTATTCCTCTTCTGTACAACCATATGAAGAGTTGATTAGATTTTGGTTATAATTGATCCACCGGAAGTACCCTTATTTGAAGTTTTTAACAGTTTTTCTTAAAAAAAACGCAGTTAAATGTTATTTTTTGACATTTTGTTATTATGTATATTAAAGAAAATACTCTTCTCTATACGGTTTAATTATACATTTTCCTTCATATTCAATAGATGTAAATTTAAAGCATTATAAAGAAATTAATTTTCAAAAATTAGTCAGCTTTGTTATTTATCATGGAAACAACTGACACAATTATTCAAAAAAATTTAATTGACAGATGTCAGTTGCAAGTGCAAACCCAAATATGGAAAGTATAGGTTCTAAAATTGGTATGTCATAGTGTTACTTGCAAGTGACATGCAGAGAAAGGCCAAAGATAAGATGGAAGGACATTACTTAGTGTAGTTTATGTTATAATTTTATTGGATTTATAGAACCTTTTCAAATGAACTTTTGGTATGGAATTTATAAAAAATAGTAAGTGTTCGTGTTCGATTTTATATGATATTATATAGAATCTGTTCCAAGGACCTTTTGGTATGGGATTTGTACAAAATACATCGAATTGACGGAAGGTCTTGTGCTGGCCACAACAGATTTTTTAAGCAGTGTTCTGAGTCACAAGGTGTTAGTTTTCTAGGTGGGCGTTGTTTGTTATGACTTACTTTTCCATCTCTGTTCCTGGTGTATCCCAAATAACTCTGACCTTTCATTGTGTTCATTTCATTTCTATTTCTTTTCCAATTTTCTGGGCATGCTCTTTTAGACCTAATTAAATTGCCTGCGTCTCCTGTATTATTTTCTTCCTGTTCATCTTCAGTTACTAATTCTGTCACATATTGTATGGAGTTATCAGTTTTTTCTTCATCGTCTTCATTATCTTCATTATTTTCATCAGGACGGTATTCAGGATCATCAATATCGGATTGTTCTGTGGAATCCGAATGATTAGTAGACGTATGTGTATTTCTGAATTGTTCCAAAGATTCGCTAACAGTATTAGTTACAATTTCTTCATTGATTTCAATAAACGGTATCAGATCATTATTAATGTTGGCAGTGGATCCAACTTCAAGACAATGAAGATCTGTATCGGTGGGTGCAATTACATCATTAATACTTAAACTAGTTGGTTCAGGATTTACTTCAATGCCATTCAAAGAGACACATTGAGGATTAGAAATTACATAAAAAGACTCATTTTCAAAAATTAAACCAGCATCTACTGTCTCCTCGATGTCAATTTTATCAGAAATAATATTATTTGCACGATTTTCATCAATTCCAAAAACTTGAGAGACTGGTTGAACACAAGAAAATTGTTTATCCTTTTCTCGACTATTTTCTTTTGCCAATGCTAATTGAACAAGTTTCCTGCTTCGAGCTGACATTTTTCTGAAACCAAAATATTTATTAAGTTACGACTTTTTTGTATAAAGAATTTCAATTAATTAAAGCATATAATATTGCTATAATTCACAAAAAAAATATAGATACTTGGAAATTAATAAATTATGTACAATATCTGCAAAGACATCAATCTTGATCTAATAAGTCGTATCACACATAATTTTACAAATTGTAATGGTAATACGACGTATCAACAAAACAGTGTATAAAAACTTATCTATACATTCTTCTTTTAAGAATTAAGATATATTTGACAACACTTTAGCAACTTAATAATAAAATAAACATATTATATAAAGCGTAACTATAATAACACAATAAATCAAAGCGCTAACTTACCATGTTTTGTAGTTGTCACAACGGTCACAACAAAATAGTGGATTACGCGTTATTGCAAACAAAAATTCTTCTGTGGCGATACGTCGTATTACTACACATTCAAATTCTCGCTAATGATTGGCTGTGGGCTTACAAGGTATTGCTGGTATAAGCGAAATAGTTTCATCAACCTAACCGCGCCAAAAGCTAAAATTTCAAAAAAATGTGGGATACGTCCTATTACAAATAGGCCATCGATATATAATAAAATGTCAAAAAATAATATTTAACTACGTTTTTTTTTAAGAAAAACTGTTAAAAACTTCAAATAAGGGTACTTCCGGTGGATAAATTATAACCAAAATCTAATCAACTCTTCATATGGATGTACAGAAGAGGAATACGAAAGAATTATAATTTTTAGAATTGTAGTATTGGAGTTATCGTCGGAGAAAAATTTGTCACACACGGACACACACACGCACACGCACACACACGCACACACACACACACGCACGCACACACACACACACACGCACTCACGTACGCACACACACACACACACATACACACAGACATCATCTTAAAAATAGTACATTCGTATTGTAGAGACTAGAGGTGGGCGCGTGAGTAACTTTTTGTTCACGATCACGCACGCTCATGAAACTAAGAATATAATCACGACCAGTCACGCACGACTTTTTATGTTTGAGTCACGGTCACTCACGCTCACGAATTTATTTTGGCATTCACGAACGATCACGCACGGCGGGTCACGTTCGTCTCACGAAATTTGAGACATATATTTAGCAAAATCAGGGCTATTTGAATATACAATTTGAGTTCTCTAGAAAATCTATTTTTAAGCAAAAAAAAAACCAAATACTATTGATTACATATTTCATATTTCGATATACTTTTAATAATAAGAATACAAAGTAAAATATGAAAATGAAAAATAGTGTTTTTTTTTAAATAAAAAAATAAGATAAAACGTATCACTCACGCCCGATTAAATATCAATCATGCACGATCACTCACGGTATATTTTTAGTCCTTCACGCTCACGTCCAATCACGGCGCAAAATTGAGACATATGTTTAGCAAAATTAGGGCTATTTGAATACACAATTTGAGTTCTCTAGAAAATCTACTTTTAAGTAAAAAAAAAAACCAAATACTATTGATTACATATTTCATATTTCGATATACTTTTAATAATAAGAATACAAAGTAAAATATGAAAATGAAAAATAGTGTTTTTTTTAAATAAAAAAATAAGATAAAACGTATCACTCACGCCCGATTAAATATCAGTAATACACGATCACTCACGGTATCTTTTTAGTCCTTCACGCTCACGTCCAATCACGGCGCAAAATTTAAAATATATTCACGTTCACGCGGGTCACGTCGTGACCCGTCGTGAGCTGACAAAATTCACGGCCCACGCCCAGCTCTAGTAGAGACCCTAAAACGTGCTTATTCATTAAAAACTAACCACCGAATTTTTTGACCATACCTTCCTTACCTAAAGGAGAAGAAAGGTAAAAAAGTCACATTAGAAAATGAATAAAAAGATTTCAGACATTAGGTAAAAAGTACGACTATGATGATGTATTATATACTAAGTTTGTATTCTTTTTTCCAAATAATTATTTGTGTAACAAGGCAAAAGTAGAAAATTCACTGCCTCCGGTGATGTTTTATAGACGAAGTGCAACCGAAACATATTGACTGGTAGTATTTACTCTTAAACACGGGTGATTAAGCGTTGACTAAAGTAACAAATTCAGTTGTTTCTTAATCACTCCAATGTAATTCTAAATGGTAGTCATGGTAATTAGTTAGTTAGGGTGACTAAAATTTTGAGTAAATACTACCGGTCATTGAATTTAACATGTACAATGATTCTGAATTTTTACTGTGTGGAGTACATATTTTTTCGCTAATTATTTAGAATTAATATTAATTTTATGATTATTATAAATATTGTATCATTCACAACCAATTTCACTTTAAAAAAATTGAAGTTTGCATATAGGATATATGTATAAGCAATCACAATCAATTTCAATTTGAAAAATTTGAAGTTTGCAAGCTCCAAACTTGAAATTGAAATTACTATATTCTGTCCTTGTTTAAGCTAGTTGGTCATGGTTCTACATTATTAGTTTATCTCGCGAGCCATGGTACTTGTCATTATTTTGTTTATAGTTAGTGATTAGGTGATAGTTATGTACAATATTAAATTTGTGCATTACCTGCTCGTCCATATCTATATTAGCTGGGTATTTGACAATCTATGGCTGACATGTAAACAAATTTCTTATTATTATTCTTTAATTTTTTGGTTATGAAAGTGGTTGTGAATGCTATTAAAAATTATGTATTGCGAATGATGTCAAATTTTTTAAATTCAAATTTCCTAAATTCAGATTGTTCAAACTTTGAATTCACAACTACTTTGGACTTCAAAGTAGTTGTGAATCAAGCTTTATATCTGTTGCTTTGTATGCCTAACATTTGAAAAGTCTAGATCGAGGTATCCTGTAGACACAACGTCGTGATGGAACCGTTCGGGTTAAAATAAAAGATGTATTGATGTGTTTAATTGATTTATTTGTGTGATGATTTTATACAAATATGTTAGAAGTGTTTCAGTTTGTTGCTCACTGGCTCACTTACTGACTGACTGAATACTGATTTATTTCTAATATATTTTCTTAATGCTTAATACTAAGGGTGGGAGTGAGAGTAGGTGGGCTGTATTTAATTTACAGGGTTGTAAGTAGTGGTATTTCTTGAGGAACTGAACAATTTCTATTTTCGTTGTCATTTTACATCAGCAAGGCGGATGCACATATACACGTTGTTTTTTTTAACTTGTGTAAAAATTTGAAAGGCATATAGTACTGAATAAAATGAGTAAAAGAACTTATGTTCAATAGTTTCCGATAAGGAAGTGAAATATGAGTTTTTACGGAATTTAACTCTGCTATCTGGAAAACTATAAAAAATTCTATTTCGATTAAATGAGGCTTTTTGTTTACCTTTGAGAGATAGCCTTAGATATGCTTTTGTTTAAAAAAAGAAATAATTTTACTAAGTAAAATGTGGTGACCTTCACCAATATTTAATTTCCAAATAACTTCTTAACTTTTAGAAATTGAGAAAAATATTTCATAATACTACTAATTTTGTTGTATTTCTACGAGTATAGTCTATTTTATTTTTTTATTGTTAACCCACTCAACAGGATCGAAGATCCCAATTACGGGGGGTGAGAAAATTTTACAAACATTTAACAAAGCAACGTAAGTAACGTAAAACATAAAAATTACATTTTATGTGCAATACATACATTTACTTATTGATGAAATACTGACACATTACATTTTTAAATCTCTGCAAACTACAGCTAAATATATCAATGTTCAGGGTGCAGTTAATTTCATTAAATAGTGCCTTCGATTCATAATTTGTTTTCAAATTTTTAAAATTAAATGTAATTACAAATTTATTTCGAGATGTAATTCGTGGAACGTTTAGACAAATATCGTCAATCATATTGTGTAATAATTTATACAAATGTATACAAGAAATTATTGTTCGTCTATTCTCGAGCGATAGTATGTCAAAAGTTTTAAGTGACAAGGTATAACTATAAGTATATATATATATATATATACATCCCGCTATCATTATGGCTTCCTTTCATGGCTGTGAATTATGGCGTCCTTATACGCCGAAATTTTCATATGAATATCATTGCAGCGTCCTTTCATACAACGTGTTTATGGAGTCCGTATATAATTTTTTTTTTTACATGACTATCAATGCAGCGTCCTTTCATACAACGTGTTTATGGAGTCCGTATATATATTTTCTTTTATTTCTCTGGCTTTATAGCGTCCAGCAATTAGCTGGTTTCTTGCTGTTTTTATATAACTTTTCCCACAAATTGCTTACATTGCCAACTTTTATTAAACATTATTTTAGATATATTTATTATGTATGTATTAGGTGTGTGAGTATATGTGGTGTGAGTGCGTATGAGTGTGTAAGTGAGTGTGTGGGTATGTGTATGAGAGTGTGAATTTGGGTGTGTGTGGTGTCTCTGTATGTATGTTTGTGTGTGTGTGTATGTGTGTGTGTATGTGTGTGTGTGTGTGTGGGTATGTGTATGAGTATGTATTTGGGTGTGTGTGGTGTCTGTGTGTATGTTTGTGTGTGTGTGTGTGCGCGTGTGTGTGTGTGGTGTGTGTGTGTGTGTGTGTGTTTGTTCGTATTTTAGTAGTGCACGTGTGTGTGAGCTTGAGGATGTGTGTGACTGTGTAAAAGTGTGTGAGTAAAAGTATACGTGCGTGCTGTGTGCTTGTGTGTGTGTGTGTGTGTGTGTGTGTGTGTGCCTGTGTGTGTGTGTGTACGTGAGCACGTGTGCATGCGTGCTCATGCCTGATTGTAAGTGTGTAAGAGTGCGTGTGGTGTGTTTGAGTTTGTATGTATATTTTATGTGTGTGAGCGAGTGTGTATGAATGTGTGTGTGTGGGTGTGAATTTGTATGAGTGTGAGCGTGTATGTAAGTACGTGTGTGATGTCTTAGTATTTTAAAATGTGTGTATGTGTTTGTGAGTGTGCAAGTGTATGTGTGTAAGTATTTGTGTATGAGCACATGTTTGTAAGTGTGTAAGAAGTGTCAGCATGTTTGTTAGTATGCGTAGCGTTTGAGGGTGAAAGTGTGTGTGTGAATCTTGCGAGACTGTGCATGTGTGTGTGTGTGTCTGTGAGTATGTGTGAGAGTGTATGTAGCGTTTGAGTATGTGAAAGTGTATGTGTCTTGAGCGTGAGTGATCAGTCTGTGAAAATGTGTTTATGTGAGTTTATGATTGTGTGTGAGTGTGTCTGTGTTAGTGATGCCGCCAGACGAGATATGGCGAGAAACAATTAACTCTCGTCTCGAATTTTCTAGACGAGATATCTCTGCATCTCGTCTCGTCATATTTTTTCTTACTTTTCTCAAATTTATAATCAGAAATAGTAAATAAATTAACATTACAAGCAACATGAATTTAATGAAAGGATACCACCGAATAAAATATTATTTTACTGAGTCTGGTGTTTGAATGGTAGGTAAAAAATATGTACTCTTTAATATCAAGCCTTTATCACCCGTTGTTGGGTGTAGAAATCTGCTTTGTACGCTAATATTGGTAATTATGATTATAATTCGTATAATGCAGGTACTTGAGGCAACAGTATACCATAGAGGTCAGTTTTGTGAATTTATTTTTTTACTAAAACAATAAATCTAAAATTAGTCAATAAGTATGAATGTGAATGAAGAGGCGATTAAAATGTTTATTTATACCGACAAATATTTTGTTATTTTGTATATTTTAATTAGAAATATTTACGTAATATAAAAGAAATAATACAATGTAGAACTCGAATTTCTACTCTCGTCTCTAAATCTCGAGGGCATTACTCTCGTCTCGTCTCGAAATTCGAGACGAGATCTCGCAGCATCACTAGTCTGTGTGGTATGTGAGTGGTATCTGATTTGTGTGTGTGTGTGTGTGTTTGTATGAAAATGACCAGCTGTGTGTGAGAGGGTATGATTGTGAGTAGGTGAGTGAAAAAGAGTGTGTGTGTATGTGTGTGTGGGAGTTTGTGTTTGTGAGTGTGCAAGTATATGTGTGTGTGTGTGTGTGTGTGTGTGTGTGTGTGTGGGAGTTTGTGTTTGTGAGTGTGCAAGTATGTGTGTGTGTGTGTGTGTGTGCGCGCGCGCGCGTAAAAGTGTGTGTGTGTAGTGTGTGTGTGGGTGTGTATGTGTGTGTAGTGTGAGTATTTTATTGTGGAACCGTGAGTGCGTTTGTGAGTGTGAAGTGGAAAATTTATGTTATTACAAATATTAAACAGTACAAAATTCTCTATCCAATACGTTTCAAATTTTCATTATATCTTCTATAGATTTACAGATAAAAAAAAATATACATTAAATAATCTGTTGTAATAAATCTCACAACCCAAACAACCCCAAGGTAACCAATTGAAAAATTATAAAATATTTGTGACAGATAAATGTTAGTGTCAAAAATCAAAATACATTACTGGCGCCTTTCTCCAGGAAGGATTTTTAATATCACTTTGGTATTATATTAATTAAAAATTTAGTATTGTAGGTATATTATATACACTCTTTAGAAATATCACCCAGTGAATTTGAAGAATCTCGAACATTTATAATTGTACGACATATAAAGAATTTAAAAGTATACAAAAATATGTAAATATTAAGAATAGAGTAATTGGAATTTTGTGTATATCAAAAATGTAAAATATAACAAATCCTTATACATATAACCTTCTGGACACAACAGATTTAGTTTATTTGAATTATGCGCTGAATAAATTTACCAACTTTAATAATTATCAAGGAGCACCAAAATATTTATTTATATTGTTCTTTGACACGGACAGGTAACAATTTTGATAATAGCATACTAAAAAATATTTTGAAAAATGGTTATTTAATGAATACGTTTTTGAACAGTAAATAAACAAATAAAATAAATGGTGAATCTCACTAAAATTTATTGAGTGAATAATATTTATTCATTAATTACTGAATGATTTATAGAATGCCAAAATTATTGAAAATAAAATATCTAATATGGAAAAACATTGTTCTACTCCATATTATACCAAATTAGAAAATTAAAATCAAATAATAATTTAAATTGCTCCCCAGAATTGAGCAAACGAAGGCATTCACTCACGGACGCTCTACTGTTTTCACAATGAAAGAAAGGACATACGGACGCTCTAATGTAGTCACAATGAAAGTTAGATATACGGAGCCGTATATACGGCTGACGACACCGGACGCTCTAATGAAGTCACAATGAAAGTTAGATATACGGGGCGTATATACGGCTGGCGACACTAGCGAAACTGGTGGGGTATATGGTGTACTAAAAATATACAAAATCTTTCATGGTGGTATCATTAGAGCGTCCCCCTCAACTTTCGTTTTTCGATACTAGATGATTAGATATGATGTTGTGGAGCATCCCAACGGTGATACATTAGAGCGTCCGTATACGGACGCCCTAATGCAACTGGACGCTATAATGATGGTAAATACATAATGTATGGACGCCACATTGATGGTAAGATGTAAATATATATATATATATATATATATATATATATATATATATATATATATATATATATATATCAAATGCATCCGTAGTTTTATATGTACAATACCTGATAAATTTCCTTTGAACTCATTCTAAGTCTGAACTATATTTGTCATAAATCGGATTCCATACGACACTGCAGTATTCCAGTTTTGAACGAAAGAATGCAAAATACAAAGATCTGAGTGTGTTAACGTTAGTGAAACTCAGGGTGTATTAAATCCTAGATTCTTGTATGCTGTATTAGCAATATAATTAATATGCAGATCGAAAATTAATTTGGGGTCATATATAACATCCAAGTCTTTGATGTTTCACACTCGTGTTAAAGAATCATTGCCCATACATATTTTTTAATAGAATATGTCATAATCTTACATTTAGAGATGTTAAACGGTAGAGAGTTTGAAGAAGACCAATCCAACAGGTTGTTTATGTCAAGCTGCATGTTATGAAAATCATTATTATTAATAATAACTTTAAATATCTTTAAATCATCTGCATATAATAGTGCACTCACAAAATGCAAAAAGCGAGTGATATCATTGACAAACAGTATAAAGAGCAAGTGACCCAGATTCGAGCCCTGTGGTAGGTGTAAAGTAACGAGAAGTATAAATATTGTAACCTATAAAATGTTGGCGATGATTTTAAAAATTCTGTTAAACCAGGTGAAAAGTATCGATATTGTAATTTGAAAAGCATTATATTATGATCTAGTGTATCAAAAGCTTTACTAAAATCTGTGTAAAGTACGTTAATTTAATTATTACTATGAAGGTTATTAGCAATAAATTGTGAAGTTAACAAGATTTGTGGTAGTCGATTTTCCTTCCATGAAACCATGTTGTTCTGGGGTAATAATTTGCTTCACATGATTATAAATGTATTTGTGTAACACTTTTTCAAAACATTTAGCAACACTTCACAGTATTGATATAGGCCGATAATTTGTGATATCGTGTATATCACCTGATTTAAATACTGGACAAATTCGCAAATATTTAAGAACTTAAGGAAAAGTATTTGTTTTTATTTTTAAACATAAACTGAACAAGATATACAATGGTTTAACGAAAAGATTACGACAGCCCTTAAGAATGTGCGGTGGAATGTTGTCAGGTTCTGGTATACAGGACGATTTTAGCTATTAATGGCATTATAGTCTATTTGAGAATGACTGGCAGTAATAAATCATTCTGTCGAAGACATTACAGTGGCGCGCCAATAATTGTTTGCACAGGGATAGTCGAAATGACTAAATTCGGTAGAGAACTATAGTTTTAGGTCTAAGTCGTTTTTCAGGGTCAGGTAAAGTCATTTAAATAATTAAGATGAAACTACCTGAATATAATGTAAAATATGGTTTTCCTAATCCGCTTAAGACAAAATAAAATTCTCAGAAAATCGTTGTAACTACCACCGAACTTTTATATAAATATCGTTGAGAAAGTAAAATTGTTTAGTTTAATATTACCTGTCTAACTTTGCTCATCTGATTCAACTGTGAAAACCAAAAATATTTGAAATGGAAGGATTTTCTCCGGCAAAACGTGTGAAAAGTTCTGCGTTAACAATAAATGAAAAGTTAATTGTATCAAATGTGCACGATGCCCTTCGACATCAACATCCGTCAAGAAGTGTTGACGACATTGTCGAATTGTGCTCAACCATGACGGGGGTATCAAAAAGAACAATTTATCGTATTGTGAAGGAAAGAAAAGCTGGTGGTCAAGTACTTGCACCAATGTTATCTCCTGGGAGGCCGAAGTCTGTTATATTGGATGATTTCATGAAAGGTGTAATTCGAAGAAAAGTCCATTCATTTTATTTGAATAAAAAGATTCCAACCATCGATAAAATTTTACAGTTGGTAAACGATGATGAAGATTTGCCACAAATTTCAAGAAGTAAGTTGTGGGAAATTCTGCACGAACTAAACTTTAAATGGGAGAAGGTAAACAGAAAATCAGTTCTTCTGGATAAAGAAGAAATTATTTGTTGGCGAAGCAAATATTTGCGTACAATAAAGCAATATAGAAATGAAGGAAAGCAGATATATTATCTTGATGAAACGTGGATAAATGAAGGGCATACAGTCAAAACAGTATGGCAAGATAAGAACATCGAAAGCTCTAGGCAAGCGTTCTTAGAAGGCTTATCAAATGGATTTCAAGCACTGTCTGGAAAAGGGCGCCGTTTGATAATAACCCACATTGGTAGTGTTGATGGATTTGTCGAAGGAGGTTTGCTCATGTCAAATCAACTGCAGACTATCATTAAGAGATAAATGCAGATGTTTTTGAAGAATATTTTGAACAGATGCTGGATTTGATACCTCAGGGTTCGGTCATAGTTATCATTCGCGAATTATGTGGGTGACAACGAAAAGAGAGTTTTTAAAAAGATTTCAATTGGAATTTATTGTACATTACAGACTTCTTGAAAAGACATAAAGACAATAAAAGCATTCAAAACATACAGTTACAAGTTTATATATGAAAATTATGCTGATATGCATAAGGTGTCTTCTTCGTGCAGAGTAGACAGGACCGTACTCATAACTCCTCCCGCCTTAAGTGAGGACTGTGGGGGCTTTGGCCACACGGTGCGACAATGAAATCATCTGGATATCTTCTTCCTGCGGGCCTTTGTCTTTGTGTTGATCATTTCTTCTCATGAACATAAAATACAGACAACAACATATGATAATTAGTAAAATGCAACAATATATTACAATATTGTGGATGTTTATATTGGTTGGGATAGTCACATTGTTTATTTCATTTAATTTTTCATTTTGTTTGTTAATAATAGGTAGAATGTTTTTTAATTCATCTAAGTTTATGTTGTCCATTTTTAAGGGATTAAATTGCATAAAATTGTTCTTATCTCCATTTTCTGGAAAATGTAATTTAGGAAGTTCAATGTTTTTAAAATTTGGTTTATAATTTTGATAAGTTTTTATGGTAGTGTCTTTAATTTTTATTTCACAATTATTGTTTAGTTCGATTAAATAAGTTCCATTTAGGGGAATATTGTCTACGCTTTTCATACACTTTTGGATGGCGACGACACCGTTGAGCGCTACGACGATCCATTGGTTTTCTTCGATTTTCTGGATTTTCACATCTGGCACTTCGGTGGATACTAGCTCACAGTTTGGGTTTGAATTGTACTTGAGAAGTTGTATTTCGCAGGGTGCGTTCTCGTTTATGTTGGATTTGTGGACATCTTGGCATATGAACTCCTCTGCTATGATTTCTTTGCAGGTAGTGTCAAACAGGGCGTAAGAATGCTCGTTTTTAATTAAAAATTTGGAATTTGGTATAATGGTTTGAAAGGAATTTTTATTCCTGATTGGTAAGGAATATAAATGGTAATAATGGAAACTTTCAGTCTCCACAACAGGTATCTCAAGCAGAAATACAATTTGGTTGCCTTTACAATAACTTTTTATTTCTATTACTTTTTCGAATAAAATAATATTTTCCAAAGTTGGTTCAAAAGGGAAACTATTTTTATTTAAATGTTTATTAATGAATATTATCTCTTTTAATAAATCTGTTGGTTCAAGTATTGAATTATGAAGTGTGTTAAGTTTTGCAAAAGTTATAGCTATTTCAATTTTCTCTAATAGATCGTAAATATTCTGCAAACTTGCAGTGTATTGAGAGATAACAGTTTGTAAAAATAAGCAATTGTTTGCTTCTACATTTTTAATGTAGGTCGAATTAATAAATTTTTCTAGTTGTTCTATTTTTGAATTTAATGAAAATTGATTTTTAGAAAGGATTTCGGTGTTGTTATTAAATTTTTGGATGGAAGTTTGTAAGATGCTGAGTTGTTCTTTCATGACATCTTTAATTTTAAATTGGTTGTTCGATATTTCTCTAATAGCTTTATCGTATTTTTCGGCATCCGATTGATCGAGATTGCCAGTGATTAATTTTATTATTGTGCCAAGTCCGTCAATGAGTCCTCGTTTTTGTTTTCTTGAGAATAACGGATTTAGTTGTTTTATTTGTAATAATACTTTTTCTTCTAGGACACTAATTATTTGGTAAGAATGTTTATTGTGTTTAGAGTCCTTTAATTCGTCCTTTATTTTAATAAATGAATTTTTCAAGCTCGTGTATTCTGTGATTATGTCAGTAATGTCATAAATTTGAACAAATGTCCAGTAGTCCGTTTTAAGTTGTGCATTTCCTAGTTTTAGTGGAAGTAGGCCAGGGTTCTTGTTTAGATCGTGGATTTTGGATGTTTCTAAGCTTGAAGTGACGATGAGGAACAAGGATCTGTAAAAACAGGTTGTCTTAATTCTTTGATATGAATTATTTCGGTTTTACGTTTTTTCTGTTGGCTCGTAATTTCTACTTTATTATGATCGAGTAATTTTGTACTTTTGAAAGGACCTAAAAATTTAGAATTCTTTTTGTTTCTATTGAGTGCATTTATTTTGTAAACAGTTTGTCCTATTTTGAAAATTGGATTTGTTTCTCCTTTTGTATTATGTTTATTTATTACTTTTTCTTTGTTTGATTCTAATGTTTCAGATACTTTGTTATAAACATGTTTTAATTTTTCATTGTGGTTTTCAACGTAATCGTTGTAAAAGGAATTTGGAATAAATATTTCTTGGGGATTTCTAGAGTTTGTATGTCCAAATGCTAATTCGAAAGGTGTATAATTCGTTGCGCTGTGTATAGAGTTGTTATACCCAATAATAGCGTAATTCATTAAGTCACCGTGTTCGTCTGGGTACATTTCTTGTAATATTCGCAGATGTTCAATAATAGTTGAGTGAAATCTCTCAACAATAGAATTAGATTCATGATGAAGCGGGGTTGTAAAATGAATATTTATTTTATGAAATCTTAGTAGTTCTTTTATGGTATTATTATTAAATTCTTTTCCATTATCAAGGGTTAAATTTTCGGGTACGCCAAAAGATGTGAAATATTTAATTAATGCGTTTGCTATATGAATAGCTGTTTTGCCTTCGATATAAATGGCTTGTGCAAATTTTGTAAATGCGTCAACTAGTGTTAAATAATTTCGATTGTCATATATGAATACATCTATATGAACTATTTGAAAAGGTCGTGTCGCTGTATCGGTTAACATGAGTGGTACATACGGTTTCTTTCTTGCATATTTAGATCTTTGACAAATGTCGCATGAGTTAATAAAATTGGTAATAGTAGCTTTCATATGTTTCCAATAGTAATTACGTTTTAAATATTGGAATGTTTCATTTATACCACGATGATTGGATTTTCCTTCGTGATGCATTTTTATAAGCATTATTTGTTCTTCTTTATCTGTAACTGTATTTATAATTTTTGTGCACTTAATTAACTTTGGTCCATTTTCAGAAAATTTATTTAAATAAACTCTGCAAAAGTCTTGATATAATTTTTCGGTTTGAAAATACATGTGATACGTATTTTTCGTGTTTGTATAATTTCTTAAAAATTCAAATATTAATATTTCATTGTTAATTTCTGGAATTTTGACTTTAACTATAGTTTGATTTTCATATTTCTTTATACTAGTGTCTGTTTTGGGATATAAATTTGGAAATACGTGAATTTGGTTTAATTTATTATTTATTATCTCATCTAAGATGGTGATTCCTTCATTCGTTGTGTCATTTACACACGAGTGTTGAGTTGCTGAGTCAGTGTTTTCATTATCAATGTTGTCCAGGTCAGTGTTAGGAACTGGAGCAGGCTTATCGGGTGGTCTTATTTGTATATCGGAAATAATATTAATTTTGGGTTTTTGTCTAGGTTGGGAAGGTTTATTATTAAGGGGTTGTTTTCTGATAAGATTAGGTGATTGTGGTTCGGAATCATCAGGAACAAAACCTTCGGCTAATTTTTTAAAATATTCTAATACATCGTTATCAATATTACCGGGGTTATTTATGATTGATTCGTTATCGTCAATTGCATTTATACGAATACGTGATAAACAATCAGCGTTTGTGTTACATGAACCTTTTTTATATTCAACCGTGTAGTCGTATTCTTCGAGTTTTAATTTCCATCGAACTAATTTAGAATTTGGTTCTTTCAAATTATGTAGCCAAACTAAAGGTCGTTGGTCGGTTACTATTTTAAACTTTCTGCCGTATAAATATTTTCTAAATTGTTTGCAAGCCCAAATTATTGCAAGTAATTCTCTTTCAATGGTGGAATAATTTATTTCTGTTTCGTTTAGTGTACGTGATGCATAGGCTATTGGTCTATCGTGTGGGATTTCGCCTTGCGAAAGCACTGCACCGATCGAAAATTTACTGGCATCAGTAGTGAGAATGAAAGGTTTGTCAAAATATGGATACTGAAGTATCGGGTCATTCATTAGTAGATCTTTACACATGTTAAAGCTCTCAATGAAATCTTTGTCGTGAATTACTTTAGCGTTTTTCTTTAGACATCGAGTCATGGGTTTTGTAATTTTCGCAAAATCTTTTATAAAGCGTCTGTAGTAGCCTAAAAGTCCGAGAAAACTTTTAATTTCAGTTTGTGTTTTTGGAATTGGGAAATTTTTAATAACATAAATTTTGTCCGGGTTTGGTTTTACTCCTTCCGGTGTGACAATATGGCCTAAATATTGAACTGTATCATGTAAAAATTCTGACTTGTCCAATTGAATTTTGAAATTACTTTTTCTTAATCTTTCGAAAATTGATTTTAGTCTCTCAATGTGTTCTTGCAAGGATGAACTAAAAATTATAATATCATCCATGTAAACTAAACAGGTTTCATGTTGCAATCCGCGTAAAACGTTGTCCATTACCCTTTGGAAAGTCGAAGGGGCGTTCTTTAAACCGAATGGCATGCGTTTGAATTCGTAGTGTCCTCCTTCAGTGGAAAACGCGGTTTTCTGTATATCTTGGGGGTCGATTTCGATCTGATGAAATCCACTAGCCAAATCGAGGGTAGTAAAATAATTAGCTTTACCTAGTTTATCTAGGATGTCTGTGATGTTTGGAAGCGGATATTTGTCATCTATAGTGCGTTCATTAAGTTTGCGGTAATCTATGACTAAACGCCATTTCTTTCTACCAGAGGCGTCCATTTTCTTGGGGACAATCCATATAGGACTGGACCATGGTGAATTACTGTGTTGTATAATACCTTGATCTAACATTTTTGAAATTTGTGAGTTAACCTCTTGTTTGTGAATTTCGGGAAAACGATAGGGTTTTACATGTATAGGTGAATCATTTTTCAAATTAATTTTGTGTGTAATTTCATTTGGGAAACTCAAAGGGATATCTTCACAGTAGAAAATATCGCGGTAATCAAAACATAATTTACGTATGGCATCTTTTTCTTCTTTATTGCAATGTTCGAGTCTGAGATTTTTGAGATTTTGTTTTAAAAGATTATCTTGTGTTTTGTCCAAATCGTTATCAATTTCCATTTTCTCGCAAAAGTTTATCTCGATAGGGTTAATTAATTCTTTATCAAATGGTTCCGAAATGTCAATTTTTACTGGATTTTCATTAATGTTTGTGAGGGTTGTTATGGCAAAATTGTTATTTATATTTACTAAAGCTTTTGGCATTTCTACGCCGTCTCCGAAATTTACATGATTCCAGTACCGTGGTTTTGATTTACTGGTAGTTTAACAACAATGTTTACTCTTGGTGGTATTATTATAGAGTAATTTTGAAATTTTGGATTTTGACATATTTTGTTATTTATTTCAGATTCGTAAATAATTGGAATTTTTGCGTATGGTGTTGTTAATTGTTTTGTCGTCACGTTTATATTTGCTTGTAGTTGTTCTAATAAGTCTACGCCTATGAGTCCATCATATTTTTCGCTGAATCGGAAAAGATAAAATTTATGTTTATCACTAACGTTAAAATTTTTGAAAACGGGGATTTCTGCAACTTCGTTATGGAATGAAATATTGTGAGCAGTTTGGATGTTAAAATTTTCATTATAAATAAAGTTTGGATAAAATTTGTAAGCTAAATCTGGGTTGATTAAACTTTTTGTGCTGCCGGTGTCTATTAGAAAATTAGCGTTGATTTCTGGGATGTGGATATAGGGTAGGTTTGATTTTAAAACATTTAGTTGTATTAGGTCGGGTTCTTGGAATTGGAAGCCTGAGAAAAATTTATCTCGTCGTTTCCATAAAGTTGGTCTGGCTCGGTGTTATCAGTATTGTAACCTGAGCATTCATAGTCTACGTGTGGTTCTGTAGAGTATAGTTCGTTGTTCTCATACATGTTTGCATCATATTCAGGGTTTCCATACGAGTCATATTCGTAAGGATTTTGAGATGTGTATTCAGTTTGATTTTCAAATGAATCATTTATATTTTGATTAAATAATTGTGTAGCAGTAAAATTTCTTTGGGGCATACGAGTATTTCGTGTATGTCCGGATGAGGTATCCATAGGTTCAGGTTGGTATTTTGGTTGTTGATGAGGTGGATTTTGCCTTGGAAGGTATTGTGGGAAATTTGCAGGTCTTTGGAGTGGGACGAATTGGTTGGGGCGCGACTGAGGTTGCGGTAGTCGCTGTGCGAATTGAGGCGGTCTGAAATTTGGATTGTTATTTGTTTTATAAAATGGGTTTTGCCTCGTTTGCATTATTTGAGGTGGACGTAATAATGGTCGTTGTTGGAATGGGGTGTTATTTGACGTGCTAGGGATGTTGTTATAGCTGGATTGTTGAGGAATGTGGTTTACATTCGGATTTCTTGTAGGGACAATTCTTTGTGTAGGTTTAAAACTGGAGTGCATATTCAGTGTGTTTTGTCTCTGGTTGGTGTAAAGAAAGTTTTCTTCCTCTATTACTAGACTCATGGCTTTCTCGAGTTTGTCAGGGTCTCTTAGTCTAACATTATTTTGAATAAATGGAGGTAGACCTCTTATGAAGGTTTTTAATGCGAGGTCGTCGTAATTTGATTGTCTAATTTTTCTTTCGTCTTCTGTATAAGTGGAACAATTTAATTTAGAGGTTATTAAACTTCTTGCATCTTGGCATCTCATACCAAAATTATAAGGGGTTTCATTTTTTTGCGGTCTTAATGCAATAAGGTCTTGTACTAAGCAATCTAAATTTCGTTGGTCTCCAAAACTTTCTTTTATGCTATTTTTTATGTCCTCCCATCTTTTTAACTCAGTGCGAGAACCGATAAGGATCATCGCTCGGCCTGTTAATTTTCCGAGAATTGCTCTGACTAGAAAGTTGTTAAGAACGACGTCGGTACTGCCAAATGTATCTACTAAATTTTGACATGCGTCTAAGAATATGTTCATGGTATGGGGGTTACCATCATAATTTGGAATAACATCTAAATGTAATCTGAGCAGTTGTAAGCTTGCCGTTTGTTGAGCCACTTGCGGCGTTTGTTGTAAGGGTGGTGTCATTTCTACGTCGTTATCGAGTGTGAAATTGTTTAGATTATCAGCTAGAGCTTCTACGTCGTGTAAAGACATACGCTTATATACTAGTTTTTTTTTTTTAATTAATTTTGAAAGTTTCTGCTTGAAATATGTTATGAATTTGAATGTTTTTTAAGGATAGGAAAAATAATTGATGTTTGAGCACTTACAGTAGTAGAATTCGTTTCATTTCTTTTCTTACAGCTAGTGCCTATAGGTTCGGAGATGTGATCTTCACCCAGGACTTCGTAACCTAGTGCTGGCGTCGGCGATGCTTGTCCTCAGCTAGCGTGTGTGTCTGGTGTTGGCGATGCTTGTCCTCGACCAGGGTGTGTGGGCTGGTGTTGGCGATGTTTGTCCTCGACCAGGGTGTGTTGGGCTGGTGTTGGCGATGCTTGTCCTCAACCAGGGTGTGTTGGGCTGGTGTTGGCGATGCTTGTCCTCGACCAGGGTGTGCTGAAATCTTCAACTTCTCGCTGTCTCGGTGTTGGACGTTTCACGGCGAACCGATATACCTTCGATTGCACTCGCGAACTCGCGAACCGAAAATTGTTATACCCGATAAATTGTTAAAACAAAAGTTATTCGTGCGATACGCCTAACTTCGGGTATCCTACCAAGACTGCGCCAATTATGTGGGTGACAACGAAAAGAGGGTTTTTAAAAAGATTTCAATTGGAATTTATTGTACATTACAGACTTCTTGAAAAGACATAAAGACAATAAAAGCATTCAAAACATACAGTTACAAGTTTATATATGAAAATTATGCTCATATGCATAAGGTGTCTTCTTCGTGCAGAGTAGACAGGACCGTACTCATAACTCGCGAAACAACACCACTTTTAAATTGGACAATGTGAAAAAACTTTTTATGGATGCATTAAAACATGTGACTGCCGATAATTGGAAAAACTGTATTCAACATGTCATAAAGGAAGAAGACCAAATGTGCAAACTTGACCATCTGATAGACGAAACGATGGAGCCATTTATAATTTCAGTAGGACAAGATTCAGAATCAGATTCTGATTTTTAAAAATTTATGGATAAATATATAAGTATATGTAATGTAATATGTATATTTAACAGAAATATGACAGGTACCAATATCTTGACAACACACATGAAATAAGTATACATTTTAGTATGTAACAAATAAAAATGTAAATATTGAATGTATGTATGTAAATATTAAATGTATGCAATATAATAATAATGACTGAGAAAGTTATATTTAAATATTAAAAACTTTTTAGTAAATGTATAAACAGATCACTCTACAAATCCTATCTACGTCTATGACACAGTCCGACGGGGATTATCGGACGGCATTTCTATTGTTCGACAAGTAAGTTTCGTTCCAGGTACAAAGCGTGCGGCTTATTTTGACCATCCTAGTGTAGTTACAACTGATTTTTCTGGTAGTTTTATTTGCCGCATTGCTGGCAAAAATCCAATACTACTCTAGCAAATAATGATTTATTACTGCCAGTCATTCTCAAATAGACTATAGATATATCATGTTCGGAAATATGAACAATGGAAAGAAAATTTGACGTCAATGTGTCACTGAATATATTTAAATAGTCAGCATTACTTATATCACGGAAAATAGTGGAAAAGTAATCAGCAAAACCTTCAACAATACTGGCAGTGTCGTTAAAATTTTTGTTTCCCCAAAACATATCACCAGGAATGTGACATTTTTCTTATTATTAATAAATGTCCAGAATTTTTTCGGGTTATTAACAATATTACCTTCCATTGAGGCAACATACTTTTTATATGCTGTTTTTATATTGCATTTCACTTTAGTTCGTGGTGCACTCTCCACACCAGCTATGAGTGCCCGTGAGGTGACGCCTGGTAACCGCGCACACGGTAAAATATATAGTCATCATTACCGATGTCTACATGTGTTGTAGATACTGGCACACCCAGAAATGGGTAATATGCCTTGATAATATATTTATTTATTTATTTATTTATTTAATTCGTAAAGATTTAAAAAGATCATAACAATGTTTATCACTTGATAGCAAATACTATTTTCCATAATTGTCTTTCATTTTTAAATCGAATATTTTTTGTTTAGTAAACCAAGGAGTATATTTTCTCTTCTTGCGACACTTGATTGGAACACATTTTTCAAATATATTAAACAGTATTTCATAAAAAAATTCAAATACTAAATTAGCATCATTATATTGATGTAATACTTCCCAATCAGTGCAGTTCATTAATCCGTACATAAGTTTAAAATTTGCAAATTGGAAGTTAAGGAAATAATTGTTATTTAATGAGCAACTATTATAATTATAATTTGTAGATGAACATATGTTTATGGCTGGGTGATATTTATCTTCAGAAACTAAAGGGTTAGATTCATTAGAAACGACACATTCATTGTTACATACGAGAAATACGAGAATACGATCATCACAATTTAAAATCTTATTATACTGATTACCATTTATTAGGTTACAAAAATTTAAAAAATCTGTTGATAACATTATTAGTGTAGCCATTATTATAATATTCAACAACTTTGCTTAAATTCAGATCACCTACAACCACAAAGTCAGACTTGAATAAGGTTTGACAGGTTTCAAGTATATCGAAGAATGTATTATGATCAGTTATTGAAATTGGTGGAAGTAGATAAAATACAACAACAATTAAACTTCTACCACTACTTTGCTGAATCCGAATACCAACAATGTCAGCAGAGATGGATGCGTGAGATGGTAAATCAATTAATGATGATCTATATTTCGTACTCACAGCATACATCACACCCCCGCCACGAGTTTTATTAGATATTCCAAAATCACGATCATGCCTATATATCACATAATTGTTCGTATCTAAGATCTGCCCATTATATACAGAATTAGTTAACCATGTTTCAGATAGAGCAATTACATGATGATCATTAACTAATAAGTTTGCATAGACTTCTGTTAGCTTAATATTTAACCCTCTATCATTCTGATACAAAATATTCATTTTATAATATGTATTGTGAACGTACTATAACAAAAAATAAAAATAAATAAGAATAAATGTACACAAACTATACAAAAGACAAGTGTTTGATCTTCCAAAAACTAAGGAAGGTTCAACAACGTAAAGTTGTATCAGCAAAGTAAGGTTAATTAATAATTTTAATAAAAAAACAGAATTGTATTCGTGAAATTTACAATATGCAAAATCACACCATTTGAAGAGACAAAAGTTCTGATAGAATTGATAGAAGTGATTATATTATTACAACATATCTAATGAATTAGCCCTATCAACTCTGCCATTTACTTTATAATAAATATTTCCATCAATTGACCATACATTTGTAAAACCAAATTTATCTGAATACTGTTATAAGAGTTCCATTCGTTTTTTAGTCAAGTCCTTTTTACCTCCCGCTACCCTAGGTAAGGGAGGTATAGGGATCGTGCTAAAAATCGGATATAGAGATTTTAGTGAATAAGCACGTTTTGATGTCCCCAGAATCCGATTTTAACATTTTTACAATGATGTCTGTAGGTATGTATGTGTGTGTGTCTGTGTGTGTGTCTGTGTGTGTGTGTGTGTGTGTGTGGATCTTGTGGACACGATTACTCAAATACTATCAATCAGAAAAATTTGAAATTTTGTATATCCATTCTATACTAATGTGGGAAGAGTTCATTAGTTTTTGGTGTATATCGGATAACCGGAAGTATCATTTATACAAGCTTTTAACAGATTTTCTTGTAAAAAAGTCATTGAATATAATTTTTTAGCAACTTTTACCAATACAAATTGAATATAATGGCACAATCTTCAATTCTACGTTAATAGCATTTAGTAAATAACTTGAAATAACTTTATATTATATTATAAAATAATTTATTTTTGTACATCACTTTGCCTCTGCGTCAAACAAAAACAATGCTTTAATAACAAATTTGACATATTTAAACAAATGTCACTGTCACGAAGCAATTTTTATTAAAATTAATAATGAAACCGTGTTAAGAAGAATTTAGTAGTTTAAATATGATTCCAATGAAATTAAGGTTTGTAAAAATAATATATTTTCCATCATACATAAATATTAGATATACAAGATAATTCGATTGAAGTTTGATGTTTGCAGCATTATATATTATATCAAACAGCTCTCAATAAGAACGTGATTTCAAAGTGTCAAATAATAGTTTGCAACTCCACATTTACGAAATGGATAATGTACGGCGAAGAATTTAAACAGATTGCGTTTTAGAGCATAAGGAAGCTGGTGATTAATTTGACAATAATGTGTGTGTCGATTTTTCCTTAAAATATATTAATGATCCAAAACATCACAAAGTTGGTATTTAATACTCTTATATAATTTGAAACAACATATTAGATTTTGACTATATATGATAAACCGGATGTAGTACTTAATTTGAAGCTCTAACAGATTATTCAGGAAAAACATAATAAAATATAATCCAAAATTTCGTATTACAAACTTTTCTATTTATTGGAACAACAAAGTAGATTTTGTTTACAAACGATAAATCGGAAGTGATACTTTACTTAAAGCGGGAGGTCATGTGCTGGCCACATCAGATTTTTAATCGAAATTTTCGTGTCTTTTAAATGTGCTCTCGATTTTAGAACTAATGCACGTGTTTTGTGACACAAAAATTTTACTATTATGGGCCGGGGTCGCGGCTGAGATACGGGAACTGTAGCACTCACAACACCGTCACTTACATTTTCTGATGGTTTCTTTACTTTCCCAGCACATTTGCATCTTTCGATGTCATGGGGGGGAGATGCTCAGTGACAGGTGATTTTTGAATGTAGTACTGATCTTTACTTCTGTGTTTTCATGTGCTTTCTCCGGAATACCAAAAATACGAACACAGTTCCTCCTGGAATATTGTTCTTGCTGGTCAAGTTTGTCTTTAAGAACACGGTTTTCAGCGCTGATTTCGTTAATAATTTCATTAATGAAGGTTTTGTTTAGCAAGTTGTTCTTGCACTTTATCGAAGACTACTTGTATATCAATAAATTTTTCACATTAAATTGACTGTTGATGGCTTCACTTACACTAGTAGCGATATTTGCGTTGTTACGTGTAGTTATTGTTACGATAAATTTGCAAATTTTAGTAAATTTTAGCACTATCAGCAGTAAATTAAATTCTCTTCTGCGGAGCAACAAAACGAACGTCTACTCACGTCGACACAAGGGATATTTAGTGGCATACAGAAAATTTTATTCGATCACTATCTTTGGCAGTTTTTCTTCGATTCTTACACAAAATGCCCTCTTTCCCGGAAACAATTGAACATCATACCTCTCTCGATTAAGCTTTTTTTACTCATTTTAGTCAGTACTACATACTTTTAAAATTTTACCGGAAGTTGTAAAACACCTTTATATTTAAACGAATCTTCTAACAAGCTAGCAAGGCCGTTTATAGAAACTGATGCTGAAAAGTACGTACGAATAGTAATTGTGGATTATTTGAACAAGTGAATTGAAGCACATGTCATGGCCTTTCGATCCAAGAAGGTCCCATTTTTGTCGTATAACATGTAGGCATTGAGATCAATAACTGCATTTGTTATAGATTGTTAAAGGTAAGTACAGGCCGGCCAATAAAATATTAGCAACAAGTTAACGGATATTGGAAATATCTCTGTTGGGCTTTGGTACAGTATCTTGTTTTTGGATACATGTAGTCAACAGTGTTGCGCGTCTAAACCAAAACCAATTAAACATCTAAACCAAATTTTTATGAAGTAAAAATAGAACCGACCGCTGCTGCTTCTGGTGTTAGTGCTGCTTTCATCATAATTGCTGCCCTTGTCCAAAAACGAAAAAGTGACAGTTTCGGCAATTTATGTCTGAATTACTTTTAGATTAACAAAATCTAATTTGAGGATCTATGATTCATATAAATGACTCCATGTTCAGAATTTTATTCAACCTTATCTCATCAAGGACCTAACCTAAGCTCTAAAATGAAATCTCACTACTTTGGTTCAACGTAACTGTTTACAACAAATTTTCAAAATATGTATTGTTTATTTTAGGTACAGATTTATATACATAATAAATTATAATAATAAATAATGTTGGGACACTTAAAAACTGTCTGGCGTATGCACAAATCAGCCGCGAAATTTGAATGAAAAATGAATTTTTTTTTTTTTTTTTTTCTGACATCTGTCGTTCATACAGAAGCTCACAAAATTAGTCATTTTGTAATTCAATAATTATACAAAAATACAGTTTTATATTTTTCAAATAATTCTACATGTTTATTTTATACAGTTATAATAAATATTGTGCGAATATCTCCAAAAATATATTTCGCTTGTCATAAAGTGTGGTTGGTGTGACGTGTAGACAACCTCCAATATGGTACACCATGGGCAACGTTCTGCTTGTACAGAGCGGCTAATAGTCTACATAACTGGCGACCGAACTGGACATAAAGTCCCTCACGGTCAAAAACAGAAATATTTGGAAGAAAATCACATTGGAAAAGTGAACTAGCATAACTGGTTCATTTCTACAGATATAGAACTATGAAAATCACATGCATATATTGTATTTTAACATATTTCTATAGCCATACGTAAATAAAATAAATAATAAAAGCCGCGAAATGTACTCATACTTGTACTATGCTACGCTGCATTCTTTCTTTAACCAAATGGAGATTGGAGAGAAGGAACATTTGTGCATGAGTTCAATTCGACAGATCATGATAAAACGAACTATCGATTACTATTTCTATAAAACGCCAGGATGTACCAAAGAAACCAGATTTACGAGTAGTAATCTTTACAATCCAATGAATATGTGTCGGGACAAAACAATCTTAAATGGTAGTACCTTAACAGCTATTTAAAGATGTAGACAACCCACACCACATTTTTTTTTTTCATTTTGTTTTATTTAACAGCAGTGACAGCAAATTATACCGACTATTAAAGTAAAATAAATAACGATTAGGTAAAGTGTGAAATGAATATTAGTGAACAAAATATTAGAGTGTAATAGTGAATTAATAAATAAATAATCTTTTATTGTATTTAGTAATTATTATTTGAAATAAATTAAAATTTATGAAGCTTGATATATAAACAATATGAATCATAAAAATCTGATGTGGCCAACACAAAACCTCCCGCTATTGAATTTTTATAAATTTAAATATATACTTGCGTATTTACTAACGCTGCAAACTGTTCCAAAATGTCACTATTATTAATTTGAAGTGATTATTTTTTTGACAGTGACATTTACTGTCAGTTACATTCATTTGAAATATGAACTGTGTAACAAAGGAATTATTGTGTTTATCTTAAGCTTCGCGACTAATAAAAAAAATTATTTTTAAATTTATCTGTAAAATATATAGAAAAAGTATTAATGTATTTCAGTAGAAAATTCAATAATCTTTAATTTTCATAAGACATAAAATGCGAAAAAAATGGCATTTAATGGTATTTTTTTGAAGAAAAACCATTATGGGCTTCAGGTAAAGTGCCATTTCCGGTTATCCGATTTACACCAATATCTAATGGCTTCTTTTCATATTAGAATGGGATGGAAATATAAGGTTTCAGAATTTCCTGAATGATAGTATCTGAGTTAGAGTGAAGACAAAATCCCTACACATACACACACACATACACACATACAGACATCATCGTGAAAATGTTAAAATTGGATTCTAGGGACCTTAAAACGTGGTCATTTACTAAAATCTCGATATGTAATTTTTAGCACGATCCCTATACCTCCCTTACCAAGGGTAGCGGGAGGTAAAATGGAGGGCGACTGTACTGAATTATATAATAGTATTATTGTTAATTAGTACCTGAATCTTATTTATTTATTTTGTACATTTCGATCTGATTTTTATTTATAAATGAGAGATATTTTCCTACTTGATTTTATGCGCAATAAAATTTAATGTATGTAGGTGTAAAGAAAAATGATTTCGTTATAAGTGTAAGATTCTCTTTTTGGTGGCTCACCACTGTTTTAGAAGCACAGACATAAACACATTCCCAGAAAAATAAACAACCTCGACTGTCGACCTTAGGATGGTTAATCGTTCTTGTGTATATAGGAATACGCACATTTTAACGGTCGAACACTGTCGCTTGTTCTTAACCAGTATATGCACTCTCGGTCGGCCCCTTTGATCTTTTAAAACCGATCATTTTTTCGTGCAGCCAGCTTCCGAGCGTGCGAATGTGGGAGATTCAACTAAGGAAGGGAAGTCTTTCCCTCGATGTAAATATATTGTAGACATTAATTAAACTTTGTAGAATAAATAAATAAATAATAATAATATAATAATAAAAATAGCTATTTACGATAAAAGTATAAAATGTCATTTTAGAAAAACAAATTGAACTAAATAGTTTGTAGATAAAATAGTGTCCGACATATGTAGGTATGCGTTAAAGTATATCATTAATAATTATTTTAACTCAAAAATTTTCGTTAAAAGCATACTTCTAATAGTGATTGTAGATAATTTTGCAAATAAACATGCGGTAACAAATATTAAAAGATATATACGAGTAACTGTAAAAATAATGAATAGGTACTAACCTAGTTAAAATGCGCAAATTAATGATGCACACTAACAAAATAAGTAGCACAGGTATTACAAAAGCTTTACCTTTTGTTAAATGCAGAGTTGATTTGAATTTGAAAATAGTCCCGACTGTAATTTAATACATAGCCGTCCTGCAGCTTTAACAGCAGTGACATTTGGCCTTTTAGGGCTATCTACTGCAAGAGTAATAACTACGTTCGTGCACGCCAGCAAGTGGCCAAGGTCAATTTTTTATTTGTTAAAAACCCGGAGTGCACATACTGGTTAGAAGCATGCGATCGACCGCTGTATTATGCTATACGGACCTGTGTGTGAAAGTGTCTATAAGAAAGACGTGGAGTTTGCAGTAAATAAAGTTGAGTCGTATGGCTCACAGTCATTCTAATTATTGTACAAGTGGATCACCAGATGGTTGACTCATGTTTATACAGTGTTTTGTATTTGACGTGCATGGTATATGTATATGTGAGATATACATTTGTATTATTTGTTTGTGGCCGCAAATACACGTAGTACTTTCCTAATTATCCGAAGGGTTGTCCGGGCAACCCTGGGTCCAATGGTGGCATGTTTGGTAAGACACAAGTTGAGAAGCTGAGCCATGAAAGGTCTGAAACCTAAGTGTGATCGTAAGCTAAGCTCTCATAATGAGTCTGGGATGGATCTAATACCTATTCCCCCCTCCTATCTGTTTATCTTATTAGATGATAATTACACGCCTGTGATCATTGTTATGATTAGAATGAAAATGCGTATCTATATCACTCAGAAGAACGCATCCTAGACGCCGACGAGTTTGTTTGTATAGACAGGAACGCCGATAATAGATTAAAAGAAATGTGAAATATATATTAGATTAATGCCTGTATTACCGCCCATATATTCTTGACAGTAAATAGTTCTATAGTAATTAGTCCAATTTCACATGCAATGAGCATTAATGGTCCTGACTTTAAGGAAATAATAGATTATACTACAATACAGTAAATCTCTATTCTATGTTCGATTTAAATAATAATTGAAAATAATTACATATTACAAAATTAATTTATGTATGTTTGTAATTAAATATGTCTGACTAGCTTTATTAGCTTTTCTGCGAATATATAAAATTTACGGACTTGATATGAAAAGGGTATCAGTAGGTTAAGATGAGTTATATAATGTAAATTAACCAACTGGGTTTGTAAATGAGCTATATCTCTGTTATCGTGAGCTTATCTTTTCGCTTCCCTCATTTTGTTTTAATATAAATAATGTTTATTATCAATGTTTCCTCTTTACTATAGGACAAGATTAGTGAATCGTGGTGGATTATATTATCTGACCTATACTTTGCACAACCGGGATTGTGTACGTATCTTCATCGCAACTGGCGCCAATATGATGTGTTAGGTATCAGCAAACATGTTAAGGTGGTAAACAAGGTCACTTGTTTTGGAATTTTTAATAAACAAGATAATCAATGTTTAATAAATAAGATAATGTGTAATAAACAAGATTACCAATGTTAAAGTAATTGAATTTCTATCAATCCCACATAATTTTTGTCATATTTATTTAGAATCAGAGATTACAATAGGAAACATGATAAGGGTAACCGAAGAAATTAGTTAAATATTTGTCATTTTCAAAAATTACTTGAAAGTAAATTTGTTTTTAAAATAGATATTATATTTGTCAAGTATTCCTATGAATCCCAAATAAATAAATAAAATAAATAAAATAAATAAAATAAATAAAATAAATAAAATAAATAAAATAAATAAAATAAATAAAATAAATAAAATAAATAAAATAAATAAAATAAATAAAATAAATAAAATAAATAAAATAAATAAAATAAATAAAATAAATAAAATAAATAAAATAAATAAAATAAATAAAATAAATAAAATAAATAAAATAAATAAAATAAATAAAATAAATAAAATAAATAAAATAAATAAAATTAAATTAAATAAAACAAAATAAATAAATATGTCCGGGCAATACAAAAATCGTACAAGATACTTATAGTGACGCAACATCGGCAGCTCACGGGTGTATAATTTTTGATTTGAAAGGGAGTACACCAGATTGGTTGCGGTTTGTCATATGTTTATCTACTTAAGAAAAAGTAAAAAATATAATACTAAAAGTATACCAGTCGTCATAATATAAAATTCTGTTGTGGCCAGCACAAGACCTCTCGCCATTACCATATTAGACTATAAAGCATTATATATATATATATTCCGATACACACAAAAACACATATGTTCTTTATATATTATAATAGTAAAGACTAGGAAACGAACTTTTCTTATCGAAATTTCAATACCACCGGATGAAGTCATAGTTGAGAAAGAAAAAAAAACAACTTAAATACAAGGTCAGAAGTATTCAAATAAATCACTTATGGAAAACTAAAACAGAAATTATTCCTATAATAATTAGGGTGTGTTACAAATGAAATTAAATTAAATGTGGAAAAGTTACCGGGAGAGCACAGCCCATCCGAACTGGAAAGAACTGCTATATTCGGTACAGCACATATAACAGGCTATTCCACGATATTTTTATTTTTATTTTTTTATCTTGAACCACATAAGTATGTAAAACAATATGTGAAAATCCGAGTTTAAAATTTCTCCAAATAAGCGAGATATTAAGCTATGAATTTTAAATTTCATTTGTGACGTAAGTAATTAATGTGGGTATACCAGAAGTAAACAAACAGTGGTTCACAGATTTACGAAAAAATGTTGAACAAATTACAAAATAATGTATATTTGAATTGTAATATTATATTTTATTATTAGAGAAAGAAAATATATTATTGCAATTAATTTATTTTACTTTTTTTCTTATTTTACAAATACATTTTGACATTCTCGAAGTTGGAAGCGCATAGTGACTCACGATTTCAAACAAATTTCAAAGGAGTGCAGCAGATAGATCAACAAACATGCGAAGACAAGAAAATCACCCGAACAGCATCCAAACATATCCGACACACCCGAATAATTATATTCTTAGTTGAAGCGAAGTGACAGCGGAGCTCTATACAGTACGAGTTCAAACTTGAATCCTATTTGCTTATACTGCACATGTCGTACGTCATCAAAAGTAAAACTCCCAGGATTTTTTAGAGGGAGTAAATAAATAAAAAAAAAATAGTTTAACTATTATTTTTCATATTTTTGATAAACTTTTACTCTTTTCGATTACGGTGGAATAGCCTATTAAAAAATCTGTTGTGGCCAGCACAATACCTCTCACCATTTCCATTTTATGTTATTTATAGTATTGCACTTCGCTATCGAACCGTCGTTTTATCACAAAAAAAAATACAAATCTTTACCCATATATTGTTTTTTATTGTATTTAACATGTCTTCTGCATACTTAGAATTTTAATTTTATCTATTTTTCATTGTATGAAGAAGTTCGTAAATATCAGAGATTCTTCCAATTCATACCATACTATTTCTGACTATTCCTTTCAGGTGATGTTTAGTGTTATTAATTGCAGCTTCCTAGATACCTCGAAAATTCGGAGCTCTGGGTGGTATAAAGTGCCATTGTATGAGATTGTTTGTTAACTCATTGATTTCTTGATCTTGGAATTCTTGCTTTCGCATTAAATGGTCTAGCTCTTTCAATTCTCGATAAGCACTAACAAATGTTGTAGCGTTATTTGAATGTATGTTGACTATCTTGCCTCTTCTTCAAACGAAACGTTTAATAGCGGCAAGATATGCAGTAGTAGTCAAATCAGTGACTGCTTCTAGATGTACAGCCTTTGTTGCTAAACATATAAATAGACATATGTAAGCCTTCGTGACGGTTTTACTTTTTCTTGTTCCAGTTTTTATGTAAATAAGACCTGCATAATCTATCATGGTATTGTAAAATGGTTTTGCTGGTTTAACTCTTACGCTGGGTAAGTTTCCCATTTGAGTTAGTCCTTCGACTGTTTTACAATTAAAACATTGAACGCATGTTTTAGTAAATTTTCGGAAAGTATTTTTTCTACGACCATTACTGTAAGTGGGTCATTACAGAACAGACTACTAACAATGTAAGTTCGTGATTACAAATAGTGTTACGTAATGAAAAGCAAATTTAAGTTGGCAGGACTGAATGTCAAACTGTAACAAAATGATTAAAATTTGATAAATAAAATTTAAGATTTAAATGTAATAGAATGAAATTTAGCTGACTGATTAACTTACCTATATAAATATCTACATATTTTTTTAGGTTATTATATTAATATTATATTTTGACAACAATACATATTTCAATCGAATTTGCAGTAGGTAACTACTTTTCATCGTATATCCCTACGCGTAGCAGCAACCATGGTAACATCGTTGCGCTTGCGCAGTTTTATTTTTATAAACAAAACCAGGGAATAACAAAACTCACCAACCTTTTTGACGTTTCGAACTGCTGCTTTTTTGTGTGATTACAAATCACCTTACAAATACACTGAGGTAAATACATATATTCTCCTAAAAATAATATTACTGTTAAGTTATACCTATTTATTAATTTTAGCTATAAAATGTCAAGCGGTAGCGATACTTCATTTATTTGTACACCACCAAAAATTAAAGCGAAAGCTAAAAGTGCAACAAATAATCTCTTGCCGACAAAATCTCGAGAAAGATATGAATTTGTCTATCAAAAATTCATGGACTGAAGATTAAGGAATAAGATCAATTCGTTATCCGAAAACATATTAATAGCCTATTTCGACAAACTCTCCAGTGAAATTAAACCATCATCACTTTGGGCGACCTATTCCATGCTGAAATTAACAATAAATATAAACAATTCTATTGACATTTCAAAATACGCTAAATTAATTGCTCTATTAAAAAGAAAATCTGACGGCTTCAAAAGTAAAAAATCTAAAATTTTAACCACCAAACACATCAATGATTTTTTAAAAAATGCTTTAGATGATAAATATTTGTTTTCCAAAGTCTATCTGGTTTTAATTGTATAATTAAAAAAATAGTATCTCGTATTTCGTTCTTTTTTAGGTAATTCTTATAATTGGTATAAGTGGAGCTTGTAGAAAACAAGAATTAAGTAATTTAAAACCTGGAGATGTGGAAGATACAGGAAAATCATTAATAATAAATATTCCGGACTATAAAACTAAAAAACCATGTGCATTTGTTGTCTCAGAATCATTTTATGCAACTTGCAAAACATATATAAATTTGCGACCTCCTGGAAACGATGTCAAACATATGCCATTTTTTCTAAATTATAGATATGTAAAATGCACAAAACAATGTGTAGGAATAAATAAAATTGGCTCAGTACCGAAACAAATTGCTGAATACCTTTATTTACCAGATCCAAAAGCATATACAGGCCATTGCTTCAGAAGGTCATCAGCCATTATTCTTGCTGATGCCGGTGGTGATCTATTATCAATAAAGCGACATGGTGTTTGGCAATCTTAAGCTGTGGTTGAAAGTTATGTGGATCATTCCATACTAAATAAAACTGACACTTCAACAAAAATAACAAATGCAATAAACAGCAATGCCTCCACAACAAACAGTGTAATAACAAGCAATAAAAATATCTCCATCTCAAACAACAGTGTACTGGCAGCCTACACTGTTAATAATGAAAACAGCGAAAATGTAACATACCCTTCTAATGATAACGTATTTGATAACTGTACTGTTACAATTAATAATTATTATTATAAACAAAATTAGTTGATATTATTATTTGTAATTTGTAAGTAATAAAATAAAAAATAATCAATTTATAACTATCTGAATTTTGTTTGAATTTAGAAATATTAATGAGTGGTCGTAGAAAAAGTATAGTGCATAATTCGAGATGTAAAGCAATTACTCACTCGTAAAATTACAAACTCGACGCTACGCGTCTCGTGTATCAATCATTTTACTCGTACGTAATCTGCTTCTTACATCTCTCATTACGTAATATACTATAAAACTGCCTGATTTCTAGTATGTAATAATTTTTTATGCACATGTTGAACTATGAACTTTGTAATATGATGATTCGATGGTAAAATTATAGGAATTTTTTTTATTTTTCGATATTTCAGCATTAGAGAATCTCTCTCCTACTCTTAAGTGGCTTTGTGAATCGAGAAAGGGTTTTAATGCGAGTAATTTACTTAAATTGTTTACTGAACCCTGTAATTCTACTTCTCGTATTTCTTTGTGATAATTTCGATGTTTGACAAATTTGATAATAACCATTTCTGCTTGATTTATCTCTTCAACTGTTAAATTAGCAATTCTTTTGTTCTCCTTGGGTTTCAGATTGTATATAAATCTTAAACAATAACCTACTATTCTTCGTAATTTAACAAAATTAGAATATTTTTCTAGAAATGTTGAATCTATTGTTGAGATCATTTCCACTAGTTTAATATGGCGCCTTTCAGGAACTTCATTTGCTTTGTTAAGATAATTTAGCCACGATGTTGTTTTTTCTGCTAGCCAGCAAGGTCTATGCCACCAAAGAGTTTTCTGTTTCAATTGATTTGGATATAAACCCCTGGATAGAATGTCCGTTGGATTCTCGTTCGATCGTACATATCTCCAGTCTGTTATTTTGGTTGCAGCTTGTATTTGGCTAATTCGATTTTCTACAAAAACTTGCCACTGATTAGGTTGACCTTGCAACCATGGCAGTACTATCGTTGAATCCGTCCAAAAAAATGCTTCAAATTGCATGTGTAGGTGTTATGTTACCTTTTTGTACAGTTGATTTAATAATAACGCGCCGCATAAATCGAGGCTTAGGAGCGAAATTCGTTTTAGAGGTGCTACTCGTCTCTGAGCACAGTAAAACTTACTTCTATGTCGTTCATTGTCTTTACATACAAGTATGTACCGTATGCTTTTTCTGACGCGTCGCATAAGCCATGAATTTGTATTAAGTGTGGCCTTTTCACTGGCATAACATTTCTGTTAATTTGTAAACTGTTCAACTCTAAAAGTTGATATCTAAACTAATCCCATTGTGTCTATAAGGCAGTAGATGGGGTTTCGTCCCAATGCAATTCTTCCTGCCACAACTGTTGCAATATCAGAGGTGGGATTCCATAACTTCGGTTGCTATCATTTGAACTTGATATGGTATCAATGCAAATATCAACTACAAAGTGAACTTGCGATGCTATAACAATAATCGTTGTTTGTAGTTGGTACGTAACAAGAGAAATTAGGTTATAATG
Organism: Ophonus ardosiacus; assembly: GCA_943142095.1. Taxonomy (NCBI): domain Eukaryota; kingdom Metazoa; phylum Arthropoda; class Insecta; order Coleoptera; family Carabidae; genus Ophonus; species Ophonus ardosiacus. The sequence goes on along the minus strand of OW964824.1, from coordinate 38,058,870 downwards.
TATAAAAAAATTCGAAATATTAACTACAAGATTGTTGCGGGGCAGGTCACTATTGCAATTGTAAATTGAAGATAGTTGGACGTGGAGCACCTAGTATGCGTTGCGTTGCTTGGATGTGAGTGGCTGGTGACTTGACTGAACGTACTAGCTGTACAATTTGACGTAGTAGAATTAGACAATGCACAGTGACGTAATCGGTTACATAGATTTGACTAAATGGGAGAATATTCAACTGGGAGTTGATAGGTAAGACACGCTTCACCTGCAGGAACGATCTGCAGAGCTTCACAAGTAGGGTGTGCTCGAGGAGTGAGAGGAACATAAAGGTTGGCCCACAAATATTGTGTAGGAATAAGAAGCTACAAATCTTGAATCTAACAACAGCAAAAGATAGAAGCGAATAGCAGTAAAACGAGTGCGCAAGATTTCAAAGAATTAATAATGAAGTCCGTAAATAATGTGGTACAAGTATAGGTATAAATATGGGTTAATTTCTCATAAAGATGTGTAAAATAAGCTGATAAATATGGGAAAGTCATGCACGGGTGTAGCGAATAAATTTCAGTTAAATGAACAATATAAATATAATGTGCACAAAAGTATTCAAGTTTACAAACAATATTTATAAATAACCATATAGTACACCATTCCCACTTAATATAATACCATACATAATAATAATAATAATCATAAAGAGTGTGCAAAGCGACACACCAGTTGTGAAAATAATCTATGTGGTTTAGAACCACGTGCACAAAAACATAGGTTAAATGATAAATTGACAAATGTAGAGTACGCAAATAGCAAATAATAGTAACAGAAAAGGTAATCACTGCGTGCGAGAAGCGTATAAAATACTTAAAAGCTACCTGGGTGCATGCAAAGCAATTGTAAGCAGGATTTTATTCCCTGTGCAACAATGTGGCAATCCTAGGTACTGCGGTTAAGTTATGGGTACTCCAATCCACTGTTATAGTAGTGTAAATGTGTGCCAATGTGAAGCTGCAAAGAAATATGTGTAAAAACATTGTATTTTAACATGTGCAAAGCACATGTGCGACGTATAGTATTTTAAATAACGTGTAACATAAATGTTTAAAATTCACTGCGTAATTATAATATGAAGTTTAAATTGAAACTAGAGCAGTGAATGCAAAGAGTGTGTAGCGTGAACAGATAGAGAATAGTCCGGTGAGATGTGGCGAAGCCAAGAAGCGGACTCAGCTACAAGATGGCGGCAGAGGTCCGAACAAAGATTATTATTATTATTATTATTATTATTATTATCCAAATCTAATATGAACAATTTAAGTAAGTATATTATTTTGTTAGTTTATCATAAACACTGTTTGTACTTACTGTTTTCTTTCAAATAAATTGGCGAACTGTCAGATTTAACAATCCAATATGGCTTCCGAACGACTGGTATTTTGCAGTCGTTATTTATCAATTGGAAAATAACGTGAGCAACTGTTATCTGCAGTTGCTATTGCGATTACGAATTGTAATTGACATTTAACAAGAGTAATGGTTATTTTGTAGTTGTTGCGAGTTATGGAATCCCACTTTTGTTTGGCTATCATAATACCTGGACCTAGGAGTCCTAAAGGATCGAATATTTGGGAAATATTGAAAAGAATATTCCTCTTCGTAATGCATTCTCCGTTGATATTATCTTCTTTCACCGTGTATTGAAATGAGTCGTTGCTTGGATCCCAAATCAAACCAGGCGTTTGGTTCTATTTTCCTTGTTGGTATTGATTGCTTCGAATTCATCACCATTCTTGTTTAAAGCTTTTCTTACTTCTTCGATATTAGAACACCATTTTCTGAGTTTAAATCCATAAGCTCTTAAAACTTGATCTAATTCTGATTGGGATTCCAATGCTTCCGTATCTGTTTCAGCTCCAAAAAATGAGATCGTCCATATAGAAACATTTCTTTATGTTGCCTTCTATCAGTGGGTGTTTCTCTTTTTTACGCTCTACAATTTCATAAAGTGATTTGGTTGCGATGAATGAGGCAGCTGCTGATCCGTATATTAGAGAGCACAACTGATACGTTTTTATTGGTTCATCGGGTGAATTTCTTCGGAATATCTGTTGCAGTCCTCGATCTTCTGAGTGAACCCATATCATTCGATACATTTTCTCAATATCTACTAACAGTCCTATTTTGTGCATTCTGAACTGAATGACAATGTTGAATAATTCTGGTTGTAATTGAGGTCCCAAACACATTATGTCATTTAATTAAACACCGCTTTCTGTTTTGGTAGATGCATCAAAAGGACTCTAGCTTTCGTGGTTCAACTAGTACCTTTTATTACTGCATGATGTGGTATGTAATATTTGATCTCTTCGCTGTTACTTGCGTCAAATTCTGGTACTTCTTGCATGTGATTTAGGCTCTTGTATTCTTCCATAACTTTTTTAAGCTCACATTTTGTGCCAATTTTCGTTCTAACTGGAAGAGTCTCTTCATTACTGTAGTTTCTGAAAAACCCACTATTGTTCTACTTTCCATTAATGGTAGTTCTACCATGAACTTCCCATCATCAGCTCTGGTTGTTCGAATAGCGCTAGGGTAGCGGCCCGCCTACAATCTATTCTAATTGTGTTTTGTGTAATATGAGTAAGTTTGGTCCAAGTTTTATTTGAGCTACGCAGAGCAGATCCCAAAAGATTTCTGCACCTATTCGTAAATCTACTGGTGCGCTTTTATTATAATGTTTAGCTGCTAATTTTATTGTTTTTACCTCCCGCTATCTTTGGTAAGGGAGGTATAGGGATCGTGCTAAAATTCACATATCGAGATTTTGGTAAATGACTACGTTTTAAGGTCCCTAGAATGCAATTTTAACATTTTCATGATGATGTCCGTAAGTGTGTGTGTATGGGAAAGGATTTTGTTGGCGCTCTAACTCAAATACTATCATTCAGAAAATTCTGAAACCCTGTATTTCTACCCTATTCTAATATGGAGAGATCCCATTAGATTTTGATGTAAATCAGACACCGGAAATGGCACTTTACCTGAAGCTCATAATGGTTTTTCTTCAAAAAATACCATTAAATGCCATTTGTTCGCATTTTGTCATTATAAAAATTGAAGATTATTGAATTTTCTACAGGAATACATTAATACTTTTTTTTACATATTTTACAGATAAATTTAAAAATCATTTTTTTTGTAAATCCCGAAGCCTAAGATAAACATAATTCCTTTGTTACACAGTTCATATTTCAAATGAATGTAACTGACGTAAATATCACTGTCAAAAACATAATCCTTCAAATTAATAACAGTGAAATTTTAAAAAGAAATTAGTAAATAAAGCAATAGTTATATGCAATGGAACATAATATAGTTTGCAGCATTAATAAAAACGTAGGTATGTATTTAAATTAATAAAAATTAAATAGCGGGAGGTTTTGTGTTGGCCACATCAGATTTTTTGAATATCCCACGCTTTATCATCAAAGTCTTATGTAGGCATATTTTCGGTAATTTTTTGTAAAACTAAGTAGTCTAATTGGTCCTTATAGATATTATAATTCCACTTTATTACCACAGTGGTTATGTGATTTATTTGTGCTTCTAGTTGATCTATACTTGAGATAGGAATGTCTATAGGCTTCGTTTTGCATTTAAATTTTTTGCAAAATGCTTCCGTCATGAAGTTAAAATATGGTGCTGAATCTAATAAAACTCTTGCAGTATGCAAATGTCCTGAATGATTTGTTACTTTAATAAGTGCCGTAGATAACAAGGTTTGTTTCAACGTATTTGTTGATGATATACTGACATGACTAATTATTGTACAATTTGCATTACTACTGTCTAATTCTTGAGTAGCTTCATTTGTATTATGTTTCGGTGATGTATTTTTATCATTGCACAACAGAGTGTGGTGCTTTCGGTCGCACTGTCTACAGGTTCCAGTCTTACAATCATTCTTTTTGTGGTTGTTTCTCAAACAGTTGTAACACAATTACAGTGTTTTAACAAGTTCTCTTCGCTCTTTTAGTTTCATTTTGGAAAACTGTTCGCGTAGATATAAATTGTGTTTTCCTTTGCATTGAGGACAACTTCCTGTTTGTGCTACAAAGGATCTGGATTTTGTAATTGTATTTTTGCTTGATGACGTTATAAGTAGATAACCAACAAACGCCCAACCAGCAAGCTACCTCCTGGGAAACAAAACCAACATACAAAAAACACAAGGAAAATGCGCATATACTGTCCTTAGACTTGCAACCATCGTGAAACACACATGGAGATAATATATCCAAACAGGAACACAACAACAACGAAAACTAAGCTAGGAAATATACGAAATAGGGACCGTAGCAAACAAACAATGCAGAAGTATACGAGTGGTAGAATCCCACGTTAAAAAATCACCCAACACAATACTCAGCCCAAAAGTTGGGGAGTCCAATGAACGTAAAACTACCTTTACGTTAAACGTTTGTCCGTTGAATGTCCAAAAAACCTCTGGCTGGGTAGGCCTGGCGTATCCAGGATTCAGTACTACGGGGTAGTCAGCTCGGCCAGAGTGTCAAGTCAAGTCAAGTCAAGTATTTTTGCTTGATGACGTTACATCTTTGTTAATCACTTCTAAGATTTGACATTTATTGCTCAAAAATGAAATAAAATTCTTTAGCAATGGTTTTTCAATTTTTTGTGAATGAGTTTCTTACTCCTTTAGTGTGTATTTGTCACATTTTGATGTAACTAAGTGTATCATGAGTGTGTTCCAGTGTTGAGTGGGTTCCCCTATAGCCTCTAGTGCCCGTAAATGTTTTTGCACTGTGTTAATAGTGTAGGATATCATTTTCTGATTCTCTGCTTACACTAGCCGCATTGAAGAGTGCCTTTACATTCTTTTGAATCATTAACTTCTTGTTTTCATACCGCTTTTCAAGTAGTTTCCACGCTACTGGATAATTTTCTTTTATTATTTCAAATGCTTTGATAACAGTTGCTGCTTCGCCCGCTAATGCTAACCTCAGATAGCAAAATTTTTGGACTGCGTTAGAATCGACTAACGATTTAAATGTGCTGTGAAACGCAAACCAAGTATCGTATGCTCCATCGAATTGCGGAATTGTTATAGTGGGTAATTGTACCGAACAAGTAGATTCCGGCACTTTTGTAGATGGACTTAGAGATGCATTATACTTTTTTTTATTAACATGCGTGCAAGACTGACTGCTTCATAATACTCTGTTTCGACCTTTATGTTTTCTTCCTCAAGTTCTCTTACGTTTGCATTTTCTGCGGCTTCAATTTTGCATTGTGTGTCGCTGAAAGCCGCTAGGATGGGTTCAAGTTCTCTAATTTTGTTTTCAATTGAGCGATTGTTTGTTCTGTGATAATTTCTGGTTTTAATGGTTTTGCAAAGTTGAAGAATCTTGTTATTTGCGCTTTTACATTCTTTCTTCGGACTTTTAATTCTTGTAACGCATTTGGCATTGTTCGAGTTGCGGTTTTACTCATACCATGTTAACAGTTGAGGGATTTAATTAGGTTTAGGATGCGACTATAAAAAGTTTGAGATTCACCTTTCGTAGAGGCCCACTGGTTTGGGACTGCTTGCTTCCGCCTTGCTGCTTGTTGGCGCACCTGCGCTGTGCCGCGAAGGTCGAGTCTTTCCGTGTTGCGTAGCCGGCTGCGTAAATTTTAGATTTGCTTCTGTTTACCTTCAAAGGGGCTGACTGCTGATGTGGTTCGAAGGACCAATATGTTCGGGATTGTTGTCTCGTGGTATAGATTTAAAGAAACTCGACACAGATTTTCTTAACTAATTTTGTTTTATAACGACGTCGAGTGTACTCTACACTACTCTCAGACTAACTGGCATGCTTCAGTCGGCTTGTCGTGTTACAGTTCAGGTGGCGGAACGTATCAGTGGTTCCCAAGCATCATACAAAACTATTTAATTGGATACATAAATTTTAAGTAACTGGAATATATTATAAACACAAAACTTTAAGAAATTAGCTTTTATTTTCAAACTGAAAGAATTATTTTTAAATTTATCTGATCATCAAGCTTTATTAAATTATATGTATTATTTTACCGCTTTCATAATATTAAGCTTTTATTTATATATACAAAATATTCAGCCCTATTTTATAAGAAAGCTGTTAAGTCTTAGCAACGTTGTTTAGTAATTTAACCAATAGAAACAAATGTAAAGCTTGTCATTTTCACATTTTTTACGCGCAGCTGCATTAAAATTGTTTGTTTACATCTTAGTTACTAGGGCGGAAAGTTAAACATTAATGATATTAACCGTTATTTAATTATATGTATTTTTGAAGTATATCTTTAACTATTAGTAAGGTTAACCTGGCCACGTAATATTTTTACATAGCTGCAAGCTTTGTATGTATTTAAAAATAATATAAAAACATTTCATTGAATCGCAATAGCACGAAAACGTTGCACATACCTCAGGCCGAAAGAAGTTTACACCCTTGAACGAATAAAAGCCCTTCGCTACGCGTCGTCGGGCTTCAAATTTCGTTCGCAAGCGTAAACCTTTTCTTTCGGCCCTCTATACGGAAATAACTATTTCAGTGTTCACATTTTTTATACGTCATGGCATGTTTTTAAGACCTAACAACTTTCTTATAAAAATTGTTGTGGCCAGCACAAGACCTCTCGCCATTTCCATATTAGGCTATATAAGTATTGTATTGCACTTCGCTTTCGAACCGTCGTTTTATAACGAAAAATTACAGAACTTTAACCAAATATTGTTTTTTTATTGTATTTAACATGTCTTCTGCACACATATAATTCTAATTATATCTATTTTAATTGTATGAGGCACTTTCTAAATGTGAGAGATTCTTCCAATTCATTAACCAGATTGGCGGTATTTCTGATGGATATATGTATTTTACCTATAATTGCAAATATTTAATTAATAAAACAATAAGAAAGATTAAATATACTTCCCAGAAAAAGCTATCAGAATGTAACTAAAACTGTTGATTTTTGACACTGACATGTGTCATTTACAAACTATGTTATAAACATTGGAATTTGTCAACTGGTTTCCTTAGTGCCTTAGCCTCTGCGATTAGATTACTCTATATATTATAGTGTCTTTATCTCTAAATCTATACAATATATAATAAAAATTTTAAATGTGTTAGATGTACAATTTTATGTTATTCAATATTTAATAACAAAAATTTCTAAAATATTATATTTAGAAGAATTTTTCTTAGAAACTACTGCTTCCGGTTGTTCAATTGTTCCCAAAACCTTTTCTACTCTTCCCAGGAATGTCAGATTGAGGAATCCATAGTTAAACAGTTCTTAAGTCTTATCGTTTTTGAGGAATTGTGTCTACAACATCCAGATATACATACACACACACACACACATACACACATCCACACACATCATTTAAAAATGTTATAATCGGATTCTAGGGACCTTAAATCGTGCTTATTCACTAAAATCTGGATATGCGAATTTTAGCATGAATCCAATACCTTTCTTAGCGAGAGGTAAAACTAGGGCTGATATATATTAGAGTAGGACCGGCCCTAGGCATTTTTGCGCCATAGGCACAACTGCCCAGTGGCGTGCGGTGTGTTTCTGTGTTGGGTGTGCAGATTTTTTTTAAAAAAGTATTGTGTAGGTAGAATCTTAGGTTAACAATTCAGAATTATCTTATTTTTTTAATACTATGTCCCTTCCCGAAAATGGTTTCTTCAATAAATCCGCTATTAGTAATTCACTTGCAATTTCCATTGTATAAATTTTCATAAATACAAATATAAGTTAAATAAATATTATATAAATTATATACCCAATACCTAAAATTAATAATTAATTGTTTGTCTGAACTTGTTTATGCTTGTGATTACTACCAAAAGTAATTTTACGGCGATACGTGCACAAAATATGCTGCACGCTGGAGAGTGCGATGGGGCGAAACGTATTTCTAATATTTTATCCTTGTCTGCGCAAATACACTGCTCCTATACACTCCATGCGCATCGACTGCAGTGCGGAGACCTGCACTTGCCCAGCAATTCACACATTCGCTGATAGGCAACCAAACACACTACTGTTCGTATTGTCCCATAATTATTGTACTAATATTTTTATATTTTGTGTATCATATATTAAGATCAATTAAATAATTTACATTTTGATGCAATAGATTTTGAAATTATTCGCAGGGTGTGCAGTGCACACCTTGCACTTATGGACTGCACGCCCCTACAATTGCCGCCCCCATTATATGTCATTTTTTGCTTGTAAATAAAGGAAAAAATAGGTTACGAGTAAATTGAATATATTTTATTAAATTGTCTGCTTAAAACATTGTAATAAAAACAGAGAGAGGTATCTTCGGAATGAATAACATACAAATTTTATTAATTACAGCAAATTATTTGATTAATTCTTCCGAATCTAAATCCCGCACAAGTTCGTGTACAATGGATAAAGTTGCTAAACTATCTATTCTCTCTTGTGACACTGTTGACCGCAGATATGTATGTTATTATAACTTCGTTCTTATCCCGCTACACTTATTGCCAACTTTTTAACGTTAGTATAAATAGGTAATACTAGAAAAAGGTTTTTTTCCTGTGTGTGTGTGGGGTGTGTGCGTGTGTGTGTGGGCGCGCGCGCGTGTGTGTGTGGATGTTGGAACCACGGTTTCTCAAATACTATAAGACTTAAAAAATATTTAACTTCAGTTTCCTCAATCTGACAATCCTGGGAAGAGCTGATTAGATTTTGGTAACAATTGGAAAACCGGAAGTAATAGTTTCTTTAAAAATATCTTCTATTACATTATTTTTTGAAAATTTCTGTTATTACTACTATTGAAGAACATAAAATTCTACATCTTTAAATGATAGATGTCAGTGTCAAAAATCAACTGTTTTAGTGGTATTCTGAAAGCTTTTTCTGGGATGTACATTTAATATTTCGTATTGTTTTATTAATTAAATATTTAAAATTGTAAGTAAAATGCATTTATCCATAAGAAATACTGCCAATCTTGATAATAAATTGGAAGAATCTCTGACATTTAGGAAATTTCTCATACAATGAAAAATAGATATAATTAGAATTGTATGTGTGCAGAAGACATGTTAAATACAATAAAAACATTTATTTTTTAAATTACAAATCACTCTCACTCATTCTATTTCTAAATGGTAGTCATTGCAATTAGTTACAGAGTGACTAAAATTTTGAGTAAATACTAAGGTGACTAAAATTTTGCGTAAATACAATCGGTCAGTGTTTTTTTTTTTCTCAGTAAGTAGATAAAAAATATAATTTATAACTATTGTAGTCATCAACAATGTGTACAAAAAATAGTTTTATTAATTTCATCGAACTATAGCCTAACCGAACAGCCTGTTTTTTTTTATGTGGAACGCGCGCATTTAATTGACACTGATACTGTGAAAACTTTGGCTTATAAGTGAATCCCCTTTCCCTTTATACTAATTTTAGATGTTGACTGAGTCTTTTAATTTATATGCTCCGCATTCAAGGTCAGTATCAACTTAAGGTACGGCAGCTATACCTATATACACGATGTTAATTAAAAATCGGACCATAGGCGTTTAACATGGGATATTACTTTTTCTTTGTGCAAAACTTCCCATTTAATTCTAGACAAAAATATTTCAAATAAATGTTGTTGAGAATTAAATACTACATCCAAATAACTAATCAGATTTTATTTTGCGTGCTTAGTAACCTTTTAAAACCAATTTGAAATTTTATGAATATTGGCCAATTGTAGTGATCGCCATGGAATTAAACAAAATTACAAAGAAATGCATATCGTTTGAACAGTCAAAAATTCGATTTTCAAATACAAATTTCAGCTAATTATATTCTACAGATTTGGCGATATGCATTTCATTCAAATTTTGTTTAAATTTCGTAGCTATCACTACAAATAAGCAATATTTATTAAATTTCAAATTAGATTTTACAGCTTATTAAATATGTGAAATAAAATATTGATTTGGGTGTAGAGTTTAATTCTCAAAAACCTTTCATTTAAACATTTTTGTCTAAAATTAAATGGGAAGGTTTGGACAAGGAAAATCTGATTTACACGCCTATGGCTCACATTTTAGTTAACACCCAGTATGTATATATATTACAGTAAGTGCTCAAACTTCAAATTAAGTCAACTGGGAAGTTTATTAGCAAATGTAAAACATGTGGCTCTGATAGAGAATGTAATATATCTGAATTAATAAATAAACTTTACAGCGAAGTTATTGCCAACAAAGAGCCTCGTTTTAAAATGGAATATCCTTACTTAGTTGAAACAATATGAATTTTTGAAACACATACTTTTTATATCCACTCTTGTCACAGTCGTGCAAATAAGAGAGAAACATGTATGCCAATTTGTTTATTCGTTCATGATACAGATGATCTTAATCGGAGTATGTTTACAAATAAGAAGATGTAAACTGTTTTTTTTTTTGTTTTTTTTTTATTAATTTAGGCACGCTTTCAATATTAACTTTGATATTGTGTTATCCGAAAATATCTTTAGTTGCAAAGAAACAAATTTAAAACACAATCAATAACCCGTATACTCATATCAATTGAAAGAGAATAATATCTGATGTGGCCAGAACGTTACCTTCCGTCAATTCTATGTATTTTGCATAAATCCCTTACCGAAATTTGCTTAGAAAAAATTCTATATATCTAGTAAAATTGTAACACGAACATAACAATTTTCTGACAAATTCCATGTCGAAAATTTCTTTCAAATGATTCTATATATCCAATAAAACTATAACACGATCCTACGCTATGTAAATTGCACTTGACACTGACATCTCTCCATTAGAATATATGAATATAACACCAGTTTCCGTGGTTGTAGCATAAATAGCTGATTTATGAAAGTTTATCTGTTTAAAATTCTTCAACTCTACATCTATTGAATATGAAGGAAAATGATAATTAAACCATAGACAATCAAATGTTCTTTCATATTTATAACAATATGTCAAAAAAGATATTTAACTGCGTTTTTTTTTTTAAATAAAAACTGTTATTAACTTCAAATAAAGGTACTTCCGGTCTGTAGCACTTCATATGGATGTAAAGAAGATATATGTAAAAGAATTATAATTTCTACAATTATAGTGTTAGAGTTATCGTCGGAGAAACTTTTGTCACAAACACATACAGAAACACACACACACACACACACACACACACACACACACACACACACACACACAAACACATACAGACTCCAACACCACCGACTTTTTGATCTTCCTTACGTAAAGGTGACGAAAATTAAAATTAACTGTTGTATTAAAGTAAAAATCAAATGTGTTTTATTTAAAAAAAAATGTTTTATGTCTCCAAAATTTAATAATAAAAAAAAATATTTTCGTTCATTTTTTTATTGAAAACTTATTTTTAAATTATCAATTGTTTAAGGGTTATTTGAAACTAAAATTTTCCACCAAAATCAGGTTTTCGTCATTATCTAAGTAGCTTATAAGAATTTTGGAAAAATGAAAGTACATATAAGATAAATAAATAGAAACAACGATCAAAGCTTTCTTTAACAACCAGAAATATTAAATGTCAAAAAATTTTCAAATCGTGCAAAAAAAGTGCTAAGCATTGCAGTCCGTAAGTGCTCTTCTACCGGTATCAGATTCATTAGAGATTTTGACTTCGTCTCGATCTCTAAAATATCCTTAACCGGTAGGTAGCTCTTACTGCCCTTAATACTTATTTTTTTTTTTTTTCAGGGGATTCTTGCCATTTAGTCGTTTAACGTATTGTGCCTACTTGGTCCATCCCATGCTCATGTGCATCACGTGTTTCCAAATGGATGGAACTCTACATTTACACAATGGCATAGTGGTAAGTTTAAAAAACAAGTAATGACTTCATCAGTGAAGAGAATATGCACTTATTCAACCTATGTCTGGTATTTATGTAAGAACAGTTGCCGTTTATTGTACCCATAGAAGACAAAAAACAAACCTATTAATCTTAAAAAGAGTAAAATGAATGAATCACGGTCACAAGTCTTTTCATTTATCAAGAGTTTTTATGCTCACATAAAAGTTCTTTGTAACATCGTATGTATAAATTTTGAAAGGTTTCGCAAGAAATGTTATCCTTTGAATATAAAACCGGAGAATATAATTATAATATTAATGTAACCGAAATATTTTTTTTTTTTTGCTTATTCATTAATTAGTGAGTGTAGATATAATATAATATAGATGACGGTTAATCAATTAAAATTATAGTATGATATCAAATATATACCGGGTGTAAACGAAAACCGGGCCATAGGCGTTTAACATAGGGAAACAGTTTTTCCTTGGCCAAAAGTAAACCAATACTCATATTTTCTTTTGCATCTTTGGTAACCAAGAAAATTGAATTTAAAATTTTATAAAACTTACTTCTTTATAGTGTTAACCATGGTATTAAAATAAAATTTTAAACAAACTTTATGACATTTTACCTGTTAGAAATTATAAAATATAGTTTTCATGAAAATAATACTACTATCTTCTCTTCGTGTGAATAATTCTCCAAAGCAGAGAGTTTCTGATAGCTAAAATTACATACAAATATTATGACATTTTACCTTGTCAGAAACGAAATTATACCTGTCAGAAAAGCTCTGATCATTATTGAAAATGGAGAATTATGCACAGGAAGAGAATAATACAAGTTATTGAGTAGTATTATTCTGATGAAAACTATATTTTATAATTTCTGACAGACAAAATTTGTTTGAGATTTTACATTACTATGGCTAATAATACAAAGAAGTAACTTTAATTAAATTTTAAATTCAATTTCTTCGGTTACGAAACTTGCAAAAGAAAATGTGATTTTTGATTTAGATGAAGAATTTAATTCTCTACATGTATTTGAAGCATTTTTGGCGAAAATTAATAGGCCACTTTTGCGCAAGGAAAAACTGATTTCCCATGTTAAACGTCTATGGCCCGGATTTCGTGTTACACCTGGTATGCATGTTTATTTATATTGATATTATGAGTAGTTTATTTATTGTTGTTACCACACCTATACTGTATTCCCCATATGAATGGAGTTATGTCAATTTGCAGATGACGCATGCATTATTAGTACGGAATCTGTGCAAGAATTCGATTTTTTTGCCTCTAGCACTGTTAATGATATGTCAGATTGGTGAAGTCGTGCCAATTTAGTATTAAATGGCGATAAAACATGTCTCATGATTTTAGCATACGTAATATACATTTTAGTCCACTTGTACGAGTAAACAACAAATCTCTACAAACTGCACCGAGTAATAAGTGTCTAGGTGTAACCTTAGCTTCTAATCTAAAATGTGTAAATCATATTGATGATTTGCACAAGAAATTGTCAGTTGCTTTCTATACAATATACAAAAACAAAATTAGAAATATTACCAGTATAAACGCTCTTACAATTTATTATTTTGCGCATATATAAAGCAGAATTGAGTATGGTATAATTTTTTGGGGCAATGGCAGTGGCGTACCCAGAGGGGGGCGATGGGGAAAATCGCCCCCCCTAGACCTACATATTTTTTTATGTACATACACACAATTAAAGGAACGCCAAAAAAGCTTTGTATTTAAAAAAGTATTAAGTATCATTCACAACCAATTTCACTTTCAAAAATTTGAAGTTTGCATATAGGATATATGTATAAGCATTCACAATCAATTTCAATTTGATAAATTTGAATTTGAAAAATTTGAAGTTTGCAAGCTCCAAACTTGAAATTGAAATTACTACTTCTGTCCTTGTTTAAGCTAGTTGGTCATGGTTGTACGTTATTAGTTTATCTCGCGAGCCATGGTACTTGTCATTGTTTGTTTATGTAGTTGGTGATTAGGTGATAGTTATTTACAATATTAAATTTGTACATTACCTGCTCGTCCATATCTGATATTAGCTGCGTATTTGACATTCTATGGCTGACATGTAAACAAACTTCTTACTATTATTCTTTAATTTTTTGGTTATGAAAGTGGTTGTGAATGCTATTAAAAATTATGTATTGCGAATGATGTCAATTTTTTTAATTTCAAATTTCCTAAATTCAAATTATTCAAAGTGGTTGTGAATGAAGCTTTATTCTCCGTCTTTCATGTGTTGGAATTTCTTGGTTAACAACAAATAAAAAATGACAATATGACACTCAAATATAGCCACCTAATAAAGATTGATTATCATTTATGGAGGTCTTAAATATTACTCGGTCTTTTTTTTTATTTAACGAAAGAAAAGCACTTCAACTACAAGGTTATTAGTGCTGTAGTATACAATTTGATATTACATATTTTTTTTTGTATTGTATTGTGTTGTATTACATTAGATTAAATTTTGTTGTACAGTGCGGTGTCTTGGAGATATTTTAGGATTTTTCCTTCTTTATCCGGATTGCTCTGTAGGGCTTCTTCAATGTTGTTTGGGATGTTATTGTTTCGCCTTTGTTCGTTGTATTTTCTGCATTGAGTTATAAGGTGGATTTGTCCATTAGGTAACTGTGTGTTAGTGCAGTGTGTCCAATCCTTAGCCTGGTTATTATTATTTGTTCTTTTCTACTTTTGTTTATTGTCCATTTTTTGTGTCATTCTTTACTTTTCTTAATTTGTTATTGGTTGTGTGTATCCAGTTTTCTGTATATTTTGTGTTGATTTTATTTTTAACTATGTACTTTATATCTTCAGCTGCTTGTTTTATTTGTATTATATTTTCCTCTATGGCTTTTTTGGCTGCTTGGTCTGCCTTTTCATTTCCCTCTATTCCTGTGTGCGATGGTATCCAGAGCAATATGATATTTTTTCCCTCTGTTATGGATTTGTGGAAGTTTTCTTGAATGTGTGTAATCGTGTTGTCGGTGGTATATTTATTCTCTAAATTTTGTAGTGTACTTCTAGAGTCTGTGCAGATGACATAATATTTATCAGGGGAAGATAGGACTTTTTCGCTTGCTTTCAATATAGCAAATTTTTCTGCCGCATATGATGACGATGATGATGGGAGGTGGAAAGCCTGTTGTTCTGTGTCAGTTAAAACTGCAGCTGTTGTGTTGTTGTTTTGTCGTGAACCGTCTGTGTAAAGGAATTTGTGTAACGTTTTGTTTTGTTTAAATTCTTTGTATTGTTGTTGGTATATTTCGTGTGGTGTGTCTTGTTTTGTGTGTATACTGAGGGATGTATCTATTGTTGGGGTAAGAAGTTCCCATGGCGGTATATTGTATGTTATTTCTTCTATTTGAGGGATTTCTATGTCAAGTGATTGAAGGATGGACGATATCTTTCTTTGGAGGGATGTTGTGTTGCGAGGTTTGGGTCTTTGGTTTGTTGTTTGGTATATGTATTGGTACGTGGGGTTTGAAGGATTTTTGTTAGGCGAATAATGTAGGACATTGTAAGTTGGTTTATTCTGTGGTCTAAGGGTAATTCTCCGGCTTCATTGAGGATACTAGTTGATGGGCTAGATCTAAATGCTCCAGAAGCTATGCGAACTGCGTTATGTTGAATTGATTTAATTGCTTTTAAGTAGCTGGTCTTAGCTGTGTAATATACTATGCTTCCATATTCTATTTTCGATCGTATCAGGGATAGGTAGATATTTAGGAGTATTTCCCTATTCGCTCCCCATTTGTGATTTGCCACGGTTTTCAGAATGTTCATTCTGTTTTGGCAGTCTTTTCTCACATTATTTATATGGTCAATCCACTTAAGATTTTTTGTCGATTATTAGGCCTAGGAATTTTGTTTTTTCCACGTAGTTGATTTCTTTCGAACAAAGAGTGAGTTTTGGGTTGTTTTGGATATTTTTCCGTTTTTGAAAGTGCATAGCTTTAGTTTTTTCTATTGAAAATTGGAATCCAGTTATTTGAGTCCACATTTCTAAGTTCAGGAGAGTTGTTTGTAGTTGTTCCTTTAGGGATTCAATATTTTTGCTTTTGTAGTATATAACTAAGTCATCTGCGAACATTGATATTTTTATGAGATTATCTATGTTTAATACTACATCATTAATTGCTATAAGGAAGAGAGTAGCGCTAATCGTTTCTCCTTGGGGGACTCCGTTTTCTTGGTTTCGTTCTTCTGATAGACATCCGTGAGTTTTAACTTGAAATTTTCTGTCGTGAAGGAAGTTTTTTACATAGTTTAATATGTTTCCTTGCAGCCCGTAGGATATCATATTCGTTATTATTTTTTGTCTCCGCGTGGTGTCGTATGCTTTAGTTATATCTAAAAATATTGCAATAAGGTGTTGTTTTCGTTCGAAAGCATATTGCACTTCTGTGTCGAGAGCTACGAGATGGTCTATAGTGGATCTATTTGCTCGGAAACCGCTCTGATTTTTACAAAGGTAATTGTTTTTCTCTAGGTGCCATAACATTCTTTTGTTGATTATTCGTTGGAGGACTTTACTTAGTGTGTTTGAGAGGGTTATAGGACGGTAGTTATTCGGGTTAATTTTAGGTTTTCCTGGTTTTGGTATGGGTATTATGTAGCTTTTCTTCCAGTGGGATGGGAAGACATTGTTTGTCCATATGTTATTGTATATTTCTAAAAGATAGTTAAGAGTTTCTTCTGGTAGGTTTTTGAGAAATTCTGAAGGGATTCCGTCAGGTCCAGGGGAAGTATTAGGTTTTTGGGTTTTAATTGCGTCTTGCGTCTATAAGTTCTTCGTTTGTTAAATTGTTATTTATTGGTATATTTTCAGTTTCGTTCAATATTGTCTCGTTGTTTTGGTTTTCAATTTGTTCTTTGTATTTTTTTAATTCTTGTGTATATTGTTCGTTGCTTGAGTTTTTATAAAATGTGTCTGCTAGTGTTTCAGCTATTTCTTGGGTGGAGTATATAGTAGTACTATTTGTTTTTATTATTTTTGTTTTCTGTTTTGGGTTTTGACCTTTTATTTTTCCGATTTTATTCCAAATTTCTTTTATTGGTGTATCTGGTGTTAATGTGGATACGTAATTTTTCCACGATTCTTTTTTACTTTCTAGTATGGTTTTTCTAGCTTTTGCTTTTGATTTTTTCAAATGGATTAGGTTTTCTAGATTTTTGTGATTTTTATATGTGTATAGCGCACGTTTGTGGTTTTTTATGACTTCTGACTAGGTATTCGACTTGGATATCAATGTTGTTTGTTTGTGGTATTTCTTCTGGGTTGATTTTTGCTAGGGCGCGAAACAGCTCCCAATTTGTGTTCTTTAGGGCCCATCTGTCGTATGATGGGTGGTAGTTCAGTTGGCTGGTTGGAGGAAAGGATATCTTAATAGGAATGTGCCCGTTTGAATAAAGGTTGGAAAGGGTTTCCCATTGGAGGATTGGAACAATAGATGGACTGCAAAGTGTTAGGTCGATTGAGGAAAAATTTCCTGTTCTTGTACAGAAATGTGTTGGTTCTTCTCCGTTTATAAGTATTATGTTGTTATTTAAGATTTTTTCTACTATTTTCCCTGTTCTATTTGTATACTTTCCACTCCAATCTGGGCTGTGCGCATTGAAGTCGCCCGTGATTATAAAGGGTTGGGGAAGCTGCTGGATTATGTTGTTCAAGTCGTTGTCTGTAATTTGTTGATTTCGTGGTATATATATATTACATAGTGTTATTTTTGAGTTTTTATGTGGGTGTGTTGAGATTGCAATTGCTTCTAGATCTGTAATTAGGTTTATTTCTTCTGCATATATATTGTTTTTAACTAGGATCATTACTCCTCCGCTTGCGTTCCTGTTATATATTCTACCTTTTCTGTAGGGCGTGTAATTTTTTAATTTGACAGTTTGGCTGTCTCTTAGTCTTGATTCTTGTATACATATGTAGTTCGGAGAGGTTTCTTGTATTATAATTTGTAGTTCGGGTAAATGTGCGTGAAAGCCATTAGGATTCCACTGTATTATTGTCATTTTGAATTTCTAAAGGATAATTGGGGTTTGTTAGTGGTTGGTTAATTGTGATTGGATCTAAGGTGTCGTCATCTAGGTACTCTTCTTCTAAATTTGTGATTAGTTTTGTAATTCTGATTTTTAGATTTCTTTTGTTGGTACTGGAATGTATTATTCTTAGCATATCTAAGACCTTCGGGATGTTTGTTGTATAATCTTTAATTATATCCAAAGGATTATTTGAACCTAGTGAATTTTCTAACATCTCTTTGATTTGGTTATATGGCAAAAAGTATTTATTTTTGTTTATTATCATATGTTGTTTTACATGTTCTATTATTTCTTGTATACTACTGTTTAAATTTGGGCTTGAAGTTCGGTTTCTTTTTTGCTTTTGTGAAGTTTCTGGTCTATTTGGTCCAATATCTTCATTACTTGTTTGTTTATTTGTATTATTGTCTGTATTTTCATTTTGAGAAAGATGTGATAAACTTCTTTTTTGAGATAAGGAAGTTTGAGTGGGTTTTACTTGATTTGGGTTGTTGTTTTCGTTTGGCATTTGAGGGACTGTAGTGTATTTTTGAGGGTTTGTGTCTAAATTGGAGGGTTCTTGGGATGGAAGTATTTTTTGTTTTATTTGTTGAAGTACTTTTGTTTGGGTTTTGTGTGCCTGGTTCTGGTTTTCGTTTAGTGTTTGAGAGAGTGTGTTATTATTTAGTGGGTTTATATCTTGGGTGATAAGCTGTTGAGATAAGGATGTTGGTTGGTTTTTTGGTTGTCTATTTGTTTTTTGGGTTGAGTTTGTTTCTATTTTTGGTTTTGAACATGTTGTGGATGTGTGCCCATATCGTTTGCAGTTGTTGCAGAAGATATTTCCGTTTTTTAGAAATATTCTGTAATCCGTGTTTTCATATTCTATGAGCAGGGTTTCTGGTACGTTACTTAGTTGATCTTCTTGTATGTAGACTTGACGTCGAAAGGTTAAAATATGTGCATATTCATCTTGTAATCCTGCTCGTAGGAATGTAATGGGTGAAAGTATTTTGATATTATGGTTTATGAATTCTTGTTCTATAACATTATTCGGAATAGATGGACATACGTTTGAAATGACGATTCGAATTGTAGGTGTGATCAGTCGTCTTATTTCGAGTTTATTATTTTGAATTGTTATGAATTTATGATTGGCTATTAGATCGTCCGTAATTGTTTTATTTTGTAGGTATAAGTTGTTAATATATTATTTGAGATGCGCGATGCAAAAGTAATATTTTTAGGTTCGATTAATTTTCCGATTTCAATTATATAGTCCTTAATAGGTATTTCATTTATAGAGCTGATTATAATTCCTTGATCTTACTTGGGAGTTGTTATTGTTATCGGTATGTTTTTCTGTTTAGTTTTTTCGGCGAAGGTTGGTAAGTTAGGTGTATCTTCCATGCTGTTAGCTAATCGTCACTAGATGTCACTACGGTCATGCTTTTTAGTGTTGAGTCCACTCGGCGACAGATGTCGCCAGCGGTATTAATCGCGCTGTGGGCTGTTATAGGCACGTGTGTAAGAAGTAAGAAGTTTGGTTATTGTAATTGTTGTTTTATTTTACTGTGATGGTGGTATTGTTGTTAGAATGAAATTTTGTGATAGTTGATGTGCTTAGAAAAAATTGGTTGAATTTTGTTGTTCTCTACATGATATTTGTCTTGGAACGGAGCTGACTATGTGCCGCTGTGTTCACATTTAAATTTCGGTAAGTACTCACTCGGTCTTTAGTTTTATTAAAATGGTTGTTTAATTAGTATTCACTATAGATCAAGGGCTAACAATCATTTCTGCTTTTGTCGTCATTTCAATTTTAAGTATTTAAAGTAAAAATTAACATTGCCTCAGCAGAGACAAATTTTTCAACACTTCGTCGACAGTGGCGGCTCGTGCTACAGGGCACAAGGGCGCAGCCCTACCAAATAAAAAGACAAGAAAAAAAGAAATAAGCGAGTACATATACATTTTAAAAATACATTAATTATTATTTATTTACTTTCATTATTATGCAATTCTTACTACACCGCCGATAGCTAGATAGCCTATATACTGACGTGTGCACGTACCGATATGCTGCTATAAGAAGCTAGGGCACAAATGTTTCTGCCCCGGTCTCCCACTATTTTTACTCGAATTTTGACCAATAGCAGCGAAGCGCGCGAAGCTGCATATGACTGCATTAAGCCTGTTCCGGGCACAGCCCAATTTAAACGAAGATGCCCGAGTATGTCCGGCATTTTCCGAGGTAATCTGTTATTGTTGAATTGTAATCGTCTAGTACTCATTTAATTACGAAGATGGCTTCTGTATCTTAAAGATTAAATAATTTAATATACTCTTTTTACTTTTTTAAATTTTTGTGCCCTACCATACAAAGATATCACCAGCCGCCACTGTTCGTCGATTAAAGACATACTTACGAAATAAACTAGACGACGAGATAGGTTTAGCAATTCTACACATTCACCGAATGGCGTTTCCCAATCCCATCTAATGTATAGTGTGCTTCATTCAGTCATTCTTTTAGCTTAACTTATAGGCTTATTTTAGATTTAGATTTTATCCATTATTTATTACTTAAATACTTTTTGTGACATGAAAAAATGTCCGGATGCGGTAAATGTCGGTATAAAAGAGCTGATCAGGCTACTATTAACTGCAAAGGGCCTTGTGGAAAATCATACATGTGTAAATCTTAGCGATAAACAACTCGAATTAGTGTCCAAAAATGAAAGCCTATACTTTATTTGCGATGATTGCAGAAAAACTTGTGAAATAATAAATAAATTCGATACCCTAGACCCTGCTGCAAATTTGAAATTACTTCATGAAAATATGTCCAAATGAATGAAAAATAACTCTATGGATTCCTTAAATGAATTGTTCACTTCCCTACAAAACGATATGAACAATAAATTCGCTACATTAAAAAATGAATTGCAAAACAGTCTAGAATGTAAAATTAAAGAGCTATATGACAGTACTGTTTCTCAAACTTCTGAACCTAAGTTATACTGTGATGTATTGAGAAAGGAAAAAGTTGAACCTCCAGTAATTGTTCTTCCAAAATCTGCCAATCAAAAGCCATCGGTCACAAAATCAGATATATTTCAGTCACTTAATCTCGTTGATTCTCAAATTAATATCACCAAAGTTAAACAATTGGTTAACGAAAGATTAAGCGACAAATACAAAGTGAAACAATTACCTTTATTACATCCTAGGCTCCGTATATTGTTGGGATATCTGAAAATCTCGAGCCATCTACTCTTTTAATTATAAAAAAATCAGAATAAAAGTAGCTTTTTGAATGACAGTATTTGTGAAGTAGTTTTAGTAAAACCATTAAAGAAAAATGGGGTCCCGTGGCCGCGTGCCTGAGTGTCTGGTCGCGAACCTGGGGGAACCGGGTTCGATCCCGACTGACGCCAAATATTTCCAATTTTAAATGGCACAAAAGTGACCTCTGTGGTGCACTATCCACGCCAGCTATGAGTGCCCGTGAGGTGACGCCTGGTAAGCGCCCACACGGTAAAATATATCGTCATCATTACCGATGTCTACATGTGATGTAGATACTGGCACACCCAGAAATGGGTAATATGCCGTGATGATATATTTATTTATTTTATTTTATTAAAGAAAAATAAAAACTTGTATCAGGCTGTAATTCAGGTTGATCGCAAAACATACCATATATTGCTAACTTCCAGTAATATCATCGTTGGGTACGACTTTTGTTCAGTATTTGTCGCTATTGATTTACGTCGGTGTTTCAATTTTGCGGGTTCCATTACAATGCTTCAAATTGCAAGAAAACAAATCCTACTTGAAGGATTGTAAATCTTCAATATCAAAAGGTGCGTTCAATGAAGTTACCAAATCAGCTTGCTACGCTAGCTAATTGTATATGACGTTATAAGTGACGTCATATTTAATGCTTTGCTAGCGAGAAATGCTAGCGCCGATTACTTCGCTAGCTTGATCTGCTAAGTGCTGCTAGGACACCAAATTTAAAATGGAATAAAAAAATAAGTTTTTAAATCACGTTTTAAATGAAGACGGTAGCTAAATGTTGGAAAATAACAATTATATTGGCATCACAGCAGGTATGTTTTGACATTTGTGGTTATGTTGAAGTAAATCTAAATTTGTTGTAAAATGTTTTGATGGAGAATTAATAGAAAATGAGAAGGATAATGAACATCCATTTTAAAAATAAAGCACAGTGGGCCATTCAACGTAGCATTACATTATCTGGACAACACAACCACAAAAGAACAAACGTCAAATATTCATATTCGCGCCAAAGTTGCCGTTCAGTAAACGTTTTGCTAACTTTATTTTGCTACTTCGCTAGCGCTAGCTTGCTAACTCTATTGAACGCACCTAAAATGTATTCACTGCTCTCGATTGAGTACTCAAAATCCTAATATCCTCAATAACCATGCCGTTTGGGATTGATATTTTGTTAATTAACATATTTTTACAGCGTAACTCTTTATATGCCATGGTTTTGTATATTCCTCCCTCCTGTTTATGTAAGGATTATAATATTCTATTTCATTCTCTTTGCAGTCTTCGTTTTTTATATAACTCTAATTGAGGTCTGTGAAGTTGGCACGTCATTGGAAGCACAAATAATCTTTTTTATATTAGTAATTAGTGCTTCGTTAGTGCTCTTTTGTGCTTTAATTTTTTTTGGAATTCATTAAACGGTTCATGAAATAATTAACATTATTTATTGACGTGTCAACTTCACACCTAGCACGTCATTAGTAAAATATCAAATTGTTTAATACGTCTTTTGTTAGTGCTTCGTTAGTGCTCTTTTGTGCTTTAAAATTTTTCGAAATTTATAAAACGGTTCATGAAATAATTCACATTATTTATTGACGTGTCAACTTCACACCTAGCACGTCATTAGTAAAATATCAAATTGTTTAATACGTCTTTTGTTAGTGATTCGTTAGTGCTTTTTTGTGCTTTAAAATTTTTTGAAATTCATAGAACAGCTCAAGAGATTTTTAACATTATTTAAGGACGTGCCAACTTCACACCTAGCACGTCATTAGTAATATATGAAATTGTTTAATACAACTTTTGTTAGTGCTTCGTTAGTGCTCTTTAGTGCTTTACAAATTTTTGAAATTCAGAGAACGTTTCACGAGATAATTAACATTATTTAATGACGTGCCAACTTCACACCTAGTACGTCATTAGTTAAATATCAAATTGTTTAATACATCTTTTGTTAGTGCTTCGTTAGTGCTTTCTTGTGCTTTAAAATTTCCTAAATCCATAAACCCTTTAATGAAATAATTAATATTATTTATTGACGTGCGAACTTCACACCTAGCACGTTATTAATAAAATTGCAAATTACTTAATGCATTTTTTGTTATTGCTCCGTTAATGCTCTTTAGTGCTTTTTTTTTTAGAAATTAATAAAACGGTTCACGAAATAATTAACATTATTAATTGACTTGCTAACTTCACACATAATACGTCATTAGTAAAATTTCAAATTATTTAATACATCTTTCGTTTGTGCGTCGTTAATTTTTTGTAATTGAATGGTTCATGAGATAATGAACCTTATTCAATTTCACACCAAGCCCGGTATTAAAAAAATATCAAATTATTTAAAATATCTTTATTTAACATCGATAGTAGATAATAGTTACTCATGGGTCTTAAAACCCTCGCTACGCTGACCAATTCCTGACTAAATACTAGCTTAGCTTTACGTATTTGTATCGTACAATATTTCATCTAATAAAGCCTTGTTACTATACAACCGTTTTACAAACTTAACACTAACAACTAATCCTCAATTTTACGCACTGTCGTAGATAAAGTAATTTTTATCTACAGTTTGACTTTTTAACTACACGTTATAAAAATAATAAAGCAAAAACATCGGGTACAAAATAAAATACAGGGTGTTATGTATGTAAGCTTACATTGCTTAAACCATAGTAGAGCCAAAATAAATCTGGCAATAATATTTGTTTTACATACTTTCTATAAGAACTGGCGCCCCTTAGAACTGACCAATTAAGTCGTAGTTCAAAATTTTATAAAAAATAAAAATTAATGTGTTCTCTGGAAAAAAAATGTCCATTTGTCATAAGTGACATAACATCATTGTCATCGCGACAGAATATATATATATATATATATATATATATATATATATATATATATATATATAATATATGTGTGTGTGTGTATATGTGTGTGTGTGTGTGTGTGTGTGGATGTGTGTGTGTGTGTGTGTGAGTGGATGCGTGTATGTGTTTATGTATGTGTGTATGTATGTGTGTCTGGATGTTGGAGGGACGATTCCTCAAAAACTATAATAGACTTAAAAAATATTTAAATGCAGTTTCCTCAATCTGATATTCCTGGGAAGAGCTGAAAAGGTTTTGGTAACAATTGGACAACCGGAATTAGTAGTTCCTTAAAAAAAATATTCTAAATATTATTTTTTGGAAAATTGCTATTACAAATATTAAAGAATATAAAATTCTCTATCTAGTATTTTGAATTTTTTTATTATATCTTCTATAGATTTAGAGATTGAGACTTGTAAATATATAAAGTATCTCATTGTATCCATCAAATAGCCCATGGAAATCAGTTGAAAAATTAAAATGTTTATAAATGACATAAATGTCAGTGTCAAAAATCCAGAGACATTACTGAAGGCTTTTTCTGGGAAGTACATTCAATATTTCTTATTTTATCATTAATTAAATATTTAAAATTATAGATATAGCTGCTGCACGTTAAATTAACTCTCTTCATGAATGCGGAAAGCCTAAAATTCGTATTTGGACAAGTCGATGTGTAATAGTAATTATAATATGCTATTTTTATAACAAGGAAAAGACTCCGTCAACATCTAATGTTGGTATAAACAGAAACGGGAATCATTTGTAAGCCAAAGTATATTCAGTAACAGGTCAACTAAACACGCGCTTGCTATGCATATGTATATTTCATCATATACCTTTCAGAAATCCCGCCAATCTCGTCAATGAATTGGAAGAATCTCGAACATTTAGAAGAGTAGGAGGAAACTATCATAGAATGAATTGAAAAATAAAGAACATATGTATTTAAAATATTTTGTGTGTTCCAGACATGTTAAATACAATATTTATAGCCTAATATGAAATTGGCGAGAGGTATTGTGCTGGCCACAACAAATTTTTTTATTTGAAGAGATACGAGGTTAGTTAAATAAGCAAAATTGTGCCATTTTATATTAGAAAATTTGTCATGTAAACAAAATAGAAATTGTGTCAGCGGTTACCAAACTATTGGACAAAATATATATTTTTTAAATGGAACCATATATTTTTTATTATCTTATTGCAAAGAATATTTTTTTCTCTTTCCCATAAGGTAATGTTGATTATGTACAATATTTTCAAATAAACGAGTTATTTACGGTTAAAAATTAAAATTTTGTAAACTGTTTTATTAGTTTATTTAGCCAAGTAAGCCATGTAAACAATTGAGTCTTTGTTTATTTGACGTTTAATAATTTTCCGTGTAAAGTTCTCTCTGTTTAATAATGTTTCATAACTTTACAAATGAAGAAAAGTTAGGTGTGATCTTGCTATATGGAAAGTTATATCTAGGCACCTGTTACGTAGAACGGTCGGCTCTCTTTCCAAAAGAGCTGAAATGTGCCTAAGAAATAATGGCTATCAATTTGAATATTTTCTTTAATTGTTTTGTTATTACTCTAAAATAAGTTAATAAAATAATAATTATATAAAAGACAAATGTGTCCATGGTTTACTTGACTAAATAAACTAATAAAAGATCATTTCTATTTTTAAACGTAAATAACTCGTTTATTTGAAAAAAATTTACATGAATATTACCTTATTGGAAAGAGAAAAAAATACCCTTTGCAATAAGATAATAAAAAATATATAGTTCCATTCAAAAAATATATATTCTGTCCCAAATTTCGGGAACCGCTGACACAATTTTTATTTTGTCTGCATAACCAATTTTCTAATATAAAATGGCACAATTTTACTCATTTAACCAACCTCGTATCTCTTTAAATAAAAAAGTTACCAATAGTGAGCAAGCTTATTGAGACACCTGTATATACAGGGTGTTAATACTAAGTCGTTACACCTGAAAATGGTAGTTAGAACTCATTAAAACAAACAATTATTCTTAGTTCCAATTTTTGATTTGGTTCGTAGTTATTTGAGTTATTTTGTTTTTCGAATAATCGTCATAACTCCCTTATTTTAAAGACTATTGAATTCGTTTCTTTCAAAGTTACCTTTAAGCTCTCTAAAACATTTGGCATGTACAATTATTTTTAATTTTTTTAAATGACAAAATGGCTATCGATCAAAAATTTCAAAACATGATTTTCTGACAACCACTCCATCGATTTTTGAAAATAAAACACTTATAAAATCTTTAAACTATCTACAACATTTGTCCAAAACATTTTTTTCAATCTATTCCAAAAAAAGTTTTTATTCATTTAATTGACTTATAAATACTAGTGGTGGGATCCGGTTCCGGAAAGTTTTGGTTTCGGATCCAAAAATATCCGGATATCCGGATAATTGAATGTTGAACTATCCGGATCTCGGATCCAAATCTCAGTATCGGATTTTGGATCCGGATATGAGTATTGGGTTTTGGATCCGGATCTGAGTATCGGATTTTGGATCCGAATCTGAGTATTGGATTTTGGATCCGGATCCGAATATGAGTATGAGTATCGGATTTTAGACATGGAAAAACAATCCCTTTTATGTGAAACACGTGTACGATATAAATAAATAGGTATTTCGACACTTGCAATGAACCTGTAACCATTATTTCTCAAATTTAATCTTAATATCGTTTTCTTTGAAGTATTTGTTGTAATGAATGTTAAAATTTTAGAACTACAGAATTCAATATTCTAAGAAATATCCTTCTCGTATTTGCACCAGCTACCTGTCTATTTTAGAGGGGTATTATAAAATTTATTGCTGTTTACAGACCGCTGTAGAGATAAACAGACACACTGTAACGGTTTGAATTTGAACTCACTTCCAGATGTTTGCCTTTACATTCAAAATGATGAATCGGATCCAGAATTAAAATTCGGATCCGGATCCGTAAGCAACACATTGAATCCGGATCCGGATCCGAATGGGATCCGGACCCAAATCAGGATCCGAATCCAAATCCGTGTTAAATTTACGGATATCCGCTTCAATATCCGAACATCGGATATCCGAGGAACCGGATATTTTGAAATCCGGGCCCTCGGATCCATGTTTTGTCGGATCCTCACAGCACTAATAAATACAGTGTGTTAAAAAAAAACCCTAATTTGGAGTAGACAATGAACAAAAAAATATATATCAATTTGAAAGTATTTAATTAAATGTCAATTTGATACGAGATATTGTCAAAAATGTTATCTAAAGAAATATTCTTGTATGCTTATTTTAGAAATAGAAATAAATTAGAAAACGGTGAAGGGCAATAATCTGTATCCTCTTTTATCTTTTCTCCTTAAAATTACATTTCACGATCAATTGTGACAACTTGATTTTTGAATTGAATAATAATGAGACATACGTTTCTGTGTTCATAGCCTTCTCCGAATTAGGGTTTTTCCTGTATACACTGCACTTATGTAAGTCAAGTAAATGAATATTAAAGATGTGCCGATTATGACTTTGGCCGACTAGCCGACTAGCCGATTAGACGGTTGTAAAGAGGCCGACTAGTCGGCCAAGCCGATCACGGTTTCGGGGATTTCCGTGACGTAAATGTTATAGATATGTTTTCGTTACAAGCAAGTAATTTTAGAAACTGATTACCAAAGGATAGGAAAGGATGCTTTGCTTTACATTTCAAAATGTGTAAGACTGATTATAAAATAAAAATATTAATAAACAATCAAGGTTTTTATTTAATGCAATTCCCCCTACATACGTTTTATTGAGAAATACATACAAAGTAAAAAGCCGGATAGTCGGCGCTCTTTGCCGAATAGTCGCTGACTACGATAGTGGCCAGATACTCTGCTTTACCGACTAGTCGGCACAACTTTAGAATAAATACTTATTTTGGATAGATTGAAAAAAATGTTTATGACAAATATTGCAGTAGATAATTTAAGGATTTTATAAATGTTTTACTTTCGAAAATCGATGGAGTAGTTATCAAAAAAACATGTATTGAAATTTTTGATCGATCGCCATTTTGTCATTTGAAAAAATAAAAAATAATTTTAAATATCAAATGTTTTAGAGAGCCTAAAGATAAATTTGAAAGAAAAAATTTTTCAATGGTTTTTAAAATAATTCAGTTTTGACGGTTTTTCGAAAAACAAAAGAACTCCAATAACTACGAACCGGAGCACCAAATCAAAAATTGGAACTAAGAAAAGTTGTTTGTTTTAATGAGTTCTAACTACCATTTTGAGTGTAACGACTTAGTATTATCACCCTGTATATATGTATATACGACTTTCACAATGAAAAACTACATGTTTATCAACACTGATTTTTAGAAAAATATAACTGCCTATAGTTAAGTAATAAATCGAATTTAAATTGTAAACCATTTCAAAAAAGTCAATTTTAAGAAACAACATTGTTTTCAGAGAACATATTCATTTTTTAAAAAAATTTTGAACCATGATGTAATTGGTCAATTTTAAGGGGCTGCAGTTCTTATTGAAAGTATGTAAAACAAAAATTATTGTCAGATTTATAATCTATAGGGTTAGAGCTCCTACCGGTTACGCATTGTACGCTTACTTACATAACATCCGGTATATTATACACGACAATAAACAGAGTCTTTATCGGCTAGTAAAAATAACACCTTTTGTCGATAAAGTATCTCTTTATCGGCTTGCATAATAAATAACTATTTATTAGTGCTTCTTTAGTGTTCTTCTGTGCTTCAAAAATTTTTGAAATTCATAGAACAGTTCATAAAATAATTAATATTACCAACTTCACACCTAGCACATCATTAAAAAATATCAAATAATTTTTTTCGAAAACAGTCATGAAAAGTTAATATTTACATGGGTACTATGAATACGCAGAACGTAAAAGACTGTTTTCTACTCCCTTGCGTGAAGTGAATACTTCACGTATCAATTTTTATGTGTGAAGTTTGAGTTTTTGCACACTGTGCGTGTGAAGTAATATTTCACGCACCGTTTATTATTTTAAATATTACAAACTGAATTGTATTTTAATAAAATAAAGCTGTTAAACACCCGTAACGTTGGTAACCATGGTTACACAAGTCGATAATACAGAGGGTTTACGTTTAAAGAATGACAATGTGAAGAAAAAATATATTTTATTGCAAGGTCGTAGAAAAAGTATAGTATGTAACACGTGTGTGAAGCCTATTTTACATTCGGGTGGTTTGCAACACTCGCCTTCGGCTCGTGTCGCAATCTCCACCCTCATGTAAAAATTTCAGCTTCACACACTTGCCACATAATATACTATTTTATACTCCGATGTGTAAAGTTGATACTTTACACACCGCAGACAGTGTTCTTTTTTGTTCTAAAAATTTTGAAAATCGCAGATTCTTCCATGAAATAATTAAAATTATGTATTCAATGACGTGCAAACTTCAGGCCTAGTACACATGGGCGCCGGTAGCATAGTGCAAGATGGCGCAATTGCATTACCTTTGAATTTTGAAATAAATTAATCCTTTGCTAGTTATTCGTATAGGTATTTCAAGTTATAGCAATATCGATAAAATTCTATAAACATAATGTAACGACAATAATAAAGGCCAAGCTTATAGCGTCCTTGGTAGATGGCTCTACATGTGGTTATTTACCTCTCATCTTCTTGGATGATTTGTCTTTCGTACACTCAATGTAGTCATTGTCTTCTAGAGGACACCACACTGATGAGCTCCATTAAGAGTAAAATGCGCCTTTTTGTCTGGTTGTGTGGACAATTTGTAATAAATGACCGAGAGATTGATTCAGAGACTGAAATCTTGTGAAATGTGTCAGGTATGATTTTTTTCAAAAATTGTAACATTGACGACCACATTTTTATCACAAATGTATATCTACGCATACAATAATATGGACCACCTTTCAGGAATTCCTGCCGCTGGCCATGCTAGCCAATTAATAATATTAATAAAATAGTAAATTTATTTATGTATTTTAAAAATATCACTGTTATAATCATATTATTTTCTGTCATGTCAACTCTCGAATGTCAAAGTGACATTTTGATTAACGGCCGTTACTATGGCAGCGGCCGCGAAATTCAATCACACGGCCTATACTGTGGGCGCGAAGTGTTTACTTCACGTCCGGTTGCACAAAAATAGCTGTCACATTTCTAGCGGTAAATACGAAATGTGACAGCTATTCAAACTGATGCATGTGCACTGTGTTATCAAATTTAAGAATGGGTGTGCGTGTTGAGTCGAAATTGTTGCCATTTTGTATTTTCGTATTTATCGCTAGAAATGTGACAGCTATTCAAACTGACGCATGCGTACTGCTTTATAAAATATAGTCTAAAGGTGGTCTAAAGCTAGCATGAGACAGAGCTTAAGATCGAGTCCGAAGTGAAGAAGGGACAAAACATATGATAGCTCACGTGATCTTCCGTGCCCCATATTTACTACTAACGACTATTCAGAGTTTCAAACAAATTATCACTTCCAGTTGATCATTTGTAATCGTATACCTGCCAGTTTCCCCTTACATACGTGCGTAAAGGTATTAACATGTTAATATGAAAAGTTTTCAGTTATATTTTATTTTCATTTTTTTTTTTTTTTCATTAAAATCTATAAGGAGCTTTAAGTAAAGTAAAAGCCTTTATTACTAATTTTAAAAGTTTTGATTAATATTTCACGGATAATTTTTTATTATTGCACTATTGGTAGGAGGTAAAACATCGGTAGTCTATCTAGTTTCAAAAAAAGAAGAAGGGTGCAAATGTTTATATTCACTTATACGAGAAATGGAACAATTTGTCTCCGAAACGTCCTATGTGACAACGAATTATAATAAAAATTTTGGAACCTAAAGGCCCATACTCGAGAAATTTTTCAATCATTTAGAATGCGTTTTTTATTATTTGATTTCACTTAATTAAATTTAATCAAATATTTTTTATACAAACAAATATTTTACATCTCTGATTAAAATTTTAACTTCTAGTTAAGTAAACAATATTGGATCGTTTTGTTCACAGCAATGATAAATCTGTCATTTGACATTTAATTTTGTTTATTTAACTCTTAGATAAAATTTTAACCAGATATTGAAAAACCGGCCTTAAGTTTGTCTTGTCTTGTATTAAAATAATAAAACAAAATCGTATCTAAACAGCCATTATATCATTTAACACGTAATTTTAATTATTTCGTGAACCGGTTTATGAATTTCTAAAAAAAAAAAAAAAAAATAGCACTAACGGAGCAATAACAAAAAATTCATTACGTAATTTGAAATTTTATTAATAACGTGCTAGTTGTGAAGTTGGCATATCAATAAATAATATTAATTATTTCATTAACGGGTTTATGGATTTCGAAAAATTTTAAAGCACTGACAAAAGATGTGTTAAACAATTTGATATTTTACTAATGAGGTGCTGGTGTGAAGTTGGCACGTCATTAAATAATGTTAATTATCTCGTGAACCGTTCTATGAATTTCAAAAATTTTTAAAGCACAAAAGAGCACTAATGAAGCACTAACAAAAGTTGTATTAAACAATGTTATATATTACTAATGACGTGCTAGGTGTGAAGTTGGCACGTCATTAAATAATGTTAATTATCTCGTGAACCGTTCTATGAATTTCAAAAATTTTTAAAGCACAAAAGAGCACTAACGAAACTCTAACAAAAGTTGTATTAAACAATTTCATATATTACTAATGACGTGCTAGGTGTGAAGTTGGCACGTCATTAAATACTTTTAATTTTCTCGTGAACCGTTCTATGAATTTCAAAAATATTTAAAGCACAAAAGAGCACTAACGAAGCACTAACAAAAGACGTATTAAACAATTTGATATTTTACTAATGACGTGCTGGGTGTGAAGTTGGCACGCCAATAAATAATGTTAATTATCTCATGAACCGTTTTATGAATTCCAAAAAAATTAAAGCACAAAAGAGCACTAACGATGCACTAATTACCAATATAAAAAAGTATATTAGTGCTTCCAATGACGTGCCAACTTCACGGACCCCTCTAATTGTGTAATTTTTGGAGATTTCAATATACCCTTTTACATAAACTGCCACAATAATGAAACATCTTCCCATATATACAGGGTGTTTCACAACTTCTGGATAAAAATAAAATGGAAGATACTACACGATGTGCTAATCACGAATCAAAAGGATTTTTTTGAAAATTCAAAAAATTAGTTGCACTTATAATGGAGGGTGCATTTTTAGTGGTTTATTTACTATTTTGTAATATGACAGTAATGAAATAAATTTAAAAATAATCCAAGCAGTAACTTACCTAATATAGTATTTAATCAAATTAATTAAATGTCTGTGATGCCCATTGCCGCAGTTCGATTGTTTCTTTCGTTTGGTGATAATCGTGGGATTAATTAAAAAATACCCTACGAGTACAGTGATAGTGAGTTGGTGGACATATAGTTAATATACGGGGAAGCAAGGCAAAATGCGCTTTTAGCCGCGCGTCTTTATGCTGAGCATTAGTTAAGGGTAGCTATTGGTACAATTTTTTAAATTGAAGTCTTGTTTCTTACTAATATTATGTTTCACTTTTGCTTTAAATAATTCCTTCCTTTTAATCAATTTGTTTCATTAGAGTCGGTGCCTCTGTTATAAATTACGTAATATAACTGGTCATATTAAAGTTGTTAATTTAATATGAATTATGTTTATTTGATACCAGTGGCACTAAAAATGTACCCTCCATTATAAGTGCAACTAATTTTTAGAATTTTCAAAAAATTCTTTTTGATTCGTGATCAGCACATCGTGTAGTATCTGTCATTTTATTTTTTATCCAGAAGTTGTGAAACACCTGTATACTGCATTCACTAACTTTTTACACTTCTTTAACTTCACTCAATTAATTTTTATAAAAAAATGGCAACAATAGAATACTAGATCTTATTATAAGTGATACGGAATGTCAAATCACTCGATCTCAAGACACAGTTCTAAAATAAAACCATCATGATCCACCATTAACAACGGAATTGCTTTTTAAAACTATTCCCAGATCACGAGCTATTAGTAATTCGGGACTTAATTACAAAAAAGCCAATTTTCCATCTCTTTACAGCGACCTTCACAATATTAATAATTGGGAATGTTTAGATAATATTACCGATGTTAACTAAGCCGTTCATACATTTTATGATTTAATAAAGTATATTGTACATAATAATGTTCCTCCGAAAAAACATTGCACGAAGTCATATCGTCCATGGTATACGGGACAGGTTATTCATAAGATAAAGAAAAAGTTTAAACTATGGAACAAATTTAGCCCTACAGGTTCTCAGGATGATAGATATAACTTTCAAATACTTAGAACTCAAATTATATTAGAAGTTAGGCAATTGTATGATAATTACTGCAAAACCATGCAGAGAAATATTGTTGAAGAACCAAAAAGATTCTGGTCTTTTGTCAACAACAAACGTAATTCTACTTCTGTGCCAACTGTGCTAATTTATAACGATAAAACCGTTAATGATCCACAATCTATTGTCGATGCACTTCTCCAGCTCATTTACTGATAATTCTGGTATCATTTCTTCCCCAGTTCCCGAAATTTCATCTTCTACTCTTTCCGTTAATTCGGTGAATGAAGCCGACGTTATCAGAGCTATTAAAAAACTGAAACCAAAAATGACAGGGGTCCAGATTCTATTCCTTCATTTTTATTAAAGACTGCGCGAGAGTTTTTCTCAAACCCTTAACAAGCATATTTAATTTAATTCTGCGACAATCTACCTTTCCAGACCAGTGGAAAATATCGAAAATAAATCCTATATTTAAAAAGGGCGACAAAAAAGATACATGACAGTGTGAAGAACGTATATTTTTTGCTCTAAGTATTTTGCTTTTATAGCAAGTATTTCAGTTATTTCTGTTATTCTAATATCAAATTGTGTATAATCTTTAGAGTGTCATTTAAGTACATTTAATTAATAAGTGAATTGTTATTGCCCTAATTTCTGCCTAATTTCATCTTTCGGAGTGTATATTCTTAAATAAATAAATTAAACAAAACTGTGCGTGTGGTATAAGCTGACGTTTTTGAAATTATAGTAGCATCGTTACAAAATTTACACGTATCAGTCATGGCTTCGTTTTGTACAATCTGCTCCAAGCAGTTTGAAGTGACTTCGTCAATAGTCTGCTGTAGATGTTCTATTACTTTCCATGAAAATTGTGCTCATATCACTCAAAATTATACCCGAAGTTTAAGATTTACAAAGAATAAGTGGTTCTGCGATTCATGTGAATCTACTGCTGGTACAACATCAAATGATTTTTCTGAACTACGACAACTTATATTAAATCTTCAGGCTGAAATTCATAGCTTCAGAACTGAAATTAGTTCCTTAAAAAAAATCTAATTTCGAAGAACATACTGCTTTTGAAAGTATCATCTCAGAAATTAATGATCGTAATAACCGTAAATCTAACTTGATCATATACAATTTACCTGTATCTGCGACTCCAGAATCTAACTTAAATGATAAAGTGGGTGAGATAATATCTATTATATATGATTCTTTACCAACAAATGAATTAAAAATGTTTCGCATAGGTAAAATAAATCAAAAATCTAATAAACCTAGACCAGTTAAAATCATTTTTAAACTCTAATGACGTAGTAACTGTGTTAAAAAATAGTAAAAAACTTAACAGCACTAAATTTAATAATGTTAAACTATCTAATAAAAACAGTTCAACAACGTCAATACTACTCTGAGCTAAAAGCTGAAATTGTGAAACGCACTAATGCCGGTGAAAATAACCTTAAAATAAAATATATAAATGATGTTCCGCATATCGTCTCAAAATACTAAATAGCTCCACAACTCGTTCGTTTTCGGTATACTATCAAAATGTAAATGGACTTAATACCAAGTTAACAAACCTTAATTTGAATGAAATTATGACGTACTTGTACTGAGTGAGACCTGGCTTAACAAAGATGTCACCAACAACGAACTTTTTGATCAACGCTACTGTGTCTACAGAAATGACCGTGATAGAGTTGAAACTGGTAAAATCCGCGGGGGAGGAGTGCTCATTGCAGTCAATGAACTTTTCAAACATAAACAAGAGGATTTCGGCTAGAAATTAAGTAAAATTGATGTTTTATGTGTAAAAATATTTTTTCCTAGTTCATCATCAGTTGTATATATCTTTGCGGTCTATATACCACCCGATACTACTATACATGAATATTTACACTTTTATGAGCATATTTCATTTCTTCCTTTTGTATTTTCGGCCAATGTTTTAATTATTGGAGATGTAAACATTACAAATTTAAACTGTTTTTATAAAAATAATATCTCTGGTAATAATGTCAAACATTTTACAAACTTTATAAATTTTCTCAATATGGCACAATACAATAGAAACCTAATATTAATAATAACATCCTAGATATCGTTGTTGCTAACATTGATTGCATTATTCAAAAATGTGATTTTAGCTTATTATCTGAAGACAGACATCATCCAGCCTTAGATATAGATTGTAAAATTTTCCTTTCTCCGCATAATAATTTGAAAAAAATTACCATAATTATAGAAATGGTAATTACGAATTATTATATAAACTACTGAACGAGGTAGACTGGTGTTTTCCAAATTTTTATAACGATATTAATGAAGCTGTTAAGCATTTTTATGCAGTTTTATATGATAGTTTTGATATTTGCATTCCTAAAAAATGTTCTAGAAATTATAGGTACCCTATTTGGTTTAATTATGATATTACCTGTTTAAAACAAAAGAATACCATCGTAAACAGTATAAAAAATCTGGCTTGCCACCACTTAAATAAATTTAAATCCTTCAGATCCTTATCAAAAATACTTATTAAAAATGCTTACTATGAATATATTAATTCCGTACAAAATGATTTTATAAACAGTCCCAAAATTTTTTGGAATTTTTAAAGAATAAAAAGAACTCTCAATATACCTTCAGTCATGCAATGCGATAATCAAACTTTTTCTAATGGCTCTGATATTGCAAATGCTTTCGCAACATTTTTTCAAAGTGTTTATATTTATAATAACTCTCTAGTAAATGATAACAATTTACAGTTTAATACAGGTAGCAATAATTTCTGTAACCCTATTTCAGTAACTAAAATAAGTATTGATGAAATTACTGCTGCCATTAAATCTCAAAAAAACACAAAATCTGTTGGTCCAGATAATGTACCAATCTTAGTTTTTAAAGGTTGCATTGATGCCCTAGTTCTTCCTTTATTTATTTTATTTAACCTAAGTTTAGATACTAATACTTTTCCTGATAAATGTAAATGTTCTACTATTTGTCCAATATTTAAGTCAGGCGATAGAAGTTTGATAAGTAATTACCGTCCAATATCTCTTCTAAATTCTGTAGTCAAAATTTTTGAGTCAATATTATTTCAGCAGATTCAGCAACAAACTATAAATTATATAAGCCCTTATCAGCATGGTTTTGTTAGCCGCAGATCAACTGTTACCAATTTAGTTTATTTCGTTCAGTACATTTTTGAAGCATTTCATAACAAGAAACAAGTAGATGTTCTATATACCAATAACAAATACTATGCATTACAAACTACCAATCAAGCACAATACGAACAAGATACAAATACACAACAAAAACTAAAAATACCCCCCATTTACTTATATGAAGTAAACAACTATGAAGTGATAACAACGGACATAAAAAAATAACTAAAAATGACTTTACAACACAAATAAAAAACGATAACACTCTACGAATAAATTTAACAACAATAGAAGATTATCGGTTAATAACCAAATATTACGATGAACAAAAAGTAAAATATTATACCCATCGTAATCCAGATAATGATGTAATATCTGTCGTTATAAGAAATATACCAATATCAATAAATACTGATACAATCAAAAATGAATTAATAGAGAAAACGTACCCAGTATTAAAAGTAACCAGACTCCTAAACAAAGATAAATACCCAATGCCATTATGCGTTGTGGAACTCACGAATAATGACACAGCCAGCGAAATATATAACATGACAAAACTTTTCTATACCATAATAACAGTTGAACCTAGAAGAAAATCTAAAGACATTCCCCAATGTACTAACTGTCAGCGCTACGGCCACACAAAAAAATTACTGTAAATTAGACCCACGATGTGTGAAATGCCCACAAAATCACCATCACACCAAATGCCCAAAACAAAAAAATGCAAATCCGGAATGTATCAACTGTGGAAAAAATCATCCTGCAAAATTATAAAGGCTGCGATACGTACCAAAACCTAAAAAAGAAAAGCATTAGAAATAATAATCGACAAATAAATCAGCAAACCCAACATGAAGAAGGACAACAAACATCCCTAATCCTTAATATATACACTCAAAATACCAACAATATAAATTCCTACGCAAACAGAACACAAAATAACAGAGAAAATAACCTT
Source organism: Ophonus ardosiacus (assembly GCA_943142095.1). NCBI lineage: Eukaryota > Metazoa > Arthropoda > Insecta > Coleoptera > Carabidae > Ophonus > Ophonus ardosiacus. The sequence goes on along the minus strand of OW964824.1, from coordinate 38,021,130 downwards.
TCCTACAACAGACCCATCCCAGAAAGCAATAATGAACAAAATACACTACCTATAATACTCCAATCAATCATTAATCTTATCACTCCTTATATTGAACAAATTAAATCCTTTTTTACATCCCTCTTCACAACAATCTTCTTAAATGCCAGCAAATAATCAACAAATATTAAATCAGTTAACAATAATGAACTTCAATACAAAAGGAATAAAAAGACAAAAAAAAACATGTTTATAGAATTCTTATCCAGACACAAAATAGATATAGCATGTGTAACAGAAACTCATCTCCAATTAGGTGAACCCTTCCGTATTACTGGGTACACAGTATACAGAAATGACAGAATATCAGAAGAAGCTGCAGGAAGGGCTGCAATCATTATCAAAAATAAAATTAAACATTACCCTAACATACTACCCCTTTTAAAAACATTTGAAGCCACTTCCATTAATATATACACAGGGAATAATAACAAAATAAAAATAATCGCAGCCTACAAACAACCAAAAAAACCACTACAAGAATCAGACTTGAGAAATATATTCATTGATAATACTCCCACATTACTAGTTGGGGACATTAATTGTAAAATATCATCTGGGGATGTAGAGCGGATAATCCGAATGGAGTTAAGTTAAACGCCTGTATAACGCAACTAGGTATACTGTATACTCGTACAAGCACCAACAGAATATACATATTTTCCTTATCGAGACGATCACGAACCAGATATATTAGACATCACATTAACACGAATGTTCACTAAACCTAAAACACAAAATGTTATACACGAACTAGATTCTGATCATGTTCCTGTCATCATATCATTCACTGAAACTATTAATCCTTTCATTCCTTCACCAAAACTAACAACAGGCAAAATAAACTTTGAAAAATTCAAGACGGAATTAGACAATAAACTTAGATATGTAGAGGAAATTCTCACACCCGATAAAATAAATATAGAAATTGAACATCTCACCAAATCAATTGCTCATGCTGCACATAATTCAACAATAAAACGTAGAGCAAAAATAAATACTCAGGAACATGTACCAAACCATATTATACAATTAATTAAAGAAAAATCAAAACTAAGACGATTATGGCAAAATACACGGGACGCTCAATGTAAACATAAGCTAAATCAAGTAACTAGACAAGTTAAATGGGAGATAGATAACTTTCCTTTAAATTTATATAAAACATATGTGGAAGAATTAGAACCAGGTAGCCCACATATGTGGCAAGCAACAAAACGAATCCTTAAGAAAACACAACCAATTGCAACAATAAAAATTGAAGGAAAATATTATGCAACCGACGAAGAAAAATCGGAAGTACTATCAGAACACCTAGAAAGCACATTTCAAATAGACATAAATGAAGAAAATATACCACTTATAAATGACACGTTAAAACATGAAAATGAAAAGAGAAAACATAATACTTATGACTTCGACAAAACAACAATAGATGAAATACACTCACTCATACATAACCTACCTAACAAAAAAACTCTCGGACACGATCTTATCCCAAATATAGTCCTTAAAAATTTTACTGAAAAAGCACTAACCATCCTAACAAAAATATTCAATTCCTGCCTTCGTATTGGATACTTCCCTAAAACCTGGAAACATGCACATATAATACTATTTCCGAAAGCTGGAAAAGAAAACTCCTCACCTTCAAGCTACAGACCGATAAGTCTGTTACCAACAATGGCTAAATTGCTCGAAAAAGTGACACAATCCAGACTAAACAAAATCATTGATGAAAATGATATTATACCAACTATACAGTTTGGATTTAGAAAAAATCACTCAACCGTTCATCAACTTACACGAGTAACAGAATTATTAACAAAAGGATATGAAAAACTGTTGTACACAGCAGTAGCATTTTTAGACATCAAGCAAGCTTTCGATAAGGTATGAATTAATGGACTCAAATATAAAATATTAAAACTAAACATCCCACAATATCTAGTAAATATAATTTTTTCATTCCTCGAAAATCGAACATTTGCCACTAAAATTAACTCAACAATATCTTATACTAAACCAATATACGCCGGAGTACCGCAAGGATCCGTGCTTGGACCAATATTATTTAACATTTTCATGAACGATTTTCCTAAGTCTCAAACATGTGAAACTGCAATGTATGCTGACGACACAGCAATAATAAGTCAAAACAAAAATGTAGATATAGCTGTAGAAAATTTACAAACTTTTCTAAACATTGCAACGAATTGGTTTAAAAAGTGGTCTCTTACTTTAAATGCAAATAAATGTGTAGCAAAAATATTCACACTTAGAAGACAAAGACCTACAACACAACTTACAATTGAAGAAAAAACGATCCCATGGAATCCTGACGCCAGTGCAATAAAATACTTGGGTATATATCTAGATAAAAGATTAACCTGGAAATATCACATAACTATCAAACTAAAACAATGCTACCAAAGACTCGGCATGCTATACCCACTAATAAATAGAAAATCTGCGCTAAAGCTAAATGCTCATTACTAATATATAAATCAATACTAAGGCCAATCATAACATATGGATACAGCTTATGGTATGCTGCTAGTAGAAAATTATTAAATAAAGTTCAAATTATGCAAAACAAAATATTACGCATAATAATCAATGCCCCGTGGTACGTACGGATAGTACGGAATAACCAAATTCACAAAGAACTAGGAATATCTCCCATAAAGGAATTTATAAAAAAATTAACTAAAAAGTATATAAATACAATCAATTTATGTCCAAGGGCATCACATTACAAGCTAGGCCAGCGAAGCGAAACCACACGACTGAAAAAGAGACTGGCCCAAGACGTCAGGACAACAAGCGAAGAAGATGAATAGAAACAAATGAACACAATAAAATAACAATATATAAATGTATTATGTTACAATTTTAAATAATGTTATATAATTGCTAAACATTCTTACAACACTACCATGTATAATACTGTGTGTATTGATCTGGTTAAAAATAAATGAGAGAAAAAAAAAAGAATTTGTAAAAAATGGTGTGTTCGTGTTACAATTTTACAGGATATACAGAATCTTTTTCAAGGAACTTTTGGTATGGGATATGTACAAAATACATCGAATTGACGGAAGGTTTTGTGCTGGCTACAACAGATTTTTTACATCCAGTATCCAGTATGGAACCAGTTGATAGAATTTTTTTGACCAATTTTCGTGCACCTCTATTTGACATGTAAATATCTGGAAACTTTTGATTAAATTCTTCGATAACTCGACGGATTGCTTTATTACTTTTACCATAGCATTGAATTAGGTAAACTCGTTCGTCTTTTGACAACGATTATGGTTGATTTTCCTAACTGACAGTTAATAAAAATAAATAAATAACGGCAATTACCATGACAACGCAAACTTATTTTTTGGGACTTTTCAACTAAAACGACCAATTTTCGATTTTTATCTGAAACTAAAAGAAAATTTGAAAACGTTAAAACTGAATTGGCCGTTTGAGGAAATGCAAAAACTTTTATCAAGAATACATTTTTTTGTAAAATAAAAAATAAAAAAGTGTTTCCTCTTTGGAACTCGATCCGTGGACATACTGTATATTAAAAGATCGAAAGGCCTCAAGACAAAGTAAGTCATCGCATCATGCTTGTTCAGTATTCATTTAAACATAGTGGATTAGATTTTACTCGGATTTTTACTAAAAGAATAAATTTTAAATATCATTTTATTCTTATGCGAAACTTTTTTGAAATAACTTTAAAATAGGAAAAACATTTTAAACTGACATGCTTGCATATTTACTATTAGCAAGCATTTTATCTTCTCTAAATAACCCGCAGTACTCGTAGTCTTTTGTCTGTAACCTCTAACCACATTCATTTCACGAGGCGGATAAATTTGCCGCTATTTCAGTGAACGCGTACAATTAGCTTTTGTTGCCCCTGCACATAACCAATGCCGATGCGGCATGCGTCCATGAAACCGGACGCGGGTGCTTCTGCTTGTTAATATCATCCCGTGCCATTAATTATACAACGCACTTTGACCCTACAGCTATGGTGCCCGAGAGTGCCGAGAGTGTATGCTTTGGGCGGTTAATCGCAAGGTATAAATAACAAATGCACTGTACATAAACTAAGTATTCCTTGATTTACAGAAGATGAATACAGTGTGCTGTACCAAAAGCAAATTTATTATTTCAATAATGAAAAGAGATAAGGCAAAAACACGTGTCGTAAAATGAGCGTAGAAATTGATCATGGCGTAGGCCGATTCTAGATAATAAAATTTGTTTACTAGTCGACGATAACATTATCTATAAATAAAAAAAAAAATAAAAAGTAAAAAAAAAATCTGTTGTGGCTAGGGATTCACCAAGCCAAGCTACTTGGCTTGAAATAAAATATCTGATGTGGACACCACATGACTTCCTTGTATGCCTGTTACACTATGCAGGGTGTCTCAGGACGAGCTTACGCTATCTATGTTTTAAATACTATTTAATATAATTTAACGAAATTTGGTATCTAGGGGTTATCCAACATGCCCGTTTTAACTAAAATATTTTCAAAGCAATAGCACTTCCGGTTTGACCGGAAATTGACCTCAACTTTCTTATTTTAAATGGAATATGCTATATTTTATTTTACCATTGAATGCAGCGGAAAATTTTACATATGAAGCAATAAAAACATTTTACTCATGATCAACTACTTTCGGCGTTATTCAACTTTTTTTGATTTTTTGTCTGAAATCCGGCACATTTTCAAAACTTTGTATATCGGGAACGAGATCGAATTTTTATAATCTGAAAAAAGCCTTTTATAAAGGAGACTTTAAGCTACATTATCCATAGAAGAATCCTCGATTATTTATAAAAATGTGACGGGTACGTTACACCAAAATTACAGTCGACAAACTTCAAAAAAGACAATTTTTTTAAATGGAACCCCCCCTTTTTTATTACATAAATGTGTTCTACGGCAAAAAATAAGGGTACTTTATGTAACATGTCCTATGTTGAAAGTTGATAGAATTTCAGTAAATTAGAAAAACATGTAATCTGGGTATAATTATTTTATTAATACGGATAAGTAAGCCATGGAAAAACAATGTTTGTTTTTACAAACTCATCTACTTGATTTCTTAGATAATTTACCGTTGGATCAAAGAATTTAATATGGTACCAGCATGATGGCGCTCCACCCCGCCATAGAATAAATACTTTTTTGGAAACAATTTTTGAAGATAGGTGGCTGGCAAATAATGGACCACATATGTGGCCTCCTCGTTCACCCGATTTAACTCCAATTGATTTTTTTGTTTGGGGTTACATTAATAACGTCGTCTATCAAAAACTTAACTACTAAAGAAGATTGCCAACATAGGGTACGAACAGCATTTAACAACATGTCTCCTCGGGTGATAAAAAATGCTACACAAGAAGAAGTATTGAATAGAGTAACAATGTGCTTACATATGAATGGAGGACAGTTTGAATATGTATTAAATTAATCATAGTTTTGTATTTAGAATTTATTTGTTTTTTCCATAGCTTACTTATCCGTATTAATAAAATAATTATACACAGATTACATGTTTTTCTAATTTACTGTAATTCTATCAACTTTCAACATAGGACATGTTACATAAAGTACCCTTATTTTTTGCCGTAGAATACATTTATGTAATAAAAAACGGGGGGTTACATTTAAAAAAAATTGTCTTTTTTGAAGTTTGTAAACTGTAATTTTGATGTAACGTACCCGTCACATTTTTATAAATAATCGAGGATTCTTCTATGGATAATGTAGCTTAAAGTCTCCTTTATAAAAGGCTTTTTTCAGATTATAAAAATTCGATCTCGTTCCCGTTATACAGAGATTTGAAAATGTGCCGGATTTCAGACAAAAAATCAAAAAAACTTGAATAACGCCGGAAGTAGTTCATCATGAGTAAAATGTTTTTATTGCTTCATATGTAAAATTTTCCGCTGCGTTCAATGGTAAAATAAAATATAGCGTATTCCATTTAAAATAAGAAAGTTGAGGACAATTTCCGGTCAAACCGGAAGTGCTACTGCTTTGAAAATATTTTAGTTAAAACGGACATGTTGGATAACCCCTAGATACCAAATTTCGTTAAATTATATTAAATAGTATATAAAATATAGATTGCGTAAGCTCGTCCTGAGACACCGTGTATATATTTTGTTAATAATTAAAATATGTATTATAACAGACCCAATCATAAAATTGCACGTATTTGACATAATTTGCCATTGACATTAAATTCTTTATTTTTTGTTATTTTTTCAGTCAATTATTAAATATATTTTCCGCCTCTACCGGTTTCGACACCTCATGTGTCTTCTTCAGGAGGTGAAAATTTTTAGATTGTAAAACATGGATACATATATAAGACAATAATAAACAACATATAAAACATACAATGGTCGTCAAAATTTAAAAAAATAAATAAATTAAAAAACTCATGTAGTCGTCAATAAAATAAGATATAAACCTTGATTTAACAATGGCACCCTTTGAAAGGGCTTATTTTTTTAAATTTTGACGACCATTGTATGTTTTATATGTAATTTATTATTGTCTTATATATGTATTCATGTTTTCCAATCTAAAAATTTTCACCTCCTGAAGAAGACACATGAGGAGTCGAAACCGGTAGAGGCGGACAATATATTTAATAATTGACTGAAATCCCGTAATTTTCTTTCCTTCATCACCTTTCCAGTCAAGAAGTTCTTGCAGCCATAATTTTTAAATTTAAATATCTCGCTTATAAGTGCAAAGAGCTAATTTAATTATACTTGATGTTTTCGACGCAGAATTCATTTCTCTAAAACTTTTATTTGAAGCATTTATTATTAAAATCAAAATAACACCATTTTTTTTTTTAAGAAAAACTGATAACAGCTTCAAGTAAAGTATCACTTCCGGTTAGACTATTTTAACCAAAATCTATTATGTTATTCCCATTGATATAAGAGTACTATATACCAAATTTGACAAGTTTTGGATTATATTATAATATAGTTTTTCATTAAAATCCATTATAGGCTTCAAGTAAAGTACCACTTCCGGGTAGACCATTGTAACTAAAATCTATTATTTGGAGTAACGATGATCGACTGGAGATTGATGTGTGGAGAAGAAAATAAAGTACTCGGAAACTGCAGTCAGTATGGTTTTATTTGATTAGAACCTACGTTTCGACCATTACAATGGTCTTCCTCAGGGTTAAATCAAGTCATAAACTATGAAGAAGATATTTGTAACTCATGTTAACAAACATCAAAATATAATAGAAAGTTAAATTTTTGTATTTAGGACTGTTATAACATCTAGTTGTGCACCTCCCTTTTTGGTCATTACATAGCTTTCGGAAGTGGTACTTTACTTGAAGCGTATAATAGATTTTAATGAAACACTATATTAAAATAAAATCCAAAACTGTTCAAATTTAGTATATAAGACTTTTATATAAATGGGAATAACATAATAAATTTTACTTAAAATGGTCTACCCGGAAGTTGTACTTTACTTGAAGCCTATAATAGATTTTCATGAAAAACTATATTAAAATATAATTCAAAACTTTTCAAATATGGTATTTAATACTTTTATATCAATAGGAATAACATAATAGATTTTGGTTAAAATAGTCTATCCGGAAGTGATACTTTACTTAAATTTATTATCAGTTTTTCTTGTAAAAATGGTGTTATTTTGATTTTAATAATAAATGCTTCAAATAAAAGTTTTAGAGAATTGAATTCTGTGTCGAAAACATTAAGTATTATTAAATTAGCTCTGTATAAGCGAGATATGTAAATTTAAAAATTATGTACTTCTTGGTTTCTGTAATTAAGTTTGCTATGAATTAGGACAAAAACTGACAAAAAAATAAATAACTTAATGTCAATGTCAAATATGTGCAATTCTATGACTGTGTCTGTTATAATACATATTTTTATTATTAACAAAATATGTATAGTGTAACAAGCGTACAAGGAAGTCATGTGGTGTGCACATCAGATATTTTTAATGTTGGGCTTGGCTTGGCTTGGGCTTAATAGACACGAGGCTTGGCTTGGCTTGAAAATTTCAAGCTTCTAAATTTTTAGGCTTGGCTTGATTTTCAAGCTTTATAAAGCTTTTTCAAGCCTTTTCAAGCTTTGTAAATGCTCATTCGCGAACTTATTTACGCACGCACATAACATGACAGTTTTATTTCATGTCATTTATTTGTACAGTATATTAAGTAATATAAAGGTCTTAATATATGAAATTAAACTATTAGTTCGGTATCAAGATATATACATATAAATGTTTTGTTATACCAATGTACCATGTTTAGTTTTACATAAATTCATTCTGGTAATACTAAAGAATAACTATGTGTAAAAATGAAATAAGACGGTAAAATATAACAACATTAATATGAACATTTAATTGAATTTTATATTTGACATTAAACGATCAACATAATTTATTATTTTTTATTAAAAGTATAATCGTATACATAGATAAATATTTTTCTAATAACTACAAATAAAAATATTTTACAATTTTTAATGTTCATTAATATTTAGAATTTCATTTTCGAGTTTTTACTCTGCAATTTTTATGTTACTTTTATAAATTTTATTTACTGCACTCATTCATTATAGGTTTAGTTTATGCATTAATTTGACTTTATTGTATTTTGGTGACTAAAAGGCATGACATGTATATTTATAATACCATTTTTACACGAAATAACCTTCCAACAAACTGTTAAAATTTGTTATACCCGTTCATACTCATCTTGCATAATTAAAAAAATTCAAGACCCCGGAGACAGAAGATTACGACTTACGCTGGAACAGTGTTTAAATACGTATTTTTGGAATTTTATAATGGGATGTAACGGTCAACTTATCTCTTTTACTTCAAATACAACTGGTAATCATAAAACCCTATACAGATGGGAATTTCCTTTTTCTATCTTTTGTTGGCTATTTTACAGCAACAGACAAGATCAGTTTATTATTTGATGGAGATTAGGGATTTTGCTATATATAGTATTGAAATATTTATTTACAAACAGAACTTTCTCTTTCCTACGTTTTGGAAATAGTAGAATAACAAAACATTGAAAATTCTTTGCTACCAAAAATATGACTCAACATTTGTGAACTATTTTACAAAATACAACTATAATATTTATCATAATCATCATACACAGTCTTTCACTCAATTTGCTTTTCGTTGTTAAGTGATATTAATAATAAAAGTACAATAAAGTACAATATGATGGTGACACTTGGTGAAATTGTTATAAGGTATTTAAAAATATCACTTGACATGTTCCACAAGATTTCAGTCTCTGAATCAACCTCTCATCCGTTCGCTTAGCCTTACTGCCTCCTAGACGCGTCAGTATACCACACTGTAGAGCTCCAATAAGAGAGAAATGAGTCTGTGTTCCTGGTTGAGTGACTCCAGTCTCTGATAAATGACTGAGAAGTTGATTCAGAGACTGAAATCTTATGAAACATGTCAAGTGTTATTTTTAAATATCTTAAGGGATATTATTCCTTTCATCCTGAACCAAAATTTGTAGCATTACTATAGTCATAAATATTTAATATTTGTTGATGTTTGTTGTTTGGTAGGTATTAAAAATCAAGTACAATGAGATAAATTTAAAAAGTTTATATCTTAAAGATTTGTGTTTATAATTTATTCCAGTTACATGATGATGTAATTAATTAGATTTTTATTCAAAGTACTTTTAACTTAATAAATATTTAATAAAAATATTAAATATTTCTAAATGTAAATTTTGTGTTGTACTTATACATATTTCTTCGTATTTTATATTAATACGAGGTGTGGCAATTAAATAACAAAATTGATCTTGTTGAAAATTTTGACAATTGACAATGTATAAAATTACACAAAAAAAATATTGCCACCTTCAATGTACTCTCCTCTCCGAACCCTACACCGCCCGATGCGAATATTCCATTGTTGGAAGCAATCCCTGCAGGCCTTTTTTGTTAGTTTGTTCATAAGCTCTGCCGCTTTTCTATAACTACATCTCGGCCCCGAATTTGGTGCCTTTTAACCCAGAATTACAATTTGGGAATAAAAACAAGTCACATGGCACTAGGTCAAGTGAGTACGGGTGATGTACCAACACGATGATTTTGTATTTCGTCAAAAATGTCTTGCAGGTCAGGGCGTTTTGTTCCGGCGCATTGTCTTCATGGAGAATCTATCATATTTCAGCCCTTTTTCTTCTCACCCGTGCATGAAGGGTTATCAAAACTTTCTTGTAATATGCTTGGTTAACGAAATGCTCCTCAGGCTCCCAATCCATATGAACATTCACTCGCATTTCGTAAAAAAAATAATGTCAGTGCACGGCCGAGGCGCTAATCGTCTCCGATCTCTTTTCTTCCTTCTTTAAATCTTCTAAACTGCTCGAAAACTTGAGTACTATATATACCCTCATCACCATAAACATTCTTCAACAATGGGGGATTACGGCTCAATCGAATTAAAGGAAAATAGTAAAAAAATACGAATGTATATGCTAAATAACGAATATTAATAATAAAAAAAAAAATGAAATGGTATAATTGAGATATTTCGGAAATAAAGGGTTTTTTGTTTAGCGCTTCGACACTAATATGAAAATATTTTGATTGGCGACCGAGAGACCACCTATACATGCATTACAAATAGCGTGTTAGGAGGTGGGGATTACTACCAATGGAAGTTAAGAAATTCAAATTCGAAAGGCGGGGACTAACATTCCTGTACAGCAGTTTTAAAACAGTTTTTATTTTAACATAAATTTCTTGCATTAAACTTAATAATTTAAATACACCTGTAATTATAAAGTATGTAGACTTATACAGTGTTATAATATTCATTTATTTTTATGTAAATATAACTTAAAATAGCATATATTTCAAGAACATTTAGGTCCATGATGAAAACAGTCTGATATAAAAACACATAAATGTGACGTCACGTCAATCTTTTCAAAATTCGGGAGACCATAACTCGCTTATTAACAGGAATTTTTTCACCGGATTTTCATTAATAGTCTTAGTTTTCCTAATATTTTCAGATGAAATTATAAAAAAAAAATGGTGTAATCCCCCATTCGTACATTTCTGTAGCGGATTTTTTAAGTTTCACGCAGAATTTCATTCCGGCGGAGTACGGGAAAGTAGTTAACTTCAATCAAAGGCTACTGCCGAACGGTTTGCCTCATTATCATGAAATTTTAACAGTGGGAGCCGGAAAAATATGAATCTCGTTATTTAATTGCCACACCTTATACTACTTGCAACTTGCAATGTTATTATTATTTGATTAGACAGTGCTTAATAATAATCCTCTTTAGAAAATTTGGAAAATAAATAAACTGACAGATAGTAAAGCTGGTCCTTTTCCAATTCTCAGAAGTTTGCAAATTACAGTCTTGTCGGACTCTACAACAATTTTATGAAAAGCATGAAAAAGCTTGTTTTCAAGCAAAGCTACTTAACATTCAAAGGCTTGGCTTGGCTTGAAAATTCAAGCTTTATTTAATGGTAGGCTTGGCTTGGGCTTGATAAAACAGAAGCTTGGCTTAGCTTGAAAAATCAAGCTTTTCTGAACGACAGACTTGGCTTGATTTTTCAAGCCAAGCCAAGCTTTCAAGCTTCAAGCCAAGCCCGTGAATCTCAAGTTGTGGCCATTCTTCTAAATGTTCGAGATTCTTCAAACTCATTGATGAGATTGGCGGTATATCTGATGTACATAGGTATATATATTATATACAGGATGTAAATTTTAAAACGGGTCATAGGGCTATAACATAGAAAAACAGTAATTTATTGAAAAAATAATTGGTGCCTATTATAAAGAAAAAAATTACGAATATTTTAATACCAAACACATTACATTTCTGTTTCATATAAAGCCAGAAAATAAATTTAAAAATTTGTACAATTAAGAATAAATATCATTAGCCATGAAACTAACAGTAACAAAACATAGTCATTTTTCACTAACATGATAGGGGACAATTAAAGATTAAAGTTATTAATTTATGAACTGATACAAAATAACACAAAATAAAGAAAACGGTAGTATATTTATTTAAGAAACAATTATTATTTATTTTAATAGATATTAACACATTATAGTTGATCAACATGTAACAATTTAAACCATTTAATAATTAGTAATTTTTCTTCATGAGACAAATTATCCATGATTTCTTCTTAATAAAACGAAAATAATAATAATAATTTGCAAAAAACATTTATCAATGAGCGTCTTAAGTCAACAATTATTTTATTTTGTTTCTGTCAGTTTCACGGCTAATGATTTTTTTCTTAATTTTGCAAATTTTTAAATTTATTTTCTGGCTTTATATGAAATAGAAATGTAATGTGTACCAAAAAATTCGTAATTTACACCCTATATATATATATATATATATATATATATATATATATATATATATATATATATATATATAGGTACCTATAATTTTAAATATTTAATTAATTAAAAAAAAAATAAAAAATATTAAATGATGTACTTCCCAGAAAAAGCCTTCAGTAATGTAATAAATGAATTTTTGTCATTGACATATCACATTTTTCTCTGAATTACAAAAAATTTAAGTTTACAACGGGTTTCCATGGAGTTATTTGAGCTAATAAATACATTACAACGAATTATTTTGTATATTTCTGAGTCTCTATCTTTAAATCTATAGAAGTCATAATAAAAATGTTCAATGTACTGGATAAAGAATCCTTGATCTTTAATATTTGTAATTACACAAATTTCAAAAAAATAATATTTAGAAGATTTTTTTTAAGAAACTACTACTTCCGGTTGTCCAATTATTAACAAAAATTTTTCAGCTCTTCCCATTAATGTCACATTAAGAAATACGTAGTTAAATTGGTCTTTAGTCTTCTAGAATTTGAGCAACCGTCCCTTCAACATCCAGACGTACACACACACACACACACTCACACACACACACACATACACACACACATACACACACACACACACAGAGAGAGAGAGAGAGAGAGAGAGAGAGAGAGAGAGAGAGACAGACATTGTAAAAATGTTAAAATCGGTGTCTAGTGACCTTGAAACATGCTTAGTCATTAAAATCTGGATATGCTATTTTTAGCATGAATCCAATACCAATAACAATTATATACAGTGCGAGGAAAAGTTTTGAGCCAAGCAGATTTTACCCTTACCAAGGGTAGCGGGAGGTATAAAAGAATATTTTTTTAAAAGAGATAAAATAAGATTAGCTCAATATTTTGTACGCAACTGTATACACATCGCTTACGTTTCGGATTAGTTTTATACATATAATCATTAGAACTACAATGAAACAAAATTACTAATAAATTAAATTTCAACATGACGTACAATTATATGAGTTCTTCTTATTTTATATTCAAACTGCGAAGAAGTTTTAAAAATAGAAGTCAAATTAATACTCATTTTATTATTAAATAAAATTGTGATTCATAACACCACACGAGACACCACAAATTTTATGATAAATTGTAAAAATAAGTATAATACGAAAAATAAATATTGGAGCCACTGAAATATATACTAACTGGAACTCGCATACTCTACCTATCAGCGTACGCTGCACTGAAGCCTCATTGAACAATAATGGCTGGTCCTGTTCGCGCACGGTCGTGCCGAACCGAACCTAGCCGAATAACTCGTATCATAGCTGATCGCTTTATTTTCATATTATGCTTCATTTATTTAAACATGCGCCACACGAAATAATTTCCGTCTATTCACGAACTGTCTCGATGTTTGCCGACTACTCCAGCAGCAGGCTTTCAATATGCTTCACAGTCACGGTTCGTAGGCGCATTCCAGTTAGTATATATTTCAGTGATTGGAACACTATCATTGATTCATGTAAATAAATGGATCAGCAAATAATGAAATTAACATTGTATTTTTATGCAAATAGTATTTTATCACATTGATAGAATTAATTGTTAAATCTAGTTGGACCGCGATAATGTATTTATATATTTATTTAATAAATAAATATATCATCACGGCATATTACCCATTTTTGGGTGTGCCAGTATCTACAACACATGTAGACATCGGTAATGATGACGATATATTTTATCGTGTGGGCAGGGTCGCATTTAAGCAGAGGCACATGAGGCGCTAGCTGGGGGCCTCATCTTCCGGAAGGCCTCAGAAAAAAGTTCTTTTCGTACATTTTTATTTTGTTCATAAACTATAAAAAATAATCTTAAAACTTAAAACACTTGCTATTATAAGCTTTGATTTTGAAACTATTCATAATGGGCTACTTGCGTACCTTTTTTTATTTAATATTTTTGAAGATAAGGTAAAAACTTGCTACCCATATTTTTTCTTTTGACAAAATTTTTATTAATTAGCCAGAAAAAAATAATGAAATTTGATTATTTCAATTCCCGCCATATATGACGTAGAATTACGCCGCACCAATAAATAGTCGTAAAGTCACAGCGTGGTGCCGTCCCATAGTAATGGCACAGACAAACGTATGTTTGTCTGTGGTAATGGTATGTTTGTGCGGGTAATGTAGATCACCTGTTTGACGTTTCAATAATAGTTTGGAGGTTAGTATTTTAGTTTATCTTTTTGGTATCGATATTTTAAATTACAAGTAACTACCTACGTGTCTATTTATTAAGTAATTAATGTATTTGAGAGACCAGAAAGAGAGAAAAACGAACTAATGTCAATTCAAATTAAAACTTTCTCGCACGCCATGCCATCTATTGATAACATTCTTAAACATGCTTCCCCTCCCCCAGTTCAATATAAAGATGTCACAAAAAAATTTCTTTCTTAATTTAGTAAAAAACAAATAATTATTTTAAAATAAAATTTATATTTTTATATATGTTTTCAATATAACATTACGTATACAGGTTGTAACACGTACACCGACCACTGCCATTATTACCTTTATTATTATAGTTACAAAAAAATACTATAGAACAAAGTTGTAGGGGACCAAGGGGGACATTCTTTCAGAGAAGAAAATATTTTTTTAAACCAGTGGTTCTCAAGTTACAACACAAAGTTATATTTTTTCAAATGGGATTCTACATATTTTTTATGCCTATTCGATAGCATATTTTTTCTGAATTCAACCATGTATTAGTTTTATATCGTTACATAATAAAAATATTGAAAAAAATGCGATTGAAATTTTAATAAATTTTTATTTTTAATATTATTGTACAGTAGGCTATGGATGAAAAACAATAACAAAAGAACAAAATATAGCTGCTGTCAAATAATAATTGGCGTACTAATTGTTGTAAATTGTTATTCTTTGTGTTTTGAGATTATTTTGTGACAATATGGCTGATGTTTATACAAATGAAGATTTGTATCGTTTATTATTAATTTATGGTGAGTGTAATAAAAATGCCAAACAAGCGTCCAATATTTATGCCACGAGATATCTAAACAAACCGCGTCCAGGGAGGTCAGTAATCAGGCGATTAGCACCGATTGAAAAACTAGGCCTTATGCCCGTATCATACTAGCGGGTTTCGAAGCGATTGGCGGATGAGGTTGCGTGTGCGGGTGACGGTTCTTGCAATCACACTGTGCGGTGCGGTTGCCGTTCCCGCTCCGCTACACCGCCCACTGTTTATTCGGCTTGACATTTTTATCGAAGGCGGTGACAATTCGAGACGGCGGTGAACTCGTGGAAAACAAATGGATAAGTTAAAAGTTTTGCGAAGGCAGAGGAGATGCAAATTAGCAGTTTCGCTGCTAATAATCTCTCGGTATTATGATAGCCTTCCCGACAGGCACATTTGGGTAGAAGGAGAGAACAGGGCTATCATCATAATTTATTTATGGAGTTGCGCTGGAAGACCCCGACCGCAGGTTCGTTCATGTAATTTTACACTAAGTTTTATGAAAACCTGCCTTTTCAGATCAGACCTTTTATAGCACTCGACCATAGTGTCCCATAATATGGGTCGCATTTCTATTAAATCTGGGAGTAAAAATTCTTTTTTCTAAAGAAAACAAATTCTTGTCCTTTTTTGTAAGCAGACATTCTCGTCTCAAGTCCACAAATCCAAAATGCCAGAAAAATGATGCATCGGTATAGACTAAAACTATAGCACATGTCAAACCAAAACAGTCACGTGACAGTACCGGGCTCAATGATTGGCTGCGAGTGCGTTTGGCGGGTGAAAAAAAAATGTCTCGGCTATTCCTTCACCCGCAATCGCGACCGCTATAGCCGCCGCACTTCTATAGGTCGAGGAGCCACCCGCACACGCAACCACACCCGCCAACCGCTTCAAAACCCGCTAGTATGATACGGGCATTATAGAGTCTATAAGTTGTTGCAAGCCCACGTATAGGGTTCATGTTTAGTTATGGATGTCATTTGATCGTTCCACCCCTCAGATATCATCTCCTGTTAGTTTTTAGTTAGTCGGTGTGGTATACTCATGACAAAAACACATGTAGAGTTTTAATTTTGGGCGCGACCAGCTCTTTAGTGTAAAGTATCACCGTCTTTAATCCTGTAGGACCACCAGCATTAGAACCTCTAATATAGAAAATTGACATGAAATTATGGACAAAAAATATTGTTTCATGAAAAATCATAGTTATGAAATACAATAGCTATTTATTAATAGAAAAAGGGAAAATAAGTATTTTTTTTAATCACGTGGTTTCCGTTTAAAATTATATTATCATACGTAATATAACAAGTGATATGATAATCATCAACGATATTTTCGAGTAGAACGGAGTTGCAGATTTCACAAGTCCGAAGGACGAGTGAAATATACTGCTTCGGTTTCACGAGCAATATCTTTTCGATTATTAATCATATCACGAGCTTATCTTTAATTATAGAATATAATGAATTTTTGTTAAAATTAACTGTCATTGTCGTAAAAGTCCCTTAGTAACGAAGGTAAATAAGGTTATAATTTCTTTGTTTTTTAACATCGCTGTGATAAACATGTAACTAGGGAGATTCTAAGTGCTGATTGGCGGAAAACATGTCACGTGACTAATGAATTATATTCTCTCAAAAATTTACAGATAGATAGATTTTAGTACACCGCTGGATAAACTATAAGAATGTCTAACTTTTTTATTTGAAATATTTTTGGATTACCAGTTGAGTTATTTAAAAATGAAAATCAAATCCGAACACCTTGTAATGATGTATTGTATAAAATAAAGCCAGTATTGAACATAGTTTTTAAGTTCTTATAACAAATTAAATGTAATTTTTCAATCGTCTTCTTATTTTATTTCGTTTCCGTACAAATTTGTTTGTAATTGTAATTAAAAATATGCATAGCCGAAGCAAATTTCTGCATTGGTATTAAGAATTAATTGTAAGGTTTATAGATACGTAAAAGTTTTTCAAAACCTGTTGCTCATTACATTAATAATCTCTAACAGTAGCAATAAAATAATAAGGTAAATACGACCAACGCACATTAATTTTACATAATATATCCTGCCTTGTTACGAGTAATTGCATTTGTCCACAGCAAATACAATTTACGACTCTGATATTCTAAGCACGTTTCGTCTATGTAAAATATAATTTCATTTTCTTTTAATATTCAAATTATTTTCGTCACATGCAAATCCAGTTGGCTTGGAATACAGAATGCGTTCGTGGTAGTATTCTCTCCTGCTCTCGTACTCTTATCTGTTGGTAGTTGTTTCATATTTCATCCAATGAATTTTATATGCACGGGAACAGCGCCGTATTATAAAGCAGAGTAAGCAGTTGCTTACCGCGGCACATTTTTAAAGGCGGCAATTTTGGAAAAAATATTTTAGGTCTCCTGAAATGTAATGCGAAATTTACTCGCCTTAAGGGCTCGTGCCTTAAACAAAGCTGTCGCGCTGTAAAATACCACTTACACGCACTCGAATATGTAAATAGCTATTTGATTTTTTTTTAATAAACTATTATTTTATTAAATAATTGTGAGAAAAAGTGGAGCGGAAGGATTTTTTATTATTAGTAACCACTTAGGCAAAAAATGCAATATACAAACATAAGCATGCATCCCGCAATATAGATAGTTTCACTTCATAATAAACTGGAATAGCATACAGCGTGCTTGGCGAGGTGCTTGGTCTATTATGTTATAAAAGTCAGTAGCGGTAATAACCAATAATCATTGCCAAGGAGTAACATTACTATACCATTATAGACAGTTTCCTACCAATTGACAGACTATATGTGCAGAATACGTATTTTCTACATAGAAAGAAGAAGATAGTTGAACTACGCTACTCGCTGTTCTAAATATATAGAATTGCTACCACAAATTTTGTAGAACGTCGTATAATATAGCGCAAAACAAAAATATAGACGCCATTCCGAGTCTAGCATAATAGAAAAGCTGATTGTGACTATAATTAAGATAGTTGAAAAATCAATATTCGACTGTGTTAGGATGGAGGTAGATACAGGAAAGTAAGAATTCTTCGGACTTTCAGTCAATTAATAAAATTTATTCACGCCGACGTTTCGACTATACAATAGTCTTCAGGGCTAGAATGGTCAGTTGAAAAAAGGAAACCACATGTGGATAATAGAACATACAGCACGGACAATTAAAAAAATAAATAAATAAATATGAATAAATAAATAAATAGTTAAAACCAACATATCACAGAGAGAAAATCGTCTAAAAATGAAAAACTTGTCTTTGATGAGTGCAATACTTATGGAACTACAAATAACTAGTAACGTGTAAAAAAAAATATTTTTTTTCTATTTTTTTTTACACGTTACTAGTTATTTGTAGTTCCATAAGTATTGCACTCATCAAAGACAAGTTTTTCATTTTTAGACGATTTTCTCTCTGTGATAATGTTGGTTTTAACTATTTATTTATTTATTCATATTTATTTATTTATTTTTTTAATTGTCCGTGCTGTATGTTCTATTATCCACATGTGGTTTCCTTTTTTCAACTGACCATTCTAGCCCTGAAGAAGACTATTGTATAGTCGAAACGTCGGCGTGAATAAATTTTATTAATTGACTGAAAGTCCGAAGAATTCTTACTTTCCTGTATCTACCTCCATAATTAAGATAGATAAGCTAAATTAATAAAGTAGTTTATTTTTAAACTAACTTACACCAATGTTTCAGAATTTTCAAAATGAGCGAGAAAAAAGAATACGGCTGAATGGTTCGCAATACGCAAAATTACGAAATTAAAAACAAAAAAAAAAATTGCAGAACAATCAGAAAAAATCTGTTGTGGCCAGCACAATACCTCTCGTTATTTCCATATTAGGTTATATAAGTATTGTATTGCACTTCGCTATCGAACCGTCGTTTTATAACAAAAAATTACAGAACTTTACCCAAATAATGTTTTTTATTGCATTTAACATGTCTTCTGTACACATATAATTCTAATTATATCTATTTTTCATTGTATGAGGAAGTTTCTAAATGTCACAAATTCTTCCAATTCATTAACCAGATTGGCGGTATTTCTGATGGATATATGCATTTTACCACAATTTTACCTATAATTTCAAATATTTAATTAATAAAACAATAAGAAAAGTTAAAAATACTTCCCAGAAAAAGCTATCAGAATGTCACTAAAACTGTTGATATTTGACAATGACATGTGTCATGTTATAAACATTGGAATTTGTCAACTGGTTTCCTTAGTGCCTTGGCCTCTGCGATTAGTGTACTCTATAAATTATAGTGTCTTTATCTCTAAATCTATACAAGATATAATAAAAATTTTAAGTGTGTTAGATGGAGAATTTTATGTTCTTCAATATTTAATACAAAAAACTCCCAAAAAATTATATTTAGAAGAATTTTTCTAAGAAACTACTACTTCCGGTTGTTCAATTGTTACCAAAACCTTTTCAGCTCTTCCCAGGAATGTCAGATTGAGGAAACTGCAGTTAAATATTTTTTAAGTCTTATAGTTTTTGAGGAATCGTGTCTACAACATCCAGACATACACACATACACATCCACACACACACACACACACACAGACATCATTTTAAAAATGTTATAATCGGATTGTAGGGACCTTAAATCGTGCTTATTCAATAAAATCTGGATATGCGAATTTTAGCATGAATCCAATACCTCTCTTAGCGAGAGGTAAAAAACTAAAAAATCAGTTCATTTTATAAATCTGATAAAGTTTTGGAATCCACCCATAATGACAATAGGTTGCAGACTCAGATCGAATCACCACCAACAGATACAGAAATCTTTGCCAGGATATTCAAACATAGGCGTCGTAAAATTTCTGTAATTATTTACATAAATGTCAATGTCATTTTAAATGAAAATAATTTGAAAGACGAGAGCTATTTCAACTGTGATAGAAAAAATTGTGCCCCCATAAAATATTAATTCTTTATTTTGTTTTTTACCTCTCGCTAAGAGAGGTATTGAATTCATGCTAAAATTCGCATACCCAGATTTTATTGAATAAGCACGATTTAAGGTCCCTACAATCCGATTATAACATTTTTAAAATGATGTCTGTGTGTGTGTGTGTGTGGATGTGTATGTGTGTGTGTGTGTATGTATGTCTGGATGTTGTAGTCACGATTCCTCAAAAACTATAAAACTTAAAAAATATTTAACTGCAGTTTCCTCAATCTGACATTCCTGGAAAGAGCTGAAAAGGTTTTGGTAACAATTGAACAACCGGAAGTAGTAGTTTCTTAAAAAAAATCTTCTAAATATAATTTTTTGGGAGTTTTTTTTATTAAATATTGAAGAACATACAATTCTCCATCTAATACACTTAAAAATTTTATTATATCTTGTATAGATTTAGAGATAAAGGCTCTATAATTTATAGAGTAAACTAATCGCAGAGGCCAAGGCACTAAGGAAACCAGTTGACAAATTCCAATGTTTATAACATGACACATGTCATTGTCAAATATCAACAGTTTTAGTGACATTCTGATAGCTTTTTCTGGGAAGTATATTTAATTTTTCTTATTATTTTATTAATTAAATATTGGAAATTATAGGTAAAATTGTGGTAAAATGCATAAATCCATCAAATATACCGCCAATCTGGTTAATGATTTGGAACAATCTTTAGTATTTAGAAACTTCCTCATACAATGAAAAATAGATATAATTAGAATTATATGTGTACAGAAGACATGTTAAATATAGTAAAAAAACAATATTTGGGTAATGTTCTGTAAGATTTTGTTATAAAACGACGGTTCGAAAGCGAAGTGCAATACAATACTTATATAGCCTAATATGGAAATGGCGAGAGGTCTTGTGCTGGCCACAACAGATTTTTTGGTTATAATTTTGTGTTTTATTTTTGATATAAGTAATACGCGTTTCTCTTTCTCTGTTTTGAATAAATTATTTAATTAGTAAATTAAAAATTAAGTAAATCAAATCAGTTTTATGGATTTCATAATGAAACACCACTGCTTGTGTGACATTATTTGATGTCATTTTGACATGGAAGTCAAATTACAATGTTAAAAATTCATAAAAACAGCTAACTAGATAAACGTAGGTGTTTCCATTTTTTTGCCGCAATTGTACCTATTTTGTTGAATATTTGAAATAATTTAGTAGTGAAAAATTTTAAAATATAAGTACCAAAATAACAGTGTTTTTGTTTTTTTTTTATTTGTTAAACTGAAGACAAATTAACAATATTATAATTATGTATGTAGGAAATTATTAAAAAGAAAACTAAGCAAATGGAAAATTTTAAATTTATTTATCTGACTAAAAACTTTCATATTTTAATATACACTCTTAATAATCGAATATTACGTATACTCAAAAATATTCCTTTTAAAAGTAGAGTTTTTGGGATTTTTGGCCAGATAAAATTTGAGTTATTTCCTCGCTTTCTCCCAAGAAAATTAAAATTATTTCTTGAAAATTTTGTTAGAATGATCACAGAATTTTGTCATCTTATAAATAAATAAGAATGTAAACCCAGCACCCAAACATTTAAGTTTATAATTCTTCCGGGAGCAGTCAAGAGTTGGCATTGGTGTACAATCCAAATGTCAACCATTAAGTTTTCACTTCGGACAGTCTGAGGCACACACAATTTTTATATTTATTCGGACTTCATATCTACATATTTCATGTACATTAAATTTATTTTTTATGTATTTTATATATATTTGTAAGTGCATTTCATCACTTTTCATTTCATACATAGTCAACATTGATGTAAAATATGTAGTTTCCTCGTAGATTAGGTATACCGAGTTGTGAATAACGTTTTTCGCTTTTTTTTTTATTTTTTGACCTATTTTCGGCGCGCTTTAGCGCCGGCTGAACGGTTGGTCGTAAAAACTTTTTATATGACAAATGTAGGATATTTTGATTACTTTGATTTTGTATATAATGATCTTTTCGGAAAAACGCATAGTTTCCGAGTTATATGCCAAAACCCAAAAAAGTGCCAAAATTTACACGTTTTTTGCAAAAAAAAAATGTTTCCGGGAAAAATCGGAATTGGCAAACCTCAGACTCGTGTTCAGCGACCCAAAAAAACATAAAGGTACCAAATATTACGAATACCCCTATTTTTCCTAAATGCCCCCGACTATTTTATTTGAAAGCCATAACAGTTTTTAATGAAAACCTATAATAAAACATAAACCAAAATTTTTGTATTTTAGTATTTAAGACTTATCAGATTTCGGCTAAAATTGATTAACCGGAAGTGTTACTTCACTTGCTTGGAGCTCTGAACAGATTTTCGTGAAAAATATATTACGATATAATCTAAAACTTTTAAAATTTGGGATTTAAGACTTTTGTATTAATGAAAATGATACATTAATCTTTTTCTAAAATTCATAAACCGGAAGTGATACTTTACTTGAAGCTCTAAACAGATTTTAATCCAAAACTTTTTAAATTTGGGATTTAAGATTGTTTGTATTAATGAGAATGACATATTTTATTCTAAAATTGATAAACCCGAAATGGTACTTTACTGGAAGCTCTAAATAAATTTTCTTGAAAAAATATATTGAAATATGTTCCAACGATTCTCAAATTTGGTATTTAAAACTCGTATATAATTTGAAACAACATATTAGTATTTGATTGTAAATGATAAACCGGTAGCACTTAATTTGAAGCTCTTAGATTTACATTACAATTTTAAACATGAAATTGACGAGAGGTCATGTGCTGGTCACATCACTACACATACACAACAAACACAATAATTTCAAATTGTTCTCGAGCATGAGGTTCGTTCCGTTCCCAGAGTCTGTCGTCCCCTCACGATAACAATTTTGGTGGGGCGGAGCTGCTTGCAGGTAGAAGCTTGACTTGCAGATAGTGACATCTCGCGAGTAATTTTCGAAGTAAATATTATATTTCTAATATTACTTTTTATAACAAAACGCGTAGGAAATATGTTTTTCTATTTCGGTGTTCTTACCAGTCTATAAAAGCATTGTTTATCACCGAAAACACGACGTTTAGAAGATCTATTAAGAGTTCTATTTGTGGCGCCTTTCGTCTTGTAGAGTTGGTAGTCATGATTTTATAACTATCATATTAATGAATAATTACATCTAACCTCAAAATGTTAAGTTATTGGTAATATTTCAAAATATTATTTGTAACTATGTAAATTATAGTTAAGATGTGAATACGGCTCTGTGCGAGTGAAATTGAAGTGCGAAATGTGCGCGGTAGACGAGTACGCAGTGTAACGGACAACGAGAAGGATAGCAGGGTGTGGTCAGTCAGCACACGGAGAGCGTAAGAGACACATGTATGTTGCACACGCACTGCAAACCTTCAGGTGTACTTTAGCCTCAGGCAAGAACGCATATCCAGAGAAGAGAATCACGGCCGAGCAAACAGCGGCACGGTGACGAGAAGACCTGCCAACTGTCCGCCTTCGAGGTCGAGCAGATAGCACGGTGACGAGAACCGTCCGCCACAAGGTCACTATGCACACCGTATTCCCTAATACACACAATACACTAATCAGTTGTCAAAATTTGAAATTTCAATTGTTAGCGGGAAGCGCTACCAACATAAACATAAGTGACAAAAAAACACCAAGTCAAACTTCTGACGTAGCATTTTTAAAAAAATTAATTGTAAAATTACCTCAATAGAAAAAATAGTATAAAAAACATGTATCATAAGGCCTGTTAACGCACTCGTCCTTTATAAAACTCGCCTACGGCTCGTTTTCCAAACTTGGACTCGTATGTTAACAGATTGCCTTATAATATTTGTGTTTTACTGTACTATTATATATATATATATATATATATATATATATATATATATATATATATATATATATATATATATATATATATATATATCTTTTACTTAGTGTATTATCTAACGAGTTGTGTTGATTATTTTTTAAAATTGCATATTTTCGCTTACTTATTTATTAATTAAGTTAAGGGAATTTGTACAATATGACAACACCCCAGCATAGCCCTATTGCTATACTTATGCCTTATGCCCATATTCATAAACACTCGTAAAGTTTCAAAACGGTTCGTTATAATTTTTGACAAATAGAATCAAACTTGACAAATAAAATTTTGATTTTTCTTTCAATGTCGACTGTTTTGATTGGATAAAAATTATAACGAACCGTTTAAAATTTTTACGAGTGTTTATGAATACGGGCATTAGTGTTAAAAAAGTTTCAGATGTATATTCCAGATATTTTAGATGCAACGGGTATAATTATTAGATAGAATTTTTGACATACCGCTGTAGTCAAGCCCCTTTAGAAAATATTGTCTCAGAAGATTTAGCAATATATGTTCCATGCGCAGAGTTTATTCACTTAACCTTGTTGGAATAAGTCAGTGGCGTGCAGTCCATATGTGCAAGGTGTGCAGTGCACACTCTACGAATAATTTCAAAATTTATTGCATTAAAAGGTAAATTATTTAATTGATTTGATCTTAATAATGATATACGAAATATAAAAATATTAATACAATTATGGAACAATAACGAACAGTATAGCGTGTTTGGTTGCCTATCAGCGAATGTGTGAATAGGGTCCTATACCATTTTTCTTTTATTTTTTTTTTTCTGTAAGAACAGGATAAAATAAGAATTTTAGTGCAAACGCGACTTAAAAATTTTACGTAATAAGCGAGATATGAATTTTTAAAGTTTAAGAATTTGTGCGTGACGTAGCAGGGACTAACAAGTAATCGACAAACAATGGGACAAACTGTTAGTTATCCGGGAGAGCCACATCCTAGAGATGGCAGCACTAATGACCGACTTATAGGGAAAACATTCTATTTTACGTTTGAGCTAGTTGTATTTTGATGCTTTGTTTTGAGGATATTTTATTATTGTTAATTGAAATTAAATATGTTTATCACAATGTCAAGTAACTCATCAAAAAGTGTTAGGTATCAATATTGCTGAAAACTTAAAATGGGATACCGAAATTGATAGTATTTGTACTAAACTTGCCCCCCTTTGCTTTGCCATTAAGAAGCTATCACACATAGTCGACTCTTCCGTAGTTAAAACTTTTTATTATGCAAAATTTTACAGTATCTTGTCATATGGTATAATTTTCTGGGGCTATTCACCTAATGTTACTAGAGTATTTATATTACAAAAACGTTGTATTAGAAATATGTATAATCTGTCTGCCAGATATACTTGTAAAAACATTTTTATCACAGAAGAAATTATGACTCTGCCATGTATATATTTATTTAAACTAATTTTATTCATTAGAAATAACAAAAATATATTATTAAAACATGTAAATCAGCATGACTATAACACTAGGGGAAAGAACAAATTTGTAACGCCTAGATATAGATTAAATGTAACTTTGCAAAATCCTTATGTATTAGGCATAAAATTATATAATCATTTACCTGACGAAATAAAAAACATTGACTCAGATTTAGTATTTAAAAAGCAACTGAAAATGTTTCTTATTAAAAAATGTTATTATTCTGTAGAAGAATTTATTCAAGACTGATTTATGTACAAATTATGTATATCATTATTTATTGTATGCATTTGTATTTTTTATATGTATTTTATGACATACCATATATCAATGTTTTTGATCTTTTGGTGAATAAATATTATTATTATTATTATTATTATTATTATATACATTTATTTAAATGGTGCTGTTCGGCCTATAGTCGAAGGAGAAGCAGTATATAAAGGTAAAATAAGATTCAAAATTGAAGTTATCTGCATGTAAACTACTTATTTAATTATTTTTAGCTGGACATACTTGTGCAGATATGACAGATAAACAGAATAATATAGAATTAAATGGACTGTGTGTTCAAACATCTAATTTAAAAGGGGCTCCTCATTCAATCGTAACAACTAAATGTTGCTCAACTTCTGTTATTTTTATAGTTTCTTCTTCTTCTCTATCTTTCCTATAAACAATTTAAAATAAATATATAATATTAAAGAATAATAATTACTACTCACAGGTGATGTCTCTCTATTTTTTTTTTCTCTGTACATGGGTTTTGTGAATTTTCTTTGGGTAATTTTTGGCTTGGTATAGCATTTCTTTTTAATATTTTTCTTTTCATGACTACAAAAACAATCTAATAATATTTTGAAGCATAATTTTTTATAAATACTTACATGGAATAAAATCGCTTAGGTAAAAAATGTTGTAAACAAACGTTCATTAATAGTGATACGTCCTTTCCGATTTTTAACGCGATTTTCCACTTATTTTTTAATATTTCTCTTTTTGGGCAATAATGAACGGATATGTCAGCACTTGCATAATTATTGCGCCGCGGTACAGAACAATATTTCTTCGATTTGCTGGTCATTTTTTGTTTCTGTTTACTTCATAACCCTATATGACAACACAACGTTTTCCCTACAACTCATATGTTTTATTTTGCCACCAGATGTCAGACACTTTGTTGGCTCTTGCCAATAGAGGGAATAATTTTTTTCATGTTTGCATAGCTGAAATGTTTGTAAATAAAAACTTATACGTTATATTCATGAAGAAATTATTATTAAGTATAAATAATGTAGATAATAACCTTTTTTTCCTAATAAATTATAGAACATTGAAACAGTTTGACAATATTATTACACAAAGCATGACGACGGATGGCGCCAGTGTTGGCCTGTTTTGAAGTTTCAATATTAATTTAACTAATATTATTATTAATTTAATTAATATTACAAATTGATTTAATTATAAATATATTATTGTTAATATTACTAGATGTTATAATTAAACAAATTCATCAAACACAAACTTGTTAAATGTTTTGTTAGGTTATGGAACAACATGACATTTCATATTCTTTTAAAGGTGACCGCTAAAGACGCGCGAATCTCCTTTTTAAAATCAGACGACCAATCAAATTCTTAGTACCTAACGCGTCGTACCCAATTAGTAATTATCTTCAATCGCTTATAGTTTGTGACCTAGTCAATATTTAAAGAATTTTTTTTCACTAATACTCTTTAATTTATGTATATTTTCGTCTTCTTATTTAAGATAGTTAAAATATGACTATGGTATAGGACCCCATTGCCGGGCAAGTGCAGGTCTCAGCACTGCACTCGGTGCGCATGTTTTTACACAGGGAGGGTATAGGAACAGTATATTTGCGCAGACAAGGATAAAATATTAGAAATACGTATCGCCCCATCGCACTCTCCAGCGTGCAGCATATTTTGTGCACGTATCGCCGTAAAATTACTTTTGGTAGTATTCACAAGCATAAACAAGTTCAAACAAACAATTAATTATTAATTTTAGGTATTTGGTATATAATTTATATATTATTTATTTAACTTATATTTGTATTTATGAAAATTTATAGAAAGGAAATTGCAAGTGAATTACTAATTGCGGATTTACTGAAGAAACCATTTTCTAGAAGGGACATAGTATAAAAAAATAAGATAATTCTGAATTGTTAACCTAAGATTCTACCTACACAACACGTTTTAAAAAAAAATCTGCACACCCAACACAGAAACGCACCGCACGCCACCGGAATAAGTGCTGCACAATCTTGTTTTAAAGTGACTAATTTCTTTGACTTCGTACAGCACATATACACATTTTTATCAGGTTCAACTCGCAGATGGATACTTTTCTTCCAACAAGTAGAAATTCAAGAACATAACAAAGTAAAAATAGTGAAAAACTTGTCACATACGCGATGGTCAGCACGTGGTAAAGCCGTTGTTAATAAATTATACTGCAATAAAAAGTACCCTTAATATTTTAAGCAATGACATAACTGAGAAGGCAGTTGTTCGTAACGACGCAAACGGTTTACATACAGATTTAGAAAAGCCAGAAAACATATTTTTATTGTGTTTTTTGCAGTCCATATCAATTGACATTAAAGATGTTGTCAATCTCTACATTTCTTTGGTTGAATTTATAAATCAAAAGCGTGAACAATTCTTATTATACAAAGAAGAAGCAATAAAATTATCGCAATATGAAGAATTTAATTTTGAAATCGATACAAAAAGAACAAGGAAAAGGAAAACCCATTTCGATGAAAATAATGAGAATGAAGCAGAATTTTCTTCATCGGAGTATAAAAATTTTCTGCTTACCGCGGCAGATTGCCCTAATCCGGCCCTGCCCTGCACGGGAATGAATTTGAGTCGAAATGAAATTTTATTATTCTTTTTGTCCTGTAATCATTCTCTCTTGTAATTTTGTGATTATTAATTTAATAATGTACGGGGCACAATTGATATATGTATATATACAGTGTGTTAATTAAAAACCTGGCCATAGGCGTTTAACATGGGAAAACAGTTTTTCTTTGCGCAAAAGTCCCCAATTAATTGTAGAAAAATGTTTCAAATAAATGTTGTAGATATTAATATTCTACGCCTAAATCACTAAACAGATTTTATTTCGCACGTTTAGTAACTTGTAAAATCTAATTTGAAATTGTACAAATATTGCTCATTTGTAGCGATACCCATGAAATTGAAACAAAATTACAGAAAAATTCATATCGTTTAAACTGTCAGAAATTTAATTTTATAGATTACAGAATGTGAAAAAATAATAATAATAATAATATAAGTTATTTAAATGTTAGGTTTTAAAAATAATACCTGTGTAGTGACTTAGGTGCAGAATTGAATTATCTGTAACTTTTAATTGAAAACTGAATTTCTTACTGTTCAAACGATACGCATTTCTTTGTAACTTTGTTTCAATTTCATGGATATCGGTAGAAATGAGCAATATTTTTATACACTTTCAAATTGGATTTTACAAATTACCAAATGTGCGAAATTAAAACTGTTTACTGATTTAGGCGTAGAATATAATTATCTACAACATTTATTTGAAACATTTTGTCTAATATTAATTGGGGACTTTTTCGCAAAGAAAACCTGTTTTCCCATGTTAAACGCCTATGGCCAGATTTTTAATTAACACATTGTATATATATATATATATATATATATATATATATATATTTAATAAAAAATCTGATGTGGCTTGCACATTACTTTCCGTCAATTCTTTATATCCACTAAAATTGTAACACGAACATATACTACTTTCTACTAATTCTGTACCGAAAGTTTCTTGGAAGAGATTCTATAAATCCAATAAAATTAAAACACGAACATACACTATGTACATTGCAACTTGACACTGACATCTGTCAATTAGAATTATTTGAATACGTTTGATGATTTATGAAAGTTAATCTCTTTATAATTCTTTATCTCTCTCTCTCTCTGTCTCTCTCTCTCTCTCCACACATATATGTATATTATATATATATACAGTATGTTAATTAAATACCTGGCCATAGGCGTTTAACATGGGAAAACAGTTTTTCTTTACACAAAAGTCCCCAATTAATTTTAGACAAAAATGTTTCAGATAAATGTTGTAGATATTAATATTCTACGCCCAAATCACTAAACAGATTTTATTTCGCACGTTTAGTAACTTGTAAAATTTAATTTGAAATTGTACAAATATTGCTCATTTGTAGCGATACCCATGAAATTGAAACAAAATTACAAAGAAATTAATATCGTTTGAACTGTCAGAAATTTAATTTTATAGATTGCAGAATGTGAAAAAATATTAGTTATAAAAGTTATTTAAGTGTTAGATTTTAAAAATAATACCTATTTTGTGATTTAGGTGAAGAATTGAATTATCTGCAAGTTTTAATTGAAAACTGAATTTCTGACAGTTCAAACGATGTATTTTTACCTCTCGCTAAGAGAGGTATTGGATTCATGCTAAAATTCGCATATCCAGATTTTATTGAATAAGCACGATTTAAGGTCCCTAGAATCCGATTATAACATTTTTAAAATGATGTCTGTGTGTGTGTGTGGATGTGTGTATGTGTGTATGTGTGTATGTCTGGATGTTGTAGACACGATTGCTCAAAAACTATAAGACTTAAAAAATATTTAACTGCAGTTTCCTCAATCTGACATTCCTGGGAAGGGCTGATTAGATTTTGGTAACAATTGAACAACCGGAAGTAGTAGTTTCTTAGAAAAATTATTCTAAATATAATTTTTTGGGATTTTTTTATTAAATATTGAAGAACATAAAATTCTCCATATAATACACTTAAAATTTTTATTATATCTTGCATAGATTTAGAGATAAAGACACTATAATTTATAGAGTACACTTATCGCAGAGGCTAAGGCACTAAGGAAACCAGTTGACAAATTCCAATGTTTATAACATGACACATGTCATTGTCAAATATCAACAGTTTTAGTGACATTCTGATAGCTTTTTCTGGGAAGTATATTTAATTTTTCTTATTGTTTTATTAATTAAATATTTGAAATTATAGGTAAAATTGTGGTAAAATGCATATATCCATCAGAAATACCGCCAATCTGGTTAATGAATTGGAACAATCTCTGACATTTAGAAACTTCCTCATACAATGAAAAATATATATATAATTAGAATTATATGTGTGCAAAAGACATGTTAAATACAATAAAAAACAATATTTGGGTAAAGTTCTGTAATATTTTGTTATAAAACGACGGTTCGAAAGCGAAGTGCAGTACAATACTTATATAGCCTAATATGGAAATGGCGAGAGGTCTTGTGCTGGCCACAACAGATGTTTTTGAACCGGGAGGGATTTGAACTAGTGAAAAATTATCATGGAGCCTTGATTTAACCAAGTCAGCTACCGAATACGTTTCCATGATTACTGTTTTTAGTAAATTATAAGTAATAACTGTCAAGTAGGATTATACTTTCGTAAATATTTCAATAATAAGGCATTAAATTAGGAGTATTTAGATACACTTCGATGCCAAATTAAATAATCTTTCTAACCATATCAAAAACTCCCACTATACTCTTGCGGGACAGATAATATTTGAAAAAAACTGTTTTCCCATGGTAAACGCCTATGTCTCGGTTTTCAGTGTTCACACTGTATATATATATATATATATATATATATATATATATATATATATATATATATATATATATATATATATATATATATATATATATAAGAGCACACATTTGTCGGATATTATAACGATACTTCAGTGTATGTAGGACTCATTTGTAATTGGCGTACCAAACACAAGTGACAGTAAGCGATACAGTTTCATGTACGAATACTACTTCCAAGTGATTCACATCCATGCGATGTAATTGCGCACGGAATTGTCGCATACGACCATACGATTTTGATACAAAAATACCAATATATAGTTTGCATGCGCATCTCTCCCACTTCGTATGCGAAAAATTTCAAGAATCAAGCCCCAAGCCGCAGGGTGTCTGAAACTTTCGGTTCAGACCGTAAAACGTTGAAATCTGATGAATTTAGGAAACGATTTCTCTTTAGATTTATTTTGGAATGTTTATGATTTGTAGGTGACTTCAATACTTACAAGGTTTGTAGCAAAAATACAAATGGTTTGGCTTTTTAAATGTCAAATAAAAATAATGCCGCGGAATTTCGTCTTATTGCACTTACATGGATAATACTACATTTTTGGTTTCTACTCGATCAATGTCAGTCGTTTAGTGTGATTACAGCCATGTCGTGTGACAAAGGGTTCTTATAATGTTTTTTTTTTTTTTTTGTATCACATAAAAACATAGATTGTTAGTGAGGACAGCGGACTTGGGATGAAATGAAAAAAAGTTGACCATCGGATACCTTCTTAAATCCTGAAATAAATATCGGAATCGATTTCAAGTTTTCGTCTAAGGAAGGCTTATCTAGTTTGTACAGTAGTTCATTTCTACCAACATAACCTTTGAGTAGATAACTATACCACAGATTACCTATACTACCGTATACAGATGCGACACTCTCTGTCGGTACCTTTGAAGTAAGTGTCTGCAGAAAATGCTATTGGCGGCCATGTTTTTAATGAAATAATTTGCTAGTTCAAAATCCTATAAGTATGCACGTACCAGAGTTGCGCTTGTGGCTGAGTTGGTTAAACCTCAGGGACTGCATAGACTCGAACTGAGGATGCGAGTTCGAATCCGAATAGAGGAAAACATTTTTTTTAAAGGTTTTTTTTCTAAATAATTATTAGATATTATTTTATTTAAATATATTATTAACACAAAAATAAAGAATTAAATTATAATATATATATATATTAGTGCCCATGTCACTAACTACACCTTTAATATGTAATCCAATATCCTGTAATTTTTTTATGTACTCAATAATATAATTTTTCATTTCTAGAGCTTTCCATACAGTATGTACAAATATGTAGCCAATTGGAAGTTTCCATTTATTATAAAGACCGCGAATCATTAAAACAGCTACTTGACATCCAGGAACAAATGTTTTGTCTTTTCCATTGTCAGCAAAACCAATTATCTCATCTTTCGATTTACTGTATAATAAACTTGTTTTAAGCGACATTTCGTCTATGCATATTATACAGTATTTATCAAGTTCTGTCATATGCGTAACTTTCGTTTTTATAGATTCGAAAAGTACATTATTAAATCCGGGATGAAATTTTATTTTTTCAACGAACCTTTCTAATGTACGTTTCGTTGGAAGACAAAATATTTGTTTTAAATACCTATAACATTTAGGTCCACTAAAATATACAGAAATACAGAACTTTTTGAAGTCACTGTTATATCTCCTTCCTTTAACATTTTTATTAGCTAAGGCGATTTGAATTTTTATGAATTTAGCTAAATTTTCTGGCATAAACTTATCAATACTGTCTTTAAATTGTTCAATTGTAATATTTTCGTTACAAGATTGGCAAGCTTTCGCCAGTTTACTCTTAATTCTGCAATTTTGTTTTTGCAATAGCCTTATCTCAGTCCTCATTTTCTCCTTACGTGGTGTATGATTAGATAAAATAGTTGAGGTTTGTGTGCGACTACTTTCTGTTGACAAATTTAATTTTGTATCATCGTAGTTACTAGTTCTTGGACGTTTTGTAGGTGTAGTTTGGTCTACTATAATATTAGATGAAGTTATGGATGAACTTGCAATTTCAAAATTGTTATTTATATGTTCTATCACTACTTGTGTAGTAGCTTTTGGTTCCGTTTGAGCACCAGATCTAGTAAATAATACAGGAAAAGCAATATTATTTAGCCTATTTTTCAAATCGTTTAAATACATTCTATTTTCAAAATGTAAGCTGCATACTAAATACTCTTTTTTTAATATTGTAGGATCTACATTTTGGAGATCATCTCGGTCGCAAGCTGTAATCCGTAATTTACATCTAAAAAGATTTAATAGTTTCATTTATTGTTTTAAATTAATGCAAAATATACCTTTCTGATTCTGTAGGAAAAGTAAAAAAATTAATATCCTTATTTTTATATCGTGAATTATTGCACGATTTCACCGCACAGTGGCTTCTATATTTCATATTTGTGTTGTAAACTACAACGGCAAACTAAAAATACGCCATTTTAATAACGAAATATACCATGCGCAAACAATCTGCGCAGTTCAAAATTCGCCCCACCGAAACTCGAGAGAGTCGTATCTGTATACGGTAGTATAGGTAATCTGTGCTACTGGTTCACTAAGGGGAAATGTCACCTGTCTTTATTTTGTTTCTCGCCCGCGAGTTAGGCGCTAGTTTACACTGTCTGGCAATAGTTGACTCATACGATAAAGTAGGAACCTTTAATACTTTGTCATTTAGCCTCTATTGGAAAGTAGTTGTACTTGTTCATATTTCATCTAAAATTTAAACCCAAAAACGACTTGCGCTGTCGCTAGATGTCTCACCGAAAATATTTAAAAATGGTGATGAAATACTGTATAAGCCACGCCGTAACTGCAAGTGCGCGAGTGATCTAGCTCTTTCTAGTTATAGAGAGGGAAGCCATCTCACAGGTGGTAACCCAGGCAACGGCACCCCTTTACTTGCAAATACATTGTTAGCATATCGCTTGTTGATATTATTTTGATACATTCTGTGGTTGGCTCGCAAGCCGTTCTTATCGCGAAAATTTTAATAAATAATTTCCGATAAATACACGTATCCATTATTATCCTACACCCATCATTTTTTTTTTTTAATTTTTTAGGCGACCTTATATATATATACCACATATGTACATACATAGTATCCTAACACTGAAAATTGAACTTATCACATTAGTTTAGAATTAGAAATATTTCATATCGTACCATGTCGTAGCTAGCACAAAACCTCTCGCCAATTCCATTACTCAATAATATTTTTTTGTCGAAGAATAACTCTCATTCATATTTTCAGCACTATCTTATCACAAACTTGAACTACTCTTGATTTTTGAGATTTATGTGTTTGTTTTCCATGGAGTATTTCTCTGGCCAGTTCTTTTGTATTATTCAATATTTTCAAGTCAAGCTGTATTTAATCACAAACTTGAACTACTCTTGATTTTTGACACTGACAAAGTGACATTGACATTTATCTGTTTGTCATCGCCACTGTCGGTTTTAGATCTTGTGAGGCCGGGTGCAATAGTATATTGTGCAACTAGGGACAAAAGAGGTATTTTGCGACGAGTGTGGATTGGCAGCCCGAGTGAAGCGAGGGTTGCCACCACACGAGTCGCGAAATGCTTTCGTCCCGTAGCGCACACGATATTTTTTTCAATACTTGCGCAGAAAATGCCACCTTGAGTGTCATATATCCTATTGTATCCCGCTACGTCATTACTTTGAGTCACTAGGGAAACAAAGACTCGCTCAGCTGAAAATGGCCACTTTCGTCCTTAAAAACAGGCACGAAAGGTGGCACTTTCGGCGCAGGTATTGAAAAAAATATTTTTGCGGGGCTACTTCTGCAGATGACTTGATAACAAATCATAGATTTGCCAGATGCGGATGACGAGTGAACACGTCAAGCGTGTATATTATTAAACCTGGTATGTCTTTATCTAGCTCACATGCTTAGAAGTAAAACTTAGATAAAATTATTATCCGCACTCAATATTTGAAAGTGTGGTGAAAAATTTTAACATTTTTTATTGCGTTTTCCTGTTTTATATAATAAGATCTTGGAGAAAGGAATAATATGGAGAGAGCATAAACTTGTATTATGGGCGAGGGGAATGTAACATGGTGGGAACGGACGCAAGTAGTCAGTATTTCATATTAGAGTGGGGATTCGCGCGGTGAATACGGAATGAAATACTCATATTTGATCAATTTATTGCAATTATGCGATAAAAATTCAAATAAAAAACTAATAGGCTATGAATAAGAAACAAGAGTGATTAATTAAAGTTAAAAAATTAAAAATTGTTATTGCTCCGTATAATTAATGATCCATTATTTATCTTTTGTTATTGTTTCTGGTTAAAATCAGTGCAAGCTATAAAATTAATAAATAAAGAAATATCGCCAAAATGAAATTTAACATTGAATATCATACGTTCGGAATAAAAAGCAGACATCAAATATACAACAAAATAATATGAAGTAAGGACTGTATGTGTTATACACATAAAATACATGCTGAGTTAAAATATTTAAACATAAAATAGTAACACTGTACAACAAAACCGATGTGGCTGCGGCACACAAATGACAGCAATGACTTTGACAATGCTACAAGGTCGGGATTCAAGTTGGAGTGGGGGAAGCGACTTCACTAGCGATTACAAATACTCCCTCTATTGAGAACTGACATGTCCGATGGCGGCAGCACCATCGGACCGATCAGCTGTTTCTGAATTGGTACTCACAATGTTGTGACAAATGAATGCAAACAACAAGAACAATTTTTTCATTTAAAATGAGGCTAGGTATCATGGAACATTTTAGATATCTGGAAGCAACAGCTAATTCTGTATGTGTATAGAATGTATTTATAATTATATATATATATATATATATATATATATATATATATATATATATATATATATATATATATATATATATGGCGCATGGGCGGGTAAAGGGATATAAGTCCATTTTAGCGCAAATAGAGTTAAATGCACTAGTGGATTCAGTAAACCATTTTCTTTGTTTGTGGAAAGGGATATAAGTAAACCAAGCCTCCACTGGGCATGCTCACTCTGTGTAAAGTGGATACAAGTCACGAAATAATATTTGAATTTGTGCAAAGAGGCATAACTTTACTTATATCTTGTCAATAGCCACATTACACAAAAATGGACGTGCAAATAGGCACAAGTTAACTTATGTCTTTTTACACCGTTACTTTGATGAACAAACAAATTACATATAACCTATTGCGCCCGATAGACTTAAACCTTAAAAACCTTAAAATTTGCACTATTTAGTTTAAGCAACAGTGTAGTAATGGAAAACAATGGCCTCATCTAGAGCTGCAAAAATTCTGAGTTTATGCAAAACAACAACTAGTGAAACGGTTCCAACAAAAAGTGGAGGTAACTATTCAATATAAAAAATAATTTAATCAATAAAGCGGATTATTGAGGGATAATACAATATTTTGTAACCAACTTTAATTTATTACTTCCTTGTACGAAGTAAAGGAAGTATTGTAATCGCGAAAAATTTCGATTTCCATTTTGACTAATTTCGTCGTGACGTCTGTACGTACGTACGTATCTCGCATAACTGAAAAACGGGAAGCAGTAGAAAGTTAAAATTTTGTATTTAGGACCATTATAACATCTAGTTGTGCACCTCCCTTTTTGGTAATTACATAACTTTCGGAAGTGGTACTTTACTTGAAGCCTATAATAGATTTTAATAAAAAAACTATATTAAAATATAATCCAAAACTTATCAAATTTGGTATATAATACTTTAATATCAATGGGAATAACATAATACATTTTGGTTAAAATAGTCTAACCGGAAGTGATACTTTATTTGAAGGTGTTATCAGTTTTTCTTAAAAAAATTGTGTTATTTTGATTTTACAAATAAATGTTTCAAATAAAAGTTTAAGAGAATTCAATTCTGTGTCTAAAACATCAAGTACGATTAAATTAGCTCTTTATATAAGCGAGATATGTAAATTTAAAAATTATGTACTTTTTGGTTTTTGTAATTAAGTTTGCTATGGATTAGATAACAAAAAAATATCAACGTAAACTTACTGCAAAATATATTAACATACCGATCTGTTATGATGGACCAGTACCCATTAGTGACGAAAAAAAGAAAAATCTCATTGAATTGCTACCGTGCATAGATCCAAATTTTCATGAATTCTACAGGGAACTTCCATCAAAAAGTAATACCGTTAACGTACTTCCAGACACTGATTCCGACGAAGAGGAAGACTAACAAATTGAATATTTTTTTGTGAAAAGTGGTATAAGTCAACAATTTCGTTTTTTTTTTGTGCCAAAAGATATATGTATTTTTGTTTTTCTTCCAAATAAAAAGTTTACAATATGATTATTAACAATTTGTTTTTATATGTATTTTAACTATAATAAAGTCATATTTTGATTTTTATTTAATAATATCTACATTTGTGGAACACGATAAAACTTG
Organism: Ophonus ardosiacus; assembly: GCA_943142095.1. NCBI lineage: Eukaryota > Metazoa > Arthropoda > Insecta > Coleoptera > Carabidae > Ophonus > Ophonus ardosiacus. The sequence goes on along the minus strand of OW964824.1, from coordinate 37,982,975 downwards.
TAAATCCAGTTTCTCAATAATTCACATTTTCAACTTATACCTCTTTACCTGCCCATGCGCCATATATATATATATATATATATATACAGGGAATTTATTGTAACATGCAACATATGGCACATCACTTCCATGGTTACTCACTATTGTCAAAACATGACAGCAATGTAATATTTGTCCATTTTAAAATGCAACATACAAAATTTGTAGTTTTGTATTATCAAAACTAATTTCCTATAAATTAGCCTACATACGATTAACAAATAATCAAAACATGAATGTTGTAAATTTAAAAAACTTTAGCTTACAAAAATTCATAACTTTCATTTAATAAATGTTAAAAAATACCCCCAATAACTCTGAGGCAATATTCTAGTCGGTCGTAATAAGAATTGACACCATTTGTGATGCGTTTTGGAGGTATCTCCTGTGCTGCAATACTATTTATAATGTTGCATTTTAAAATGGACAAATATTACATTGCTGTCATTTTTTGACAATAGTGAGTAACCATGGAAGTGATGCGCCATATGTTGCATGTTAAAATAAATTCTCTGTATATATATATAATCAATCGAAATTGATGATTGCAGGTGAGCGAATTATAAACGCTAACCACATATTATTTATACCTAGAGCAATTACTGCGAAGCCACATGAAATCAAAATACATTTAGCGAGTTCTTCAGACAATTTAGATGCTGGTGCTGATGTATTATTAATATTATCCTCTACTACTTCATTTACTGCATTGCAATGTTAATGGCGTTTACTGCTTTTGACTTTACACGTTTTGTTTGTCGTAGCAAACGTTTATTATTAGGAACTTTTACTTGATATACAAGAAGACAAAGTGATGGTACTGCAGTCCTTTTTAAAGTTTTACGCTTAATTGTATAGAAAAATACATAAATAATTAGAACGAACACAACATGAACCTTTTATTCTAAGACAAAATCTGAACATTGAATTTTTTAAAATATGTAATCATCCGATTTAAAATGACGAGAACAAATTTTCATGTTTCGTTATTTGTTTTGCATTAGGAATAGCATATTCCCATGCTTTTCGACAATTCATATCCATTTCAACACCTACACTTGTCGTAATTTTAACTTTATTTTAGTGATGTTTCGGAATATTATAAAACCCAATGCCTGTGTCTCGACAAGATCTTGAGTTGCATCCGAATACACAACAATTAGTACGAGTTTTTCCCATTTCTATTCACATCAAATGATTAAACCACATGTAACTCAAGCATACAGTACTAAACCGGAAAGTTCATATTTTCCCCAGCAGATGGCATATCGCAGCTTGTCAGTTGTCAATATTATTCCTTCCTCCAAGAATAAAATGAAAGGATGTGTGGGGCTGGATAAAACGCGGGGCCGGGTGTACTACTGTACGACTGCACCTCTCCCACCCGCCTAGAACCGGCCTTGGTCATCGCGTTTGTTTTCAATGGGATTTAGGGTTGCTACATGTAATGAAATGGACTAAAAAAATACAATTTGTAAATTAACAAAGAATGTGTGTAACAGATAGAGAATCACATATGCATTTATTTATATTATGACAAAAATTGTCGAAAAACGATATTTAGACACATTTTTTTCAGAAAAACTGTTTTTTCTTAAAATAAACTATTACTTCCGGTGATTCAATTGTTACCAAAACTAACTAATCAGCTCTTGCCATTAATGTTAAAATGAGGTATATGCAGTTTCATAATTTTATTCTTTATAGTTTTTGAGAAATCGTGTTTAGAACATACACATACACATTAAAAATGTTAAAATTAGATACTAGGGACCTCAAAACGTACTTATTCTGATTTTTTTCTCGGCAGAAACATTCATTAGAGCGTTTGTATATTTTTCTGTCACTGTATTCTTATTTTGTTATTATTATTTCAGACAAATTACGATTTTTTTTGTCATAAAACCTCGCAGACCTATGCGTGACACTACCAAAATTTTCTTCCTAGGACTACAGTTTTGATATCATAGACAGATATACGTCAAGTGACCTTCAATAGATTCCGAGTCCCAATATTTGTTTATGAGTATGAGTTATATACGCTGAAAAATGAATAGTTTACACTGTCTATTAATACCAACTCAACCTCTTGTATTTTGGTAATTTGAATGGATATTGCCATGTTTATCTGATATTTTTGGCCTAAAAAATCTCAAGAAGTGACTGTAAAGGTATGTTACACTCTTTAAGAATTAATCTGTATATTCCAATGAAATTTGCATATTGTTCATTACAAACTCCAAATCAAATTAGCTCTGAAATGATTACCTTCTACGAATAGTTTCAAGATGAATGAATATTTTCACCTCCCGTCACACAGGTGAGATAAGGGAGGTTTAGCAATCGTAAAACAAATCATATATGCAAATTTTGATGAGTGAGCGCGCTTTAGAGGCCCTACATTCCAAAAAACATATTTTTACGATGATGTCTGTGTGTGTGTGTGTGAACATTTTTTTTAGGCGCACTATCTTAAAAATGAATTATCGTAGAAAACTGAAATTTGGTATTGTACTAGACGTACTAGTTGCAAATATTTGCAATAAAGAAAATTAAGCAAAATATTACGTATAAAAAGCAGGAATATAACAAATAACAAATAGGTTCATTAATATATATCTGAACAGTTTATAAACTATAAAATGTCTCTTTATGTTTTTGTTGTACCACATGGAAAAATTTGAATTTTTAAATTAACAAAACTGCGAACGACGTAGCAACATAATATATTATAATTGTCCGGGGTTAATTACGGGCTGGGGTAAATATATTCCTACTTTATCCATAGTTTATCCCGGAGACTTATTAATTGTTATAGTTAAAGCCAAATGAATCGAAAATTCCTTTTGCAAAATAAAAAAGAAATGTAGTAGTATCAGAAGGTGTAAAATCTATGCGGAGATGCGGAGTAACAAAACCATATGTAGAGAAATTATAGTAATTTCGATGTAGAAGAAAAATACAAGGTGAATATAAAACCCGCGAAATTTCTACAAATTACCCTTATTTGTTTGGCGGATGGTGAATTTTTATAGAGTGTGCAGTTTTGTGTTATTGTAAAAGAATGGCTGGTGAACAAAAAGAGGAGACTTTTAGAAAAAAGAAGAGCAAACGGGGTGCTCATTTGAAAACGACGATCCCATACAATTCCCAACAGAATTTCTAGATAATTTACAATATAGTGGAATTCCTCCACACAGTTTCAAATTAAAAATTGATGCAGTTGTAATTCTCTTACGATATATAAACATTTCATCTGGATTAATAAACGGTACAAGATTAATAGTAGGTACGTAAACTACTATTATAAATTATCTAGAAATTCTGTTGGGAATTGTATAGGATCGTCGTTATCAAATGAGCACCCCGTTTGCTCTTCTTTTTTCTAAAAGTCTCCTCTTTTTGTTCACTAGCCATTCTTTTACAATAACACAAAACTGCACACTCTATAAAAATGCACCATCCACCAAACAAATACGGATAATTTGTAGAAATTTCGCGGGTTTTATATTCACCTTGTATTTTTCTTCTATATCGAAATTACTATAATTTCTCTACTTACCGCCAGGCTCGCGTAACTATACTTAATATACTTACCGTAACCTCCAATCGTGGCGCCACTTCCTTACAATTATTGAAATTTCGTACGGAAAATATTATAATTGCGTATATTTTATAAATTAATTAATTAATATTATTTATTATGTGCACAGAAAACGTAGGATTTATGCGAGTATGATGTCCAAATATATATTTTTAAATTGAATGACATGTTTTCCAGAAAATAAATAAAATATAATATTTTCTTCATTTTAACTATGTTCCGAAAATCCAATTTTCGATTTTCTTTTAAAAGATTGTGAACATTGCTATTTTTCAAACTTTCCAGTAGTAAAAATAAAATCTATGGCGTAGTTTTTGAAAAAACGTGCAAAATGTATGAAAAAAGTAGGTTTTTTGCATTTTTAATACTGTTCCAAAAAATAATTTTTCTATTTTTACATAGTTTGTACACTATATATATATCTTCTTCAGCTTTTCCCACTCGTTAGGGGTCGCTATTCTTTATTTTCTTTCTCCATTCATTTCTATTTTGCGTGTCGTCCTCAGTTAATCCCTTTTCTCTCATGTCTTCCGCAATACAATCCCTCCATTTTCTTTTTGGTCTCCCTCTGTTTCTTCTACCCTCTACTACTAAGTTGCTCATTCTTCTTCCAATATATTCTTCATCTCTCCTCATGACATGCCCATACCAATGCAAACGCCTCTCCTGTATCTTTCTTGAAACTTCTATCACTCGTGCCATTTCCCTTATACTCTCATTCCTTATCCTATCTTTTCTTGTCTTTCCCAACATCCATCTGAATACATTCTGTGAGCTAGTTTCCGAGATATAGGGAAATTAATAATTTAAATATTGCTTTTGGTGTGTATATAAAAGTCAGATTTGTTGAATTTACATTATAGTAATTAATAAATTATATTTCTTTATTTCTGCATACAATATAAATTCAATGAAGTGTAATGTTTGTTAAAAAGGGAAATAAATCTTTATAGTGACTTCTAGTCATTTGAACTCTGCGCGCAACGGGTGACATTTCACTTATAACCATATAAACTGTCATACTAAATTTCATCCAAATCGAATAAAGCCTTCGATTATTATAAGCAAAATTAATTTTTTTTCGAATAACTTTGATGCAGAATTCTGGCTAAATGGTACACTTTCCGGTAGAAGCAAGTTTGGTTAAATCGTCTTATTCTAGCCTCAGGAATCTGTGGTTAAGCCATGTCCCCCTATTTAAGAGACACCTGTATAATTTAGGGCTGAGTGCAAGGATAAAAATGCCTGACAACAAACTTACAGTTAATAGTAACTTTTAAATAAATTACATAACTTATACTGTTTATCAATATACAGTCTATTTGCCAGTGTGTATACTTGCTGCTAACTCTACATTAAAATTAAAACCACAGAATAAATAAATGTAATTATTTTTATACTGTGCTGAAACTGTAAAAACCTTCAATGATTGGATGTTAAATTTCAAAATGTTTACCAGATTAAAAATATCTGAAGTGGCCAGCACATGACCTCTCGCCAATTACATGTTTAAAATAGCATTGAGCTTTAAGTAAAGTATCACTTCAAGTTGATCTTTTGTAAATAAAATCTAAATTATTGTCCAATAAATAGAAAAGTCTGTAATACGAAATTTTGGATTATGTTTTATTGCTTTCTCTCAAAAATCGGTTAGAGCTCCAAATTAAGTACCTACTACATCAGATTTATCATATATGGTCAAAATCTAATATGTTGTTACAAATTATATATGAGTTTTAAGTACCAAATTTGAGAAGCTTTGGATCATATTTTAATAGACTTTAAAATCGTCACACACACACACACACCACACCCAATCCACACCCACACACACACACACATTTTATATATATATATATATATATGTGTGTGTATATATATATATATATATATATATATATATATATATATATATATATGTGTGTATATATATATATATATTATATATATATATATATATGTGTGTGTGTGTGTGGGTGTGGATTGGGTGTGGGTGTGGGGTGTGTGTGTATGTGTAACGATTTTAAAGTCTATTAAAATATGATCCAAAGCTTCTCAAATTTGGTACTTAAAACTCATATATAATTTGTAACAACATATTAGATTTTGACCATATATGATAAATCTGATGTAGTAGGTACTTAATTTGGAGCTCTAACCGATTTTTGAGAGAAAGCAATAAAACATAATCCAAAATTTCGTATTACAGACTTTTCTATTTATTGGACAATAATTTAGATTTTATTTACAAAAGATCAACTTGAAGTGATACTTTACTTAAAGCTCAATGCTATTTTAAACATGTAATTGGCGAGAGGTCATGTGCTGGCCACTTCAGATATTTTTAATCTGGTAAACATTTTGAAATTTAACATCCAATCATTGAAGGTTTCTACAGTTTCAGCACAGTATAAAAATAATTACATTTATTTATTCTGGGGTTTCAATTTTAATGTAGAGTTAGCAGCAAGTATACACACTGGCAAATAGACTGTATATTGATAAACAGTATAAGTTATGTAATTTATTTAAAAGTTACTATTAACTGTAAGTTTGTTGTCAGGCATTTTTATCCTTGCACTCAGCCCTAAATTATACAGGTGTCTCTTAAATAGGGGGACATGGCTTAACCACAGATTCCTGAGGCTAGAATAAGACGATTTAACCAAACTTGCTTCTACCGGAAAGTGTACCATTTAGCCAGAATTCTGCATCAAAGTTATTCGAAAAAAAATTAATTTTGCTTATAATAATCGAAGGCTTTATTCGATTTGGATGAAATTTAGTATGACAGTTTATATGGTTATAAGTGAAATGTCACCCGTTGCGCGCAGAGTTCAAATGACTAGAAGTCACTATAAAGATTTATTTCCCTTTTTAACAAACATTACACTTCATTGAATTTATATTGTATGCAGAAATAAAGAAATATAATTTATTAATTACTATAATGTAAATTCAACAAATCTGACTTTTATATACACACCAAAAGCAATATTTAAATTATTAATTTCCCTATATCTCGGAAACTAGCTCACAGAATGTATTCAGATTTTCAGTAAATATATTTAGTAAGATAGTGTACAAACTATGTAAAAATAGAAAAATTATTTTTTGGAACAGTATTAAAAATGCAAAAAACCTACTTTTTTTCATACATTTTGCACGTTTTTTTCAAAAACTACGCCATAGATTTTATTTTTACTACTGGAAAGTTTGAAAAATAGCAATGTTCACAATCTTTTAAAAGAAAATCGAAAAATTGGATTTTCGGAACATAGTTTAAAATGAAGAAAATATTATATTTTATTTATTTTCTGGAAAACATGTCATTCAATTTAAAAATATATATTTGGACATCATACTCGCATAAATCCTACGTTTTCTGTGCACATAATAAATAATATTAATTAATTAATTTATAAAATATACGCAATTATAATATTTTCCGTACGAAATTTCAATAATTGTAAGGAAGTGGCGCCACGATTGGAGGTTACGGTAAGTATATTAAGTATAGTTACGCGAGCCTGGCGGTAAGTAGAGAAATTATAGTAATTTCGATATAGAAGAAAAATACAAGGTGAATATAAAACCCGCGTAAATTTCTACAAATTATCCGTATTTGTTTGGTGGATGGTGCATTTTTATAGAGTGTGCAGTTTTGTGGTTATTGTAAAAGAATGGCTAGTGAACAAAAAGAGGAGACTTTTAGAAAAAAGAAGAGCAAACGGGGTGCTCATTTGATAACGACGATCCTATACAATTCCCAACAGAATTTCTAGATAATTTATAATAGTAGTTTACGTACCTACTATTAATCTTGTACCGTTTATTAATCCAGATGAAATGTTTATATATCGCAAGAGAATTACAACTGCATCAATTTTTAATTTGAAACTGTGTGGAGGAATTCCACTATATTGTATATATATATATATTCAGCATCAACTTCTATGTGCTCTGAAATGCAATCTTTGTAAATTTTTCGCCGTACATGATCCATTTCATAAATGTGTAGTTGTAAATTAATATTAATTTATAGTGCTGCAAAAATAGAAAAAAATTAAATCAGATCATCCTGTACTTTTAATATTTATGTATGATGGAAAATATACTACTTTTACAAACCTTAATTTCATTAGAATTAAATATTTTACTATTATATTCTCCTTAACACGGATTCATTATTAATTTTAATGTAATGACAGTGACATTTGTTTAAATATGTCAAAATTGTTATTAAATTTATGTTTTTGTTTGACGCATAGGCAAGATATGATATATGAAAATAAATTATATTATAAATTCATATTTAAAGTTATTTAGAGTTATTTACTAAATGTTATTATCGTAGAATTAAAGATTGTTCCATTATAATCAATTTTTATTAGTAAAAGTTGCTGAAAAATTATATTCAATGTATTTTTTTTTTTAAACTGTTTAAAGCTTGTATTCGTGATACTTCCGGTTATCCGATATACACTAAAAACTATTGAATTATAGAATGCGTATGAAAAATTTCAAAATTTTCTGATTAACAGTATTTGGGTAGTCGTGTCCACAGAATCCACACATCTCTCACACACACACCACACACACACACCCACACACATACATACCTACGGACATCATTGTAAAAATGTTAAAATCGGGTTTTGGAGACATCACGTGCTTATTCACTAAAATATCTATATGCGATTTTTAGCACGATCCCTATATTGTCCGGCCAAGCAACATGTGCCCCTGACCTCGACGCGGAAGGCACGCGCTGACGTAAATATTGAACCAATAACATTTGAGAATTTTGCCGCGAACGCGTAAGTACAAACAGAATAAAAGTAGAAGTGTAGTGGCGGCGGCGGTAGGCGTATTAATAAATGAATTATATTTATGGAGAAGGTATAATATGTATATAATAAACGACATTTAAAGAAATGTTTATGTATTTCATTTGTGTTCTAAATATATCCATTTTATACATGAACCGCTAAAATTTGTATAGAAAACTTCTGTCTCCGAATGTACACTTAATGATAGACCACACCCTCCAAGTCGAAACCAGGGGCACATATTGCTTGGTCGCCCTATACCTGCCTTACCTAGGGTCGCGGGAATTAAAAATGATACTTCTAGAAAAAATAGAAATTTGCACCCATGTTAAACAAAAGAACTTTTTATTATACAGGGTTAGTTAAAAGTATGAAGACGGCGATTTATTGTCGTTAATATTCAACTCCATAACCCAGCATCATGAGTATTTCAATTCTTTCACGTTCATAAAAACTCGCCATTGCTAATATTAACAGCAATAAATTGCACAAATGTGTTTGACCTAAACAATAACCACTGATAAAGTTACATCGCTCGAGTTTGTTTATCGCTTCGCTTTTGTCTATCTTAGATGTACCTACTATTCGTAAATACTTGAACCGGTATTTTTCCTTGTAAAATTATTATTAAAATAAATTGAAAAAAAAAAAAAAACAAATATACTGTTGTAAAGAGACAAAAACGCTCTATCGAATGGAAGAGTAAAATTAACAGGTTCCCATTTAAAAATTACGCGGACAAGCGTAATTCTAAAACAATTGAAGAAAAAAAAATCAAGTATTCTCAATGTAGATCAAAATTTCTTAAAAAAAACTTTTGTATTGAACATAATATCCTAAAATGAATATTAGCAACAATAAATCGTCGTCTCCATACTTTTAACTAACCCGGTATGAAAATATCTTTCCCAGAACTATATATGTTTTCAAAAATTTACCGCCTTTTAAATAACAATTTTCAGAGAAAAATATGAAACTTTCCCAACTTCACAAATTTCAGTTCAACCTTACATCCGCTTCCGAAAAAATTACCACATGTGTCTCATCTCTACGGCTCTAAAGACGTATAAATAATCCATACTAAAATCAATACATATTTAAAGTTTAAAATTTGATAAAAATGTTTAATTCAGCTGCTTAACTACAACATTAATAGTCAGTATATTTCATAATTTTTTTTAGTACATATTTCTTCTTGTGCTTATTGCACACACCTACTCTAACCTAAATAAAAAGTATTGCTTCTATGTTTAATTTTTAACAATTTTATATAACAAACTTTACTTACAATGGGCTACTTGCGTACATTTTTTATTTCATATTTTTGAAGAGCAGGTAAAAACTTACTACCCATATTTTTTCTTTTGACAAACTTTTTATTAATTAGCAAAAAAAATAAATTAAATTTGATTATTTGAATTACCGCCATGTATGTCGTAGAATTACGCCGCACCAATGAGTGGTCGTAAAGCCATAGCGTTAATTTGTACGAGTAATGTAGATCTCCTGTTTGACGTTTCAACAATAGTTTGGAGGTTAGTATTTTAGTTTGTCTTTTTCGTATCAATGTTTTAAATTACATGTAACTACCTATGTGTTTATTTGTGAAGTAATTAATATATTTGAAAGCCCAGAGAAAGAAAAATGTCAAATTCAAATTAAAACTTTCTCGTACGCAATGCCATCTATAAGTTACATTCATAAACATGGTTCCCTTCTTTAGTTCAATATAATGACGTCACAGAAAATTTTCTTTCTTAATTTACTAAAAAGCAAATATGTTTTTAAAATAAAATTTATATTTTTATACATGTTTTCAACATAACATTACGTATTAAGTGATAGAAATTGGATTTTCAGTACCACGCAAGTAGCACATTATCAACAATTTAATCTCTATGTAAGAATTTATTATTTTTATTTTAAAAAATGTTAAAAATATAATCTATTTTAGCTGTAGGCCTGATATCAAACCTGACGAAATCGATCGCCATATAGTACAAAATAAATTTATAAATATATGAAATATATACTTAAAATTTAACTTCAGAATTTTCTTCAACCCTTATCGTTATCAACATAATTTATGCAATAATTTTAATAGTAATAAAAAACAATAATAATTTGTTATTATTGTTAGTTATAGCCAGTAGGAAAATATTTATATAGATAAACATGGGTAATAGTTTGTCACATGTTAGGCTATATATACTTTGATGTCACATTCTGTTTCAGATTACGTGATTTTTTTCAAAATATTTCGCAAATTTCAATAATATATTTGTTAAATATCTAATGTATTTTTCGTGACATTTTGAAATTTGCTAAATAAAGCAAAAAATATGTTCTAGCTAGGGTCACGAAATTTAGACTATTTTTGGTCCGAATTGACTATTTTTTTTTTAATAAAAAGCTGAAGGATGCCTTCATGTCTGTCTAGGGCCATTTTTTAATTTTTATTTTTTTATTCGATTTATAAGGCTTTGAATTTAGTATACTTTTGCTACCATATATTACAAAAACTAGAATGAAAATAAAAAAATTGTTACTATACAGACCTAGTACAGACTTTTATCTTTGGAGTAAAAGAAAAAAATTATATATTTTTTTTAAATTAGTGTCTGTTTCATTGGTTAAACAAAACCCCTTTTCTATCTAAAAGTTGCAACTGCTAACTAGCGCCACAAGCGGAATTTATTAGTATCAACCTTAGGCCACGCCTAATACAGTGCTGTGAAAGATATTCACTCGCTAGTCTATTCTGTATGCTTTACAAGAAAAATAATTTTATAATAATGGGCAATCGGAAAGGAAATAAATCTAGACTGAATTTGCCTGCCAGACGAAAAAAGCGTACGAATTTACACGAATACAATAGGTATATACAAAATAACACACTCATTTGTTATAACTTTTATTAATTAAAGAGAATTGAATTTTGTTAATTTCTTTTTATTTTTCAAATCAAAGTTACTCAGAATAAAACTTAATATCTTTTGTTTATGTAATAGATACAGAAAATTTGATCCATCCATATTCATCAAAAATTGTAAAATTAACAGATTCTAGAACAACTAAATCCGACAATTCGATGTAAGTTTAAAAAGCTTATAATAAATAAAATACGAATAGGCAGTTAAAATATACTACATATGTCTGTCAATTTTTTAAACAACAATTGTAATCAATCAATACCACGTTAGCAGAATACAGAGTACCACTTTCATCTTAATTATTATATTTGGCCAGTCAATAATGGTTTTTACCCTACAAAAGGTGGGGAAGAAAGGATTTTAACTTATTGTTTAGGTCGGGACACGGATGAGAAAAGTTTTTGACCATGGAGAAACTAGGCGCGAGCCTCCATCTTGGATTAAAGGTGCAAGAAATAAGTTTTTTTCTGGTTTTGGCTATGTTCTCCAGAACAGTGGCCCGTATCAAACTTTTACAACGATATTTTCTGGAATGAAAATATGGAAGAAAAATTGGTCAAACTTTATATGTATTGTTTATTGCCTGAGTTAGTAGATTCAATGTATAAGCGGAATATGAACAATCCTAGCTATACAGGTTGTTAAAAATAAGTGTCACAAATTATGAGGGCATATAGGACTGACGAAAATGAATAAAAAAACTTAAACAACTAAATTGGCGGTATTTCTGATGGATATATGCATTTTATCTACAATTTAAGTATTTAATTAATAAAACAATAAGAAAGATTAAATGTACCTACTTCCCAGAAAAAGCTTTCAGCATGTCACTAAAACTATTGATTTTTGACACTGACATCTGTCATTTACAAACTATGTTATAAACAGTACTGTTATCTTATAAACATTTGAATTTGTCAGCTGGTTTCCTTAGTGCCTTAGCCTCTACGATGTATTACATTAGATAATTGTATATTTAGTATAGTGTCTTTATCTCTAAATCTATTTAAGATATAATAAAATTTTTAAGTGTATTAAATGGAGAATTTTATGTTTTTCAATATTTGTAGGAACAAAAATTTCCAAAAAATTATATTATGTTCGGAATAATACTATAACCATTGCTTTATTTACTATTTTTTTTTTAAATGTCACTATTACTAGTTTGAAGTGAATAGGACTTGGACAGTGACATTTACTTGTCAGTTACATACATTTGAAATATGAACTGCATAACAAAGGAAATGTGTTTATCTTAGGCCCCGGGATTTATAATAAACATTAACTGTTGCTTTATTTACTATTTTTTTTAAAATGTCACTATTATTAGTTTGAAGTGAATAGGACTTTGACAGTGATATTTACTTGTCAGTTACATACATTTGAAGTATGAACTGCGTAACAAAGGAAATGCGTTTATCTTAGGCCCCGGGATTTATAATAAACATTAACTGTTGCTTTATTTACTATTTTTCTTAAATGTCACTATTACTAGTTTGAAGTGAATAGGACTTTGACAGTGACATTTACTTGTCAGTTACATACATTTGAAATATGAACTGCGTAACAAAGGAAATGTGTTTATCTTAGGCCCCGGGATTTATAATAAACTTTAACTGTTGCTTTATTTACTATTTTTACCTCCCGCTACCCTTGGTAAGGGAGGTATAGGGATCGTGCTAAAAATCTCATATCGAGATTTTAGTAAATGACCACGTTTTAAGGTCCTTAGAATCCATTTTTAACATTTTCACGATGATGTCTGTATATGTGTATGTATGTGTATGTGTATGTGTGTATGTGTGTGTGTATGTGTGTATGTGTACGAATTTTGTTTGCACTCTAACTCAAATACTATCATTCAGAAAATTCTGAAACCTTGTATTTTTACCCTATTCTAATAGGAATAGAAGCTATTAGATTTTGGTGTAAATCGGATAAACGGAAATCGTACTTTACTTGAAGCTCATAATGGTTTTTCTTCAAAAAATACCATTAAATGTCATTTTTTCGAATTTTATGTCTTATGAAAATTAAAGATTATTGAATTTTCTACAGGAATACATTAATACTATTTCTATATATTTTACAGATAAATTTAAAAATAATTTTTTTTATTAGTCGCGAAGCCTAAGATAAAAACTATTTCTTTGTTACACAGTTCATTTTTTAAATGAATGTAACTGATAGTAAATGTCACTGTCAGAAAACTTATCACTTCAAATTAATAATAGTGACATTTTAAAAAGAAAATAGTAAATAAAGCAATAGTTTTCTGCAATGGAACAGTTTGCAGCGTTAGTCAATACGTAGGTAGGTATGTATTTAAATTAATAAAAATTAAATAGCGGGAGGTTTTGTGTTGGCCAGGGTGTTGGCCACATCAGATTTTTTTTAAATGACACTATTATTAGTTTGAAGTGAATAGGACTTTGACAGTGACATTTACTTGTCAGTTACATACGTTTGAAATATGAACTGCGTAACAAAGGAAATGTGTTTATCTTAGTCCACGGGATTTATAATAAACATTAATTTTTAAATTTATCTGTAAAATATATAGAAAAAGTATTAATGTATACCTGTAGAAAATTCAATAATCTTTAAAAGTGAAAAAATTGCATTAATGGTATTTTTTTAAGAGAAATCATTATTAGCTTCAAGTAAAGTGCCATTTTCGGTTGTCCGATTTACACCAAAATCTAATGGTTTCTTTCCATATTAGAATAGGGTCGAAGTACAAGGTTTCAGAATTTTCCGAATGATAGTATTTGACATACACAGACATCATCGTGAAAATGTTAAAATTAGATTCTAGTGACCTTGAAACGTGGCCATTTACTAAAATCTCGATATGTTATTTTAGCACGATCCCTATACATCCCTTGATACCAAACGTTTTCAGCTCTTCCCAATAATGTCAGATTAAAGAAGTTAAATTAAAAGAATTTGAGATACCATCCGTTCAACATCCACACACACACACACACACACACACAGAGAGAGAGAGAGAGAGAGAGAGAGAGAGAGAGAAAGAGAGATCATTGTAAAAATGTTAAAATCGGATTCTAGTGACCTTAAAACGTGCTTGTTCACTAAAATCTGGATATGAGATTTTTAGCATGAATCCAATACCTACCTCTCTTAGCGAGAGGTAACAAGTGCTCAGCCTGGTTCAGTTCTCTATTTTATAAATATTAACGTTGGGGTTGTCCCCCTGCGAATGCGCTTGACCTTGAAAATTACGAAAGCTGTAGAATACAGAACCCAGGCTATTTACTATTTTGACTGTACCAGACATATCACGTGGTACTACTAGGTTGAAATTGTTCACGCCCACAGTGCTACCCCTCGCACACCCGACCCGTCCCTCAGAATAAAGCTAGTAGAGTAGGGATTCTTACAAAACCCTATTCGTTTATTCAAACAATCATAATTTTAGTTTAACTAACATATGTTCGTCTCTAGACTCTAGAGCTTGTATGTGACCGCGCTAATTTTATTGATTTTTATGCTATAAAAACTCTATTTTACACAAGTTTTTTGCATTTTCTCACTTGGACCGATACTAATCGACTCTACTTTGAGCCAAAAATATTTTGGGTTTATATGATTTTCACATCTCATAAGGTGAATGTTATCCCGTACAATTTTGTAATTCCACATATTTATTATTTTATGGTCCAGTTGTCCTGCGCCTAGTGGGCTATCGGCTATTTCACCGAGTCCGTACTTATCATCCCACCCTTGTACATTATTAATAAAAAATTATATTTGTGTTATTAATTAAATTTTAAATAGAATGTCTATTTTCTTCATAAAAATAAATCAAACTGTATTTATTGTAAAACAGTTCTATGGAGTCGCGTGCACTCTCTCCACACCAGCTATGAGCGCCCACATGGTAAAGATATATCGTCATCATTTCCGATGTCTACATCTAATATAGATAATGGCACATTCTGTAATGGGTAACATGGCGTGATGATATATTTATTTTATTTATTTCAGTTCTACTAATTAAGAATAAAATTTTATAAATCATTATTTTTTAAATTATTTACAGTATCAACTTTCTAACGGAGTTAAGAACTTAATGTTGATATAAAGTAAATTTTAAATTTCTTATTAATAGATTAGGAGAGTGGAAATAAAATTTTAATGTGTTAACGTAGCGAACAATTAGTAGAAAGATACCAATTTCGCTACCGCGTCGTTTGAAAATGTAATTACTCTTGAAATGACTTTATGGTTTTCAGCAGTGTATCTTGCTGTAAATACAGAGTTAATTAAATATAAAGTTTGTATTTCATTATCCAAAGTTATTCACTATCAAATTACTAACTTGTAAATAAATTATTATACAGAAAATTGCCTTCGTGAAAGATTGGTTTATAGCAAAATTTTGAAACTGTGTGATATTCAGAAAATAGAGCGGAGATGTAAACTTTTCCAATAATGTTATTAAAGCTGTTTTATACTTGTACTTAAATTTTATGGCACCCAACTCAAAAGCAAAAGTGGATTGCGTATATTTTTGTTTTAAGTAGCTGTTTTAATCTGTAAACTAAAATTCACATTTTTTAGCACACCCAGCAATAGGTAATATGCCGTGTTGATATTTTTTATTCATTCGAAAGATACACCATAAAAAGAGAATATTTTTGTTTTCCATCGATGTATAATAATTTATCTGTGTTTGTTTATTTTACCTAGATGAAATATAATATTTCTTAAATTTATAAGGTAAAAAAATGGCTCCGATAATGAACCAAATTTATTATTTATTTTTGAAATTAATACAAGTTAGAGTAATTCTACATTTTACCTCTCTCTAAGAGAGGTATTGGATTCATGCTAAAATTCGCTTATCCAGATTTTACTGAATAAGCACGATTTAAGGTCCGTAGAATCCAATTATAACATTTTTAAAATGATGTCTGTGTGTGTGTGTGTGTGTGTGTGTGTGTGTGTGTGTGTGTGTGTGTGTGTGTGTGGATGTGTGTTTGTGGATGTGTGTGTGTGTGTGTGTGTGTGTGTGTGTGTGTGTGTGTGTGTGATGTGTGTATGTCTGGATGTTGGAGGGACGATTCCTCAAAAACTATAAGACTTAAAAACCTGTTAAACTATGAATTCCTCAATCTGACATTCCTGAGAAGAGCTGAAAAGGTTTTAGTAACAATTGGACAACCGCAAGTAGTAGTATCTTTTTACTACTATTATTGAATAACATAAAATTCTCTATCTAATACACTTAAATTTTTATTATATTTTGTATAGATTTAGAGATAAAGACTTTATAATATATAGAATAATCTAATCGTAGAGGCTAAGGCACTAAGGTAGGGGGGGGGGGGGGGTGTCTTCGATTCTTCTGTTTACTCTCGTCTCTTTCTTACCCAAACGATGACGCTTTATCTAACTGGTGGACGCTTGCTGTCTCGCCCACCGACCGCTGATTTATTGGGACGGAACACTCTTACGCTCTCACGAACACTTAACCACAGACTGTGACTTAACACTTGAACTGAAGACTGATGATTAACATATCTTTTACTGGATAACAGACACACTTTACATTTCTTTACTACTAACTTTATTTACATAATTACATATTTAAATTAAACTAACTCATTATTATTAATTATACTAAACTAATTACACAAAACTAAACTGTTACATTGTACATTGTAACCTAATTACACGTACTAGCGTACGCGCACAAAACTAAACCGCAGACTAACTTAAAAACAAACAGTTATCTCTTCAGTATGGCATATATCAGGGGTGCGGGGGAGGTGAAAGATGAGCATGCAGCATCCATAGCTTAATAACAAACCTGCGCTTCGGCTATAGTAAATTGCCAACATGATACAACAAAATAAGGTATGTTCACTTCGCGACGTAAATTCGTCCAAGTCTGCGCATGACGTCACGTGGTGAGCTAGTCGCTGAACAGCATACGAAACTTATGTACAGAAATTATTTCTTCTTGTGTTTCGTTGCTTTTATTTATAAGTAGTGCATGTTATATTCATGGAATATGTTTTATTTATTTAAATATTATTTATAAATAACGTTTATTTAGTTCGTGCAAAGGAAAATGATTAAATTACAAGTAAAATGTATTTTTTATTAAACTCATTTGGTTGGCATATAAATTAAACAATATTAATATTTATTACTAGAGATAAATTCTTACATATTTAAAAATCAAATTAATTTTACAAGAATTTTTATATTTTTCTCTTAGATTATTTAGTAGATGATTGTATTAATTCTCCATTTAATTTTCTAATTCTAATGTAAGTTCTTACTCGAATACATTTTAATACTTCTATGGGTATTTCTTGTATACATTTTGTTTCATTTGCCACATTATTCGCTAAACTTTTTATAGTATTACTATTTGTATTGAACGATTGACCATGAACATTTTGGAACATAACGTCAGCGATTTGCACAATTATGAAAAAAATTTCCGACGGATAACTTAAATATCCATGAGATAAAAAAGTTATCTAGTCAAATGATTCTTGATTATCAAATTGCTTAGTGTTGCTTCCCAAAAATGAATATTTTGTTCTATATTTGTAAACTATGTACCCTGCTAAATATGAAAGTGCATTTTTATTTAATTCTGTTTCGCAACTCTCACTGAATTCATCTGTGATTTGTGGAGATTGAATAGAAGCTATAAAATCGTCATGCATTTCTTCTGCATGTTTCTCAACAACAACAGTTTTGATTTTGAATAAAATTTCGGTAGCATTTCATTTAATTCGTCTTTCAAAGAAACGCTGCAGAAATTGAGGGAGATCTTGATTTTGAGGATGATGTAGAGGGAAGACAAACTGGTGTGATAGTATTATCATCAGAAGATGTTTAAGACTCTATATTTTTATTACTGACAAATATAGCGGAAGCATATTTCCCTAAAATATACCATCTTAATCTGTGCTGGAAGTCAATTGCTGACGGATGATCTCTTGCACCGCCCGATAAGTTAAAATATATTTTGTGTTAAATTTTGAATGTAATTCATTATATAATCCCAACAATGATTTGTTGCAAATAAGAATTCCATTTTGAAAAGGTAATTTTCTTCGTCTACCTTTAGCTCTCATAGTATCTATTATGTCATTAACATTAATTAATAATTTTGATTATTCCTCATAATTTATTCCAAAAGCATTTATGCCGCTATGTTTACCGAACAATAATATTGAATTAAACACATCAAACCAGTCATTCATCATTTTCAAAATTTCACTTGTCTCTTTCCAATTTCCTGTAATAAGACCTTTTAATCCAAAAAATTCTAAAGCTTTTGAAACACTATTTGATATGAGTTGCGCTGCCGTTTTAACTTTTTGTCGCTGCGGACCTTTAACGTCCAAATGATGATTTCTTATTTTATGTATAATATTTAATTCTGAACTTAATTTTAACAGAGACTCTACACATGATTTATAAACATATTCTTTATTTATTATAAATCCTTGATCAAACGGCCTTATTCTGGTGACCATTGTATCCGAAGCAATATTGTAATCTATACAATAATGATTTCAATGTTCTATAAGACATCGTATAGATTTGGTATTCTGGTATCCACATTGTAATCGTATGAAAGTGGTATTGTAATAAATACAATATTGTATTCACCTGTTTGCAATGATGTCACTCTATAGAAAATTGTAATAAAATCTTAATATTATTTTATTTAAATAAATAAATTTTACAATGTTAGTTCATTTACATTCGCAGGATTGATATTTGAAGTAAAATAAAGCAAATATTAATTTGTATATTGATAAATTTTATTAAATAAATATGATGAATTTCATGCGACAATTGGTGACACTGACTGACACCTAACTTAGCATTTGCTTACATTTTGAAGTTAGAGAATGACAACAGTGTTTGTGTCAAGTGAAACATCCACAAAGAGAAATTTGTGTGTAATAGTGTAGTCTAATCATGAGTTCATCTCAAAAGAAGGTTTCTAAAAGACAACTTAAAATTTATTTATTTATCGTATCCAACAATTACAAGTAGTATAAACGAGTATAAAAGTAATATCAAAAGCGAAAGAAAGAAATACAAGAAATATATACAAATATGTGAAGATAAAATTTTGGAAAACAATTTGAAGATGAAATTGACAGCTGTCAAGATTAAAATGTACTTTGAAATAGGCCATGCAGAAGTGTAATCGTCGCGGCCTTGGATACGGGTTTTTAATTTAATTTAATTTGTGTCACTTCTTTTATGCTGCGACTGACGGACGCCTGACTCATAGAAATTTAAAAATCTTGGCCAATTGATGGTAGATTCCTTGACCATAAAATTGTAAAACTTTTAGTATCTTTATATTTGTAGGACTCGCAATTTCTTCACGCTCCGGAGTAGGAAAGAATGGATCCAATTCTATAATAAAATCAGAAACTGACGTGATAGCCTGAAGATGCCACTGAACACATTCTTTGAAAGAGTTAAGGGATCACTAGCATTACGCAAAAGTCTTCTATTTATACGTAAATCATGTCTAAATAAAAATATTTTTTATAACAAATTACATTTTTATTAATTAATAACTTACCGATTTCTTTTATTTTCGAGCATGTCAAAAATTAAAATAAAACCATTATCATCCATTTTTACTATTATCATTTCTTTATTACTTACTATTTTTTCACTAAACTTTCCAAAAAAAATACTGTTACCGAGTTAATTTCATGAAATAGTAAAACTTTTTTACTATACAATGTTCATAACGCGAACTAAAATTTGACTTTACCAAAACCATGAATCTATACGATAATTGCTTCGTATACAATGACGTTTTAATAATAAATGGTTACCTGAATACTAATTTCATACCATATCGTATAGAATATAATTATTGTATTGGAAACAACATTGTATTAAAACCAATGGTTACCAGAATACCATTTCGGAAAATTATCGTATTGAAAACAATAATGGTATTTTATACAATATTGTATTCAATACTATGGACACCAGAATAAGGCTGAATAAAATGGTTTCTAAATAATTTCAAAAGATGTGGAGGATCAGCAAAAAAATAAATATTTCTATTAGAATGAAACGGATTTGTAATACATGTTTTTTCTGTACTCATATTTAATGACTTCCATAGTGACAAATTTCCGCCTCTCATATCACTTGTGGCCGCAACAACAAAGTACCCTGCTTGTTCCAGTTTTAAAATTATATTTATTAAAATATCTGAAGTCATTTGTTGTTCTGAACAAATTCTCGCTGTAAATATATAAATAAAAATAATAAATTCTAGGCATATAAACACTAAATATTATATTAAATTTATCATCTCGAAGACAAGCCTTTATTAGTACGACGTTTTCTTACTATCATTTTTACAATTATATACTGCACAATAAAACATTTCAACTGCATAGAATGAGATTTCAAGTCAAACTAATATTTGTCGGGGATGGCCTCTCCCCCGTTTTAATATTTACTTTACTTTCGCTCGTGACTCATGTTATGTCAACTTTTCAAAATACACTAATTAAACACATTAATAATCAAAACTACAAAATATAATATTAACGATTACACTTAACACTGATTACTATTAATTGTTCAAAATTATAATTAAATAAGAAACTAAGAAACGTAGGTAATCTCGGGATGAACGCTCGGCTCTATCTGCCCGTCCGGACCACCATAGGAGTCCCTTTTCCTCTCTCCCGATTTCACCCAAGTGCCGACTAAGCAAAACAATAAACAATAACCCAATAGCTGATAGTCGGCACTTGACGTTTCATATTTCTTACACGCTCTGCGACACGGCCATACTGACCACTCACACGTCCTCGTGTGATGCACCTGTAATAAATCAGATACAGCTATTATACTTCACTCGGCCACACCTGACCATTAATTATATCAGGCTAAACAAAACGTAACATGACATAGTCAACTATCCATGTCACTTGTCACCTCCATCCAGTGACAATTTCCTTACTGTTGCTTCCATCCAGCAACAAATTTAATCATCGTCACTTCCATCCAGTGACAAAATTAAAACATCGTCACTTCCATCCAGTGACAAAATAAAACATCGTCACTTCCATCCAGTGACAAAATAAAACATCGTCACTTCCATCCAGTGACAAAATAAAATATCGTCACTTCCATCCAGTGACAAAAAACACATTATCACTTCCATCCAGTGATAATATTCACACACAGACACACATTATCACTTCCATCCAGTGATAATATTCACACACACATTACCACTTCCATCCAGTGATAATATTCACACATACATTATCACTTCCATCCAGTGATAATATTCACAGTATCACTTCCATCCACTGATAAAATTAAGAAGCACTTACATCCAGTGCGACTACAATTTACGTAACGCCAAAAATCAGTCGCGCAGCGCACACTCACGGTCTACATTTAAGAGATACCGATTTCTACTGAGCTACGCCTACGACCAACAATGGCAATAAAATCAACCAAATAACAATGAGCATAATTAACTTTTGGATCCTCCTGTTCACATTGCCTCAAATCATTTTCTGCCTCAAAAGGAGTCTGATCTTCAGGCATTATTCTCATTCTAACATGAGGATATTTGCATGTACGGTTAGAATTCAAAACTTTCAGTAGTACCTGTTACCTTCAAGTACATAAACAACTTTATAAGGCCCTTTATACTTTGGGTCAAGCTTTGTCTAATTACGTTCTTCTTTTTGTATTAACACAAAATCTCCTATTAAAATTTATTTACTTTGGCTTTGCTCTCATCAAATCTTACCCTTCATACTCAGCACACTTACCAATGTTGATTGCTGCTTGTTTTCTAATGTGAATTATATCTACTTCCGGTTCTGCATCGTGTGTTAATATTAAATTTAAAGATCTTGTATCCTTTCCAATCATTAGCTCTAAAGGACTAAATTTTTCAGTACGATTAATTGTACAATTCAAAGCAAGTTGGATTTCAGGTAATGCCCCTTGCCAGGACCGATCTTTGCTTAATTCAACTGCACTTAGCATACCTTTTAAAGTCCCCATTAGCACGAGAACAGTTAAATGTTAGTTGATATTGTGTGAATCACAAAATTCTCGAAACTCTTTACTGGCAAAACAGCGACCTTGATCAGCAATTATACGAGTCGGGTTGCCAAATAAAGCTACACCAAATTATAATTCTTTGATATTATTTTCAGAATCTATATTCAAAGTATGGTACAAAAGAATAAATTTCGTAAAAGCATCAATGAGAACAAAAACATACTCTTTTCTATCACCTCTATCGTTTAATTTTTCTGTTGCATCGATGTGTACAGTATACCATGGAATTGCTACTTTTGGTATCGGATTCAATTCAACTTGAATTTTGCCTGAATGATATTTTGATATCTTACTTGCACGTACTACAATTATCGACTAATTTCCTAACATATTTTGTCATATTCTCAAACCAATAAAATTCGAAAACTTTTGCCCAGAGTCTTTTCCCAACCAAGATGCATAATGGATTCGTGCATATTGTTAATACAAGATAAAGCGGAGCCATAATATTTGAAAATTTAGGAATAAACTAAAACGTAGTTTTAGGTGTAGGTAATGTTATTAAGGCTTATATTTTCTTTGAAATCTGCCCAATTTCTCCAGCTCTAACTTCAAACCCGAGATACTCTACTTTCTGTTTCAAAAATGAACATTTATCGTTATTAAACGTAAATCTAGTCTCAGTTATTATTTTTAAAAAAAAATTTCGAGTCTCTCTAAAGCTTCTTCAATACTACTAGCCACGATGAGAATGTCGTCCATATAAACAACTACAAATGAATGAATGTGCAAGCTCTCCTAACGCTTTAATGACTGCGCGCTGAAACACTGACGGCGCATTCTGTAAATCAAAAGGCATAGTCAAAAATTGTAAAGTAATGACAGGTATAGTATCATCATTTAATTCGCGATACTCTACACACACACGATCAGTACCATTTTTCTTTTTAACAAGTAGTATAGGACTTGTAAAAGGAGAACAACTGGGTCGAATTATATTTGCACGTAAAAACTCATCGATTATATCACGGACAATGTTTCTTTCATCGGAACAATTTTATTTGGGTCTTTAAGGCTTATTTACGTTACATTGAATCAGTGTTAACACAACTGCTAGATATACCATGAATAAAATAATTTTTTTGAAATTATTTAATATCGAAAGCAATTTCGGTTTCAATTCTGATGAAACATCATTTTGTATATTTTCAAAGTCGGTAGCTGCTTAATCCTCTAAAGTGCATACGTCTACAATATTTACTTTAGACAAGCTTAACTTATCAGAACTTATAAACACAGCCAAGAGCCAAGCCTTGACTCAAAACCTCACGTTCAATCATAATATTGTTTCGTAAACAATCATCAGGCAAAACATGAAATAAAATATTAAAGGTGACGTCATCAATTTTGACGACAGACAAAATTTGTAAAGTAATAATTACACTCGTTTGGCCAATGCCAGTTAGAGTTAAATCGTTTTCCATGAAATTTAAAAGATATTGACTCTTTCATAAGAGAACATTCTGCCCCCGAATCATAATAAAATGGAAAATTCTCACCAGAATGATGCAACATGTCTTAATATGCGCTGATTTGGCACAGATCTACACGCCTTTCTGTTGACACTGCGGTGCTGCTACTACCCCAAAAACGTCCATCAACTTTTACCTTTTCGAGATTGAATTCTGGTAGTGTTATGTCAACAATTTCGTTTCCTGTTTTCATTGTTTGTATCAATGCCAGGAAGTTCCGGTTTTGCAGTTCAAGAAGTGATCGCCATTGGTCGTTAATATTGTTACGAGATGGTGCGGATGCGTATCCCACTTCTGATGTCGGGGATGGCCTCTCCCCCGTTTTAATATTTACTTTACTTTCGCTCGTGACTCATGTTATGTCAACTTTTCAAAATACACTAATTAAACACATTAATAATCAAAACTACAAAATATAATATTAACGATTACACTTAACACTGATTACTATTAATTGTTCAAAATTATAATTAAATAAGAAACTAAGAAACGTAGGTAATCTCGGGATGAACGCTCGGCTCTATCTGCCCGTCCGGACCACCATAGGAGTCCCTTTTCCTCTCTCCCGATTTCACCCAAGTGCCGACTAAGCAAAACAATAAACAATAACCCAATAGCTGATAGTCGGCACTTGACGTTTCATATTTCTTACACGCTCTGCGACATATTTATTGAGAACAATGAGCCGAATATTTGATTTTAAAATGCTTACAGAAGAAATAAACAAGAAAATGATGAGTTTTAGTATAAGCAGAGCGCAGTGTTTACTCACCGCGTGACGTCACTTTGCTAGAGTGAGACAGGAGATGTATGCGCGTGGACATACCTTATGAATGTACGTGTGTATGTATGTATGTGTGTGTGTGTGAATGCGTGTATGTGTATGTGTGTGTGTGTGTGTGTGTGTGTGTGTGTGTGTGTGGGTGGATGTTGGAACCACGTTTTTTCAAATGCTATAAGATTTAAAAAATATTTAACTGTAGTTTCCTCAATCTGGTAAAAATTGGACAACCGTAAGTAATAGTGCCTTTAAAAAATCTTTTAAATATAATTTTTTGGAAATTTTTGTTATTACAAATATTGAAGAACATAAAATTCTCCATCTAATTACACTTAAATTTTTTATTATATCTTATATAGATTTAGAGATACATGTATATAGAATAATCTAATCACAGATGCTAAAGCACTAAGGAAACCACTTGACAAATTCAAAAGTTTATAACATAGTTTGTAAATGACAGATGTCAGTGTCAAAAATCGACAGTCTTAGTGACATTCTAAAAGCTTTTTCTGGGAAGTACATTTAATCTTACTTATTGTTTTATTAATGAAATATTTAAAATTGTAGGTAAAATGCAAATATCCATCAGAAATACTGCCAAACTTGTTAATGAATTGGAAAAATCTCTGACATTAAGGAACTTCCTCATACAATGAAAAATAGATATAATTAGAATTGTATGTGTTCATAAGACATATTAAATACAATAAGAAAACAATATTTGGGTAAATACTTATATAACATAAAATAGAAGTGGTGAGAGGTATTACGCTGGCTACAACAGATTTTTATGGTTTTGGAAAACAATATTTTACCTATGTTTTCTTCCCGCACCATTCGCGAAAATGAAGATAACATTTCTCGTACTGATCTTTTGATGGTGCGGGTAAAAGATTATTAATTGCAACATTCGTAATCTCGTTTACTTCTGCTGGAATTTCAATATAGCTCTTTGAATTCCGTCAGAGCTCGCACAGATATAATCAAAATGAATTGAAAATGACATACTCATAGACAAATAATACACTTTAGACCTGAAACACATGTGTACTTAAACTGAATATTTCAGCTGGTGGTTGGAATAGAACTAAAATGTAAATAGGTAATCCTTCACTACTCCTAATGGGCAACACGTTTTGATTTTTTATATAAAATATTTTAGTTTTAGTTGATATAAATGTATTTTGATATTACAATTAAGTTAAATTCGAGGTTAAATCATATTTTTTTAATTGTACATCATACAATTTTAATTGCAAAATAGATTTATGTCCACTTATTTCATTGAATTAATTGTAACTGTTTAAAATGAAACACGGATTACTTATATGCAGACATAAAATTAAACAACGTTATATTAAAAACTTTTTTAATAGACACGCAGAAGTTAAAATGAATTATCAAAGCGAATTAAATAGAATCGTGATAGAATTAAAAAAGGAAATATATCAAATTTACAAATTTACGTCAAATTCAAATGTTTCCCACGCATCTTTATTTCCCACTTCAGAAAAACACGTGGACCAATAGTTGCCGAGAAAAATAAATGAAGGTTTTTAACGCAACGATAGCGACATCTATTGAATGGAATACTATTTGCAAATGCCCGGCACTCGCCATATAGGTTTCCAAAGGTTGCTTATGCGTGTAAAACAAATTTAATATATAACAATAATAATAGTAATAATAATAATAATAATAATAATAATAATAATAATAATACTTTGTCGGCATCCAACTATTCGTCATAGCCCACATACTTTATTTTTACCTTTTTTACATTTCACATACTATATTATAAAGTATTAAGACGCACATAAACATCCAAGCTCCTGGTGGGAATCGAATCCACGACCTCAAAGTCCCAGGGGTGAAGGTCGCTTCGAGCGCTGCCGGTAGACACACTGCCTCAACTCGCTTTTGACGAGGCTTGACGAGTGATATTCTTACGCAGTAAAAACACAAACTTCGCGTACTTAATACAAAAATAACTATTTCACGAATATATGCGAAACAAACATCAAATGCATCATTGTACGGTAATGACTGAATGGGGGATTACACCATTTTTTTTTTTATAATTTCATCTGAAAATATTAGGAAAACTAAGGCTATTGATGAAAATCCGGTGAAAATATTCTATTAATAAGCGAGTTATGGTCTCCCGAATTTTGAAAAGATGGACGTGACGTCACATTTATGTGTTTTTATATCAAATTGTTTTCATCATGGACCTAAATATTCTTAAAATATATGCTATTTTAAGTTATATTTACATAAAAATAAATGAATATTATAACACTGTATAAGTCTACATACTTTATAATTACAGGTGTATTTAAATTAATAAGTTTAATGCAAGAAATTTATGTTAAAATAAAAACTGTTTGAAAACTGCTGTACAGGAATGTTAGCCCCTCCTTTCGAATTTGAATTTCTTAACTTCCATTGGTTGTAATCCCCACCTCCTAACACGCTATTTGTAATGCATGTATAGGTGTTCTCTCGGTCGCCAATCAAAATATTTTCATATTAGTGTCGAAGCGCTATAACAAAAAACCCTTTATTTCCGAAATATCTCAATTATACCATTTCATTTTTTTTTATTAATATTCGTTATTCAGCATATACATTCGTATTTTTTTTAATATTTTCCTTTAATTCGATTGAGCCGTAATCCCCCGTTATATTATGCTTGCTGTTAAATAAGTATGGAGTGGAGATTTCTACACTGTTGCTAATTCATGGACAATATTTAAAATGCTAAGTTATGAAGAAGCGGCAACACTGCAGGGCAAGGGACAGGGAACGGAGAAAGGATAAAGTTGAACATCAGTCCATACTTACTTAACGGCGAGTTTAAACAAATATTATGCACAAAAAATTAGTCATATCTGTAATATTATAGTTTTGAAGAATTTTGGAAAATTGAAGTAAAATTTTCACATTATTTTGGAACAATTTATATTGGTTATACGGAAAATAGACACTTTTTGTGAAATACAGTGTGTCCCATTTAGAGGTGCCACCATTGGGATCTCGAGAACTATAAGAGATACGATGTCGGTTAAATGGAACTTTTTGTGCGCCTTTGTGAGGCCATCGCAGATGTGCTTTTGTTTTTCCAAAAATTCTCATAGGACACTAGATAATGACAAAAAACTGAATATTGTTGATTTTTTCTTTTTCAAATAACTTCTAAACTATTAGTAATTGAGAAAAACGTTTTAAATACAAAAGATAGATATTTTTATTAAATAACCAGTGGCGTACAAAATAAATTTTTATATCCGTAAATTTTCGAGATATAACACAAACTTATATTTTTTTAAATAGAACCCATATCTGATTTTAGTCTCAAAAAAATCATTATTTTTTTCTCTTTTCAACGATGTAAGTGTTATTATGTTTTATATTTGTTTTGCCTTCAAATTTATTATTTTTTCTTTATTTTATATTAAATTTATAATTATTTTGAAAATATTGATAGATTTCTATTTAGAAATACTCCTTGTATTTAAATAATTTATTTCATTAGAAAATTTTGCTCAAAACTCGTATCAAACTAATTTTTATATTTTGTATCTGGTCGCCCTTGGCACATTAGTGTAATTTGTAATTATGAGTTTAGAATGACAATATTAAGTAATAAAGGCATAAAACAAATTATTTCGATCAAATACAATATAATTAATAAAAATAATAATGTTTTTTTGGGAGATAATAAGAAAGTTCAGGAAAATAAAGAGAAAAATGAAATTTTAGGAGCAAAACAAGTATAAAACATAATAACCCTTACATCGTTGAAAAGAGAAAAAAATAATGATTTTTTTGAGACTGAAATCAGATATGGGTTCCATTTAAAAAAATATAAGTTTGTGTTATATCTCGAAAATTTGCGGATATAAAAATTTATTTCGTACGCCACTGGTTAGTTAATAAAAATATCTATCTTTTATATTTGAAACGTTTTTCTCAATTACTAATAGTTTGGAAGTTATCTGAAAAAGAAAAAATCAACAATATTCAGTTTTTCGTCATTATCTAGTGCCCTATGAGAATTTTTGGAAAAACAAAAGCACATCTGAGATGGCCTCCCGAACGCGCACAAAAAGTTCCATTTAACCGACATCGTATCTCTTATAGTTCTCGAGATCCCAATGGTGGCACCTCTAAATGGGACACACTGTATAGTTCATAAAAATGTCTTGAAGTTGTATGATGCTAAGTAAACATAGCGATGATATTAGTTTGAAAGATTTGGTATGAAAGGAGAATATTAAATCAATATGTTTTTTTTTTCAGCTGGTCATATACTTCGGGAACGTGGTAGTGGCGTTTTTGTTCTCCTTCCTGATCTCTCTGGGATTCGAAGCTCCTGTTGTGCGACTTCTCAAAATAATAATGGGACGGCGGAGCAAGGACGACTAACTACACCAAGAAGTTTTTGTTTAGATGTAATGTGGGATTAAATTTACTGTCACTTGGAATACAATGTCACATAGAGAAAAATGTAAAATATTATAGTAGCTTAATGAACTGAAGGTACTTTGCAGCAAGAAAAATTGTGTTTTTAAGAGAAAAACTTTTAAAAAGTGGAAAATAGATATTTTTATTTTTAGTGAGAAAATAACACTTTAAAGAACGATTCCAGAATGTACACATTTTTTTATTGGACTTGATGATAAAACAGTTGCGTGCAAAAGTTTTGAGCGAGACATATTTTAAACCGTCATATATTATAAAGACGACACAAAAATGAAACAGTTATAAATATACATTATGCATTTGTGCATAAGATATTTTCATATTATATACCGGAAACTATGTAAATAAACTTATGCAGCTTATCTTCTTTCCTTTTGATAAAATAACTGCAGCGTGTCGTCATTGGTTTAATTAAATATTAAATTTCTAATACTGTCTTGTAGTATATTTTTCCATTCATTTTCTAAATGGTTTGTTTTTCTTGTCCGACGCGTATTTTTAACTGCTGTCATATATGTTTTATTGAAATTAAATAAAGATTTGGGTGGTCAGGCAAAAATTTGGACTTTTGTTGACCTACAAAAATTACTTTACTATTTTCGAAGTATGTTTAGGATCGCTGTCTTGTTGAAAAACCTATCCCGCGGCATAGGTTTTCTGGAATAACAAAGTACCTATATGCTTTTATAAAATATGTATGTACATTAGAGAATCCAAAGTACTCTTTATCTCGACTAATGAACCTACACCGTCATGAGAACATGCACTACATAAAATCACATTTTCTCTAACATGCCTAAGTGTAGGGATTTGATGTCTAGAATTGTATCTTGCACTTCATACCATCTTTTCCAAAATATCTAAGTTTGATTCATCCGAAAACAGCATATTTCACTAGTCGACTTCATTCCACTGTTCATATGTTTTTTACGGATTCGCGTAACTGAAAGTGATTGTGTGTCACCATTTCGTTGGACAATAACTTAAATTAATAAAGAAGTACATCAGCTTGGCTCGATATTTTTGAACACAGTGACATTCGTTTGTGCTATAAAATACAATGAATACAAATTTTAAAACATGTTAAATATACTAAGGCTCGAGATATCCACCTTCTAATAATTTTATTTGGTAATAATTGTTGATACAATAATAACCATATAAAGTTATTAGGAGGTGCATATCTCTGCTCTCATTATAATGTAATAAACGTTCCTGACAGTAGTGTAATATGAAAAAGTATTACAAAAAAAATCTGTTGTGGCCAGCACAAAACCTTCCGTCAATTCAATGTATTTGTACAAATCAGATACCAAAAGTTCCTTGGAAAAGATTTTATATATCCTGTAAAATTGTAACACGAACACACTATTTTTTACAAATTCCATATTGCAAGTTCCTTTGAAAAGGTTCTATAAATCCAATATAATTATAACACAAATGAATGTACATTCTGTTAATTGTACTTCACACTTCCTCATTCCTATACAACGCATTTGTTCCTCTCTCAAATATTCTGTCCTTCCATTTTCTCTTTGGCCTTCTTCGTACTCCCGGCATTGAAACTGCAAGTCACTTGCGAAGGACACTCTGTCACTTATGTTATTTTCTGATCCTATACTTTGGTTTTGCACTTGACACTGACATTTGTCAATTAGAATTTTTTGAACATACATATCTGCTGTTTCCATAATTTTTTCAAAGCAGACTGATTTTTGAAAGTTAACCTCTCTTAATCTCTCTATAACTCCATATTTATTGAATATGAAGGAAAATGTATAATCAAATCTTACAGAGAATAAAATTTTCTTTCATATTAATGATCATAAAATGTTGAAAAATGATATTTAACTGGGTTTTTTCCAGAAAAACTGTTAAGATCTTGAAATAAGGGTACTTCCGGTTGACCAATTATAACCAAAATCTAATCAGCTCTTCATATGGTTGTAAAGAAGAGGAATACGAAAGAATCATAATTTTTAGAATTGTAGTTTTGGAGTTATCGTCGGAGAAAAATTTGTCACACACACACACACGGACACACAGACACACACACAGACACACACACACACAGACACACACACACACATACAGACATCAATGTAAAATTAGTAAAATCGTATTCTAAGGATCTTAAAACGTGCTTAATCATTGAAAACTCACAACCGAATTTTTTGACCAAAAACAATACCTTCCTTTTGACGGAAGGTAAAAATTATATTCGTTTATAAGAGATGAAATAAGTGTGGCTCAAAACTTTTGCACGCAACGGTACTTGTTTATTTATTTATTTTATATTTGTAATTTCTGTTCAATTGCAATTATCTAGTTAAATTAATAAATAATTGTTCCTTTGTTTAATGTAGAAATTAATCTGACGGATATACCATTAAACAATTTATTTTTTTAAATTCCATATCTATCGCTATTTTTTGGAGTAATTTTCGTCATTTGTGTACCTAATTTCTGCCGCTTCAAAGCTCTAAGTCCTATATATTCTGGAGTTTGATAGTTCGAATCACCATATTGTATATTTTGATATTTCACTGATTTAGATATAAAGTCAAGGTTAGTTCAGATAGACAAAAGAGAATTTATATAGTAGTTCAGAGATTCCGGATTCAAATCCCAAATATGTGCTGATTTGTCAATAGCGTTCTATAGCAATTTTTTTCTTCAAATACAGGATTTTAGTACAAATGCGAATGAGACGTATGTAATAAGCGGGATATGAAATTGTAAAGTTTAAAATTTGGCGTGTGACGTATAATTTCCGCACAAATGGTCGACTTCGTGTCTCGTTTTTAAAGTCAATCAAGCAATAAAATTGCTTAGGCTTAGGACATGAAAAGTCATGTAAACTTTCAATAATTGCTTGCAGTTTGCAGACGAATTAATATTTAAACATTCTTTTTTCACTGCTACTGATACTACTCATTAATTTATGTATATTTTCTTATCTATAAGATAATTAAATTTAGACTATCGTATAGTACCAAATTTAATTTGTAATGCATTTCCTTGAACAGAAGATTATCTTTAAAAATATCATATAATTGAAAACAAAATAAAATATAATTATGCAACTACCGCCCGAACATCAAAAGTATGCATTTGCAATTTAAAATTTAAGTTTTCATTTTCTGCTGGTTTGAACCATGTTAACTTTATAATTACAGCCAGGGATGTAGGTGCTATAATTTATTATTTTGAGAAATTAGTGCGGTAATTTTTTTTGATTTAAATTGTCAATTAAATTACCATATAATTTAAAATTATGAATGACCGTAATTTGTCAAGAAATTATCCAGAAATTACGGAAAACAAATTTACACATTAAGTATATTTTATAATTAATAAATTGAATTCAAAATAATATATATATATATATATATATATATATATATAAATTTTGTTAAATTTTTAAGTATGTTTACATATAATAAAAATTAGATTTTTATTGTAACATTCATTTTGGACAATAGTTTTAACGAATTGCTAAATATCAACCATTTTGTTACAGAATAAGACCGGTTATCATATTTAATATTTCATTTATGATGGTAATAATATGCATATTACGAGCGTTTATTGAAATAAGCAAATCAGGCAAATGCTAGGTAAGCAAACGAGTAAACTTGCTTATGTCACTGAACGATTTGCTAGCTATATGATGAACTATCATCAAGAAATTTATAAAGCTGTTAAATATAACATGTGTTGTACCTCTCTTATTTCTTTTCTGTGGTTGCGATGTTATGGAAAATTAATTTATAGCGAAATTAATTTTGCAGAAGTTATACTTGGTCTAACAAAATATTTAAAATTTAAATTAAAGCCTGTTTGACATGTAGTTAACAAACACAACCATATAAATATATATAAAGACAGTACAAGCTAAATTTTGTTGCTTGCGAGCAAATCAAGCAAATGCTAATGCTAAGCTAGCAAAGTCGTTCAACATATTTTACTTCCGGTTCCTTGTTTTGCTGGCCTTATTGAACGCACCTATTATTTTATAGGCTATCCAGGCAGTTAAACGATTTACGTCATCGTTTAGGAAAATTTAAAATTTTCAATATATTTTATTAACAGTTCTTTATTAGTTTACTATTATTTTTATAAATCAGTTTTTTAAAGATTTTTGTGGCTGTTTTCTTTGTGGCTTTGTTTTGTAGTTTATTGAAAAATTTAATAGTAATTGACAGATCATTTTTTATTTCATTTCACATATTCCTGTAAACTTACTGACAACACATGACGCCATAATTTTTTAGTGAAATAATATTTATGACGTAAATTGTCTGATTGGCTGGTTACAGTACGAAATATAGTGTACTAGCTGTACACCTGTACCCGTTGCAAATATTTGCAACAAACTTTATTAAGGGGTCAAAATAAATAATTAATAAATAAATTAATTAATTAACTAATTAATTAAATTTATAAATTTTATGTATTTTTAATGTCTGGGGCTTTTCTAAACTGTTTTTTTAACTATCCCCCCGCTGCTTTTAAATTTCGCTCTTGACTGCGTGCGAATACTATCGAATCCCGGTCATTAGCAATGCTAGCGCCGCTCTTGGTTTCTCTCGAAACCAGTTCCATTGCTTTTCTCTTAGTCTAGTGAACGAAGCATTTTACCCTACAAAAGATCGGGTAGTTCTGAATTTTTGATATGTTGTATAGGATGGTTGGTTAGTGGAAAATCCAAACTTCCAAAATCCCCCTCTTCCGCTTCCTCTGCCATCCTGTAAAAACCACCTTTTTTCAGGTAATTGCCTATAACTTCTTTCTGGTGCATTTTAGCATAAAAAAAAGTTTTTTGCTGACTTGTAGAGGATAAAATTTCCTGCAAACTAGTTTTGTAAAATTATTTTGTACGATTAATAGCATTGGAACTATAATGCTGACAAAAAAGGTTAAAATTGCGTACTTAGCAAAATTTTGAGTTTCTTTCCAGTTTACATCGCAATAGCTCCGTAACAGATCATTTTAGTATAAAAGTCCTCATAATCAATTTTGTAGAGAATTTAATTACCAACAAAATCCAATTATTTTTTTAAGATCAATGAAACGGAGTGGGGGACAATTTACAAAAAATCTGATGTGGCCAACACAAAACCTCCCGCTATTTAATTTTTATTAATTTAAATACATACCTACCTACGTATTTACTAACGCTGCAAACTGTTCCATTGCAGAAAACTATTGCTTTATTTACTATTTTCTTTTTAAAATGTCACTATTATTAATTTGAAGTGATTAGTTTTTTGACAGTGAC
Source organism: Ophonus ardosiacus (assembly GCA_943142095.1). Taxonomy (NCBI): domain Eukaryota; kingdom Metazoa; phylum Arthropoda; class Insecta; order Coleoptera; family Carabidae; genus Ophonus; species Ophonus ardosiacus. The sequence continues at coordinate 37,948,394 of OW964824.1, read as the reverse complement.
ATTTACTGTCAGTTACATTCATTTAAAAAATGAACTGTGTAACAAAGAAATAGTTTTTACCTCTCGCTAAGAGAGGTATTGGATTCATGCTAAAATTCGCATATCCAGATTTTATTGAATAAGCACGATTTAAGGTCCCTAGAATCCGATTATAACATTTTTAAAATGATGTCTGTGTGTGTGTGTGTGTGTGTATGTGTGTGTGTGTGTGTGTATGTATGTATGTATGTATGTATGTGTGTATGTATGTCTGGATGTTGTAGTCACGATTCCTCAAAAACTATAAGACTTAAAAAATATTTAATTACAGTTTCCTCAATCTGACATTCCTGGGAAGAGCTGAAAAGGTTTTGGTAACAATTGAACAACCGGAAGTAGTAGTTTCTTAGAAAAAATCTTCTAAATATAATTTTTAGGGAGGTTTTTTTTATTAAATATTGAAGAACATAAAATTCTCCATCTAATACACATAAAAAATTTATTATATCTTGTATAGATTTAGAGATAAAGACACTATAATTTATAGAGTGAACTAATCGCAGAGGCCAAGGCACTAAGGAAACCAGTTGACAAATTCCAATGTTTATAACATGACACATGTCATTGTCAAATATCAACATTTTTAGTGACATTGTGAAAGCTTTTTCTGAGAAGTATATTTAATTTTTCTTATTGTTTTATTAATTAAATATTTGAAATTATAGGTAAAATTGTGGTAAAATGCATATATCCATCAGAAATACCGCCAATCTGGTTAATAAATTGGAACAATCTCTGACATGAAAATGATGTAAAATAGATATAATTAGAATTATATGTGTGCAGAAGACATGTTAAATGCAATAAAAAACAATATTTGGGTAAAGTTCTGTAATATTTTGTTATAAAACGACGGTTCGAAAGCGAAGTGCAATACAATACATATATAGCCTAATATGGAAATGGCGAGAGGTCTTGTGCTGGCCACAACAGATTTTTATGTTAGGCTTCGCGACTAATAAAAAAAATTATTTTTAAATTTATCTGTAAAATATATAGAAAAAGTATTAATGTATTCCTATAGAAAATTCAATAATCTTTAATTTTCATAAGACATAAAATTCGAAAAAATGACATTTCATGGTATTTTTTGAAGAAAAACCATTATGAGCTTCAAGTAAAGTACGATTTCCGTTTATCCGATTTACACCTAAATCTAATGGCTTCTTTTCCTATTAGAATAGGGTAAAAATACAAGGTATCAGAATTTTCTGAATGATAGTATTTGAGTTAGAGTGCAAACAAAATTCGTACACATACACACATACACACACACATACAGACATCATCGTGAAAATGTTAAAAATGGATGCTAAGGACCTTAAAACGTAGTCATTTACTAAAATCTCGATGAGATGAGATTTTTAGCACGATCCGTATACCTCCCTTACCAAGGGTAGCGGGAGGTAAAAACGATAAAAAATAGTTTTTTCTACTTTAGTTTTGGTTTATTATTTGTAATTATAAAAGTATTATTCAAACAAAATAATCTGTATAGATACAAAATGAACGTAATTATGTGTTGGCAAACGTCATTGAAGTCTCATGGGACTATTAGAATTTTTTTATTTTTAAAAACAGCATTTCTTTTACTTTTTTGCGACTTCTTTCTACTGCTCTTCAACTCAGAGTGAGTTATTTGCCAAGAATTGTATATATTCTAAGACTCAATTTTCTAAGACTTTGGCGTATTATGTCTTCCGTGAAACCAATAGCGGTGGAGCTATGCCGCTCCCAACATGGTGAAAGCGATCTTAGAAAATATTGAGTTTTTCATAATTTTTTCTAGTTATAAGTATATCATTATCAACAAATTTCATTATATTCTTTTAGATATTGTACCCAGCTCCTACAGATACGGAATGGATGATTACCGCGAAATATCCATTTTGAAAAATTGCTTTATTTACCATTTTAACCACCGAAAATGGCTAATTTTTCAGGTTTTTGCTCATAACTTCTTTTGCATTTTAACGCAAGAAAGTTATCTGACGACTTGTAGAGGATAAAATTTCCTGTATATTTGGTCCACGAAGATTTTTGTAGGAATAATGACAACTGAGCTATAAAGCTCCAAAAAAGGACAAAATTGCGTACTTAGTTAAATTTTGAGTTTCTTTTCAATTTACATTTCGCAAGAACTCCGTAACACTTCATTTTAGCGTAAAAGTACTCATGATTACTTTAAAAAAAAAAAAAATCGAAAAAGTGATTTTTTTTTTCAAATTTAGTGCAGCAATGTTGTCTCTCCAGTTTTTGTCACTATACTTGACTTTATGATGCGAAATTAACGTAATACGGATTCCAAGAACATAATTTTGAGCTAAAGATCAGTATGTCGCAGACAAATATAAGAAGGAAGTGCTGTTTAAAAAAAAAAATGTAATAGTCCCATGAGACTTTATTGACGTTTGCCAGCACATAATTACGTTAATTTTGCATCTATACAGATTATTTTGTGTGAATAATACTTTTATAATTGCAAATAATAAACCAAAAAGTGTTGCTGCATTAAACTAGAAAAAACTATTTTTATCGTTTTTTTGTAAATTGACCCCCACTCCGTTTCATTGATCGTAAAAAAATAATTGGACTTTGTTGGTAATTATATTCTCTACAAGATTGATTATGAGGACTTTTATACTAAAATGATCTGTTACGGAGGCTATTGCGATGTAAACTGGAAAGGAACTCAAAATTTTTCTAAGTACGCAATTTTAACCTTTTTTGTCAGCATTATAGCTCCGTTGCTAATAATCATACAAAATAACTTTACACAACTAGTTTTCAGAAATTTTGTCATCTACAAGTCAGTAAATAACTTCTTTTGTGCTAAAATGCACCAGAAAAAAGTTCACTAACCTGCCATCCTATGCAACATATCAAAAATTCAGAACTACCTGACCTTTTGTAGGATACCCCCCTTTGTCAGCCTCCGTTAACTGGATTATATGTAAACTTTTAAAAGATATTATAAAAAATTATGCAAACTTTGAACTCTATTTCTACAATACGTCCGGAATCTGAAAGAACATAGTTACAAAATTTGGCACCAATAGCAACGATATAGAGTTGTATAGACATCGAAATTTCACTTTTATATTATATGAGATACTTGCACATAGGGTAATCTCATAAAATTAAGTGGATCCAAATATACGTCCTCTACATTTGTAGCCATATTGTGAATACTAAATTGTTCAATTGAAGAAATTAATCAAATTTAAACTATCATCCATTACACTTATAATGTATCAGCTGAGTAATAAATACTTTAGTTTAGGTTTAGATTATAATGTTTATGTATATAATGTATAAATATAATGTTGTCTCATAGAAATAAATTACAAACTACTTAATTGTTAGGACAGGAGTGGCCAAGAGTTTCGGCTGGCGGGCCACATTGTGAATTAATTTTTCTTCGTGGGCCGGACAACATATTTAAGTAGAAGAAAACATGATACGTAAAAACGATATATTTTCTGAAATAAAATTTAACTATGGGAATTATTTAAACACTAAATAGGAACACCAGATGGTATATTTAAAATAATATAAAAAAGAATATTTTTGAAAAAATTACGTAATATTATATTATTTGACCTCGGGCCGCTTAACTTCATAACGCGAGCCCTACCTGAATTAGGTACTGTATCCAATTTATCATAATGTCCGAGCAATATGAATCATGCCCGCATTAATCAAATGTTCATCATATAATAGTATATGCGACTGTAATAAGGGGTAATGCATCGTAGTTAACAAAACTATTATTCTCCTGCAAAAGTTTCTTAGTTATCGCCAGTGTTCTCCAATGGGGGCTTCTGAAATAAGGTTTTTAAACAAAGACAAGTGGCTTGAAGAGAGAGATAGTATTACCACGACCTCGTAGGTAAATTTTAAAGCAATATGTAAAATAATCGTGGGTATTTTATTTTTCGGTATTATTTTATTAGATTTTAGCGTTTATCTGATAGCTGATAAAACATGAAGTTCCTGTAAACAAAAAAGTTACAAATGTCAAATACTGTGTTTCGTTTGAAATTTATACTGTTTAAAATCGATATTTCAGGTCATGGTATATACAATTCAACTTGTTCTCTTTACAAGGTGTCTTCTTCTAAAGATATGTAATTTGGAGCACTGGAGAGGAGAATGTTATGTGTGTCATGTGACGTCAATTTCAAGTACTTACTGGGATTTCTGAAATATCCGATGGATATAAGGCAGTAAACGAATCTGCCGTATATATTAATTTAATTTGATTAGAATCAAGTGATCAAATAAATTTCTATTGTATGTACTCAAACTTGTTTTGTACACGGTACATTCGTTGCCGAAAAATCTGTGTTTCTACACGGATATACATTCATAAGATTTTTTTTTTATATATAAATACGAAGATTTGATAAAATATGGTACAACATTGGCGATTTACTAAACCATGTTATTTCCAAATTGTGTAAAAATGATTCGTGTAAAAATAGGTTTGAGTGCATTCATATATAATAAATGTAATGTATAATTTATAGATATATTTATGTAGACGTGTAGATTATGAAGACTGTTTTCCAGTGCCTTAGAATAATAAAATTTATTGCTTCTATAATTGTATGTAATATTATGTATTAAAAAAGTTTCATTTGTAAAGTATAATAATAAAAGCTATAATATTTAATTTGAAACAAAAGTCCTATCTTAATTCCCTTACTATATATTCCAGAATCAATATTTCCATTGAAGGTAAACAAAATATGCTTTGGTTTTCTTTCAACTTTGATAGATAATCGCTTTTTTCCCGAGAGAAGGTAGAATGCGGCCCTACGTACATCGACAGGATTATAGAGAACTGTTCCTGTTCCGTGCTGAGGACTTGCTAAGATTTAAATATTCCAATTACAATTTTTTTGTTTAAAAATTTCGCGACAATATAAGCTTTTACATAGTGACATTCAACCTGTAATAACAAAATTTACTCGTATGTTTACCAATATTCTCTACATAATATGTTAATTCAAAACAAAAATTATACATGGTTGTCTATACACATTCACAATGAATGACCTTTATGGTGTCACGCCACCCCCGCCGCCGCCGCCTGCACCTCGGTGGTGGTATGAAGTAATCATGCTCCTTAATCCGGGAATGAACGGTTTACTCGGGCGTCATGCTACAGCGGTACAAAAGGAGCTTGCCTCGGATAGCTTAGCGGAGTTGAGGGTGCAGGGTTGGTAGATAACAATAGAAAAGAATGGTGCAATTTAAATAAATATATTGTAATTTACGAAGACATGTACAACAATGACACACAATTTATAAATAAATAAAGACATAACCCTTCTTTGTGAATTGCGACCAGAGCAACACGGTAAGTGCACGTATTGCAATTACTTGAAATTTCTAAGTTAGGAATACTAACTACTTCCCTTAACGGATGGACAGCGGAGAGACTCAGCCTAAAACACGGCAGATATCATCCGTACTCTTAAACTTCTCGGCGGTCTGAATGCGAGGAGCTTGAATCAGCAGAACTCAACTTTGCACCGAGAAGCCTCAACTGCATAACTCTTCCGAGCGGCTCGCTTCAGCGAAGTCCGCTCTGAGTTCACCGAGCTGCATCCTCGCCTTTTAATCCCAAAGTAACGGTGCTTTTCATTAAAACGGCGGTGGGAGTAATTTTACTTAGTGTACAGGGGCCGCTACTGTATCAAGTGATAAATAATATTTTTATAAAATTTACGTAAATTCTCTGGTCACATTTCTTTACCCTAATTACATTTTACAACATCAAATAATTTACAAACATTATTATAAAAAAAATCACAATTTCATTCACACATGAATCACAACACGTCAAAATTTGCAAGGTGACAAATGTCAAACTTTCAGACGTGAACAAATGCTACAATACAATCAAATGTGTAAACGAGAGTTACATTCTTTCACAACACTATGGTAAGTTAAATTACAAATATACACAACGCTGTTTTCACATAGAAAACATATACTTGTAGCTGAAAAGTGTGGTTATGATGACTTATGCACATGTGTTTATTGTCTTTCTACATCATGACGGTCGGATATTGTCTTTTACAGGTCAGTATTTCATTAAATGTTTTACAGATATTATAAATACATTTTACTTTTCAGATTAAACAGTGAATAAACAACGTATATTGTAAAATGCACGTTCCTAAACATTCTAACTGTGACGGTACAATTACAGGTTTTCAAAAGGAGGAAAAACCCTTACTGGATGAAAGGGCCTATCGTCACAATGGTTACCTCGAATTTGAATCTGTTTCGTCATATTTTATGTGCTATAAAATGTTTCTACAACGGTGTTGAAAAAAGTGTAGCTGAATTGAGAAAAATATCAGCTGTTTAATTCTATAATAAATATGTTACGAGTATTATAGGCGTAGATGGGTGGGAGTAAATACTTCCAAGATATTCATATGTCTACATCATATCTATCATATTATAATGTTTAATATGTAACATGTAGCAAACTAATATTTCTCATAAGTGACCTGTTTTACATAAAACCAATAATTTAGTAGCTGAGGATGGCCACATGTTCTGGCCGAAACGTCCATATTATTTTTGTATATACGATTGTATATATATATATATATATATATATATATATATATATATATATATGTAGGCTGTTACACGGATATGGAACACGCCAATTATTTTCTTAGTTATTAGGAATAGAAGAAAATCATTGAAATAAAAGTTGCAGTAGATAAAGGGGGACATTCACTTATTGAAGAAAAAATAATTAAATAAATATTTTATGTGCTTATATAAAAATATTGAGAAAAATTCATTTGGAAAGTAAATAAATTTTATTTCACATAACACAAAACCATAATCAATAACAAAACAATTAACTTGTATTTAACTTCGCAAATAATTTTCAAAATTGTTTCCATTATTTTCTAAACATAATTAATTCTCCTAACTACAGTTTCCAATGTAACTTTTGTAAGAATGTCCGGTGGCAGTGAAACACATGAATCCCTAATATGCTGTTTAAGGTTTTCTTTTGTGGTTATGGGCTGAGAATATACTTTATCTTTTAAATAACCCCACAAAAAAAAGTTCATCGGTGTCAAGTCAGGAGAACGTGCTGACCTCTTGTATGGACCATTGTCACCAATCCAATGGTAATCAAAAATAAAGTCTAGTATCTACTAACTAGAACAGTATTGTGAGCTGGAGCACCGTCATGTTGAAACCACATAGTACTCCTTTCTTGCAGATTTAAATCTTCTAAATATTCTGTTATTTCATTCTCCAAAAAGTTTAAATATCTTTCACTAGTTAAATTTTCATCATAAAAATGAGGCCCAAAAGTTCTATTTCCCATCACACCTAACCACACGTTAAAACCCCATTTATGTTGATGATTTCTATTTCTAAAAGAATATGAATTTTCAGCTAACCATAAATGTTCGTTGTTCCTATTAAATAACCCATTATTTGTAAATTTCGATTCGTTTGTCCATAATGTTTTATTTAGGAAATTATTATCATCTTGAGATTGAACTATAAATCATTCACAAAATTTAATTTTTCGTACATTATCATACAACTTTTGAACTAATTTGAGTAATTTGTATGAATATGGTTTTAATTTATATTTCTTTAAAATTCTCCACACTGACGCATTTGATTTGTAATGATGAGACGCTATTTCTCTAGTTGATGCAGTAGGATTTTCTGAAATAAATGCTAAAACAGCAATTTCTATTTCTTCCCTATTTCTCACTGGACGCGGCATTATCTTTTTTTTTAGAAAATGCACCATGTACGTTCAAATTTATTTCCAATCAATAAATAATTTTTCTAGGCACGGGTGGTTTGTTCGGGTATCTCTCACCAAACACAATACAAGCTTCAACAGCATTTTTAGGACACTCTCCATAAAATAAAAGTAAATTAAAATAATCTTCATTAGTCAAATTGTCCATATTAACGTTTACTTTTCATTAAAAAGCACAACAAACACACTTATTATAAATAATGTTAATTGTTTTGTTATTGATCATGGATCATGGCCTACTGTTTTGTGTTATGTTAAATATAATTTATTTAATTTTCAAATTAATTTTTCTCAATATTTTTGTTATGCAAGAACATAATACATATATATATATATATATATATATATATATATATATATATATATATATATATATATATATATATATGGTTGACTTCAGAAAAAAAAATTCTGTCGAATGAGCCTAAAAAATGTATAATATCCCATTTAAAAAATATATAACTTTGGTTTGTAACTTGAAAACCACTGGTTTAAATATTTTTTTTCTTCAATAAGCGAATGTCCCCCTTGATAAATAAATAACATAAAGAAATATCTAGTTCCCACATTAGTCCTGCATGCGAAAAAAAAATCTGTTGTGGCCAGCACAAGACCTCTCGCCATTTCCATATTAGGCTATATAAATATTGTATTGCACTCCCCTTTCGAACCGTCGTTTTATAACAAAATATTACTGACCTTTACCCAAATATGTTTTTTATTGTATTTAACATGTCTTCTGCACGCATATAATTCTAATTATATCTATTTTTCATTGTATGAGGAAGTTTCTAAATGCAGAGATTCTTCCAATTCATTAACCAGATTGGCGGTATTTCTGATGGATATATGCATTTGACCACAATTTTATCTATAATTTCAAATATTTAATTAATAAAACAATAAGGAAGATTTGATATACTTCCCAGAAATAGCTATCAGTATGTCACTAAAACTGTTGGTTTTTGACACTGACATGTGTCATTTACAAACTATGTTATAAACATTGGAAATTGTCAACTGGTTTCCTTAGTGCCTTAGCCTCTGCGATTAGATTACTCTATTACAGTGTCTTTATCTCTAAATCTATACAGGATATAATAAAAAAATTCAGTGTATTAGATGGAAAATTTTATGTTCTTCAATATTTATTAAAAAAAATCCAAAAAAATTATATTTAGAAGAATTTTTCTAAGAAACTACTACTTCCGGTTGTTCAATTGTTACCAAAACCTTTTCAGCTCTACCCAGAAATGTCAGATTGAGGAAACTGCAGTTAAATATTTTTTAAGTCTTATAGTTTTTGTGGAATCATGTCTACAACATCCAGACATACGCGCACACACACACACACATACAAACACACATACAGACATCATTTTAAAAATGTTATAATCGGATTCTAGGGACCTTAAATTGTGCTTATTCAATAAAATCTGTATATGCGAATTTTAGCATGAATCCAATACCTCTCTTATCGAGAGGTAAAAACGTCAAATCGTTATAAGTAAACTCAAATTTAGTCTTAACATTGTACAAGAAGAGAATAAAATTTCTTATATAAATAAAAAATTCATATAATTTTATCCTCCTCCATGAACCCATGGGCGGGTTCAAGCATTTATTCCAGCGCACTGTTTTATTATTATTATTATTATTATTATTATTATTATTATTATCATCATTGTTATTATTAGCAATGTCAAAACTTTCACGGAAGAGAATAAATACATGTAAATATAAAGGTACACAAGGCGGTAAATAAGTAGCAAGTAATTAATAAAGAAAATACTCACATTATTGCTATGTCCTGTGCAAATAAATTGTTTATTCTGCAATTTCTAAGTCTGGCTGATTGTTTTCATTATTAACTTCAACAATATAATTCCCGCCTTCACTTTCATCGCTAATGTCGAAAACTCTTCCTGTTTGACAAATTCTCCATGAAAAGTACTTTCTTGGCCATTTTCTTTTTTTCTCTTATTTTTACTGTAAATTGATGTTATAAGACTTGTCACACTTCAGCGGCTTTAATACAATTGACACTATAATTAAAATGTATCATTTTTAGTATGGTGAGTTTTATAATAGTCATTTGAGAATACCTGAAAGGGTGTGGTTCTAACAATGCAAATGAATGTGATATACAGAGTATCAGGACTAGTGTAAAAAAATTAATAGCATATTCCTGACATCATTTTGAGTAAAAAATGTCATATGAAGGTATGTCAGGAAACTTCTCGTTACACTTTCTTTTGTTTCTGTATCTCAGCCAGAGGCGTCTCATATGAGCAATCATGAAGGTTTTTATTCTTTTTTTTTGATCTATTAACATTTTTTCAACTTTACCTAAATATTACATACAATACAAAAATACACAAAAAAGTACTCTCGATAAAATTTAATAAACGCAGTAGTTTTTGAGATATTTTAATTTTTAGAAAAAATCAATTAAGAAACAATAAAATTCACACAAATTCATTCTTTGATGTCCAGCACGTCGATATTCTCTGGACTACGACAACCGTTACTTTTACAATATCTATAAATAAACACCATATCTACATATTCACCAACACTAACATTTTACACTTTTTTTTTAATTTGCAAAAAATTACTAATATTGAAAATAAGGTAATTAAACAATAGTTATAAACAGATTTATTTTTTGTAAAACTTTATATTTAAAAATGAAAAAATGTTAATAGGTAGAAAAAATTAGGATAAAAACCTTCATGACTTCCCCGTATGAGACGCCTCTGGTTGAGATACAGAAACAAAAGAAAGTTTAAATATGCATCTCAGTAAGTAGTATTCTCGTATCAAGTTTCAAAATTTTAGTGCAACTAGTATCAGAGTTATTAATAAAAATATGTCAGATGAGGTGCACTTTTAAAAGCCTGTAACTCTGTAATAAAAAGTTTCCGGACATACCTTCATATGACATTTTTTGCTCAAAATTAGTTCAGGAATATGCTGTTAATTTTTTTTACACTAGTTCCAATTTTTTATTTGGTGCCCCGGTTCGTAGTTATTGGAGTTCTTTTGTTTTTCGAAAAATCGTCATAACTCCATTAAAGATTATTGATTTTTTTTCTTTCAAATTTACCTTTAGGTTCTCTAATACATCATTTATAATTATTTTTATTTTTTTCAAATGACAAAATGGCGATTGATCAAAAATTTCAATACATGATTTTTTGATAACCACACCATCGATTTTCGAAAATAAAACATTTATAAAATCTTTAAACTATCAACTACAATATTTGTCATTAACATTTTTTTTCAATCTATCCAAAAAATGTATTTATTCATTTATTTGACTTATATAAGTGCAGTGTGTTCAGAAAAAAACCTAATTCAGAGTAGGCTATGAACACAGAAATGTGTGTCTGATCATTATTCAATTCAAAAATCAAGTCACAATTGATCGCGAAATGTATTTTTAAGGAGAAAAGATTATAAAGGAGGATACAGATTACTGCCATTCACCGTTTTCTAATTATTTCTATTTCTAAAATAAGGATACAAGAATATTTCTTTAGATAAAATTTTTGACAATATCTCGTGTCAAATAGACATGTAATTAAATATTTTAAAATTGATATACGTTTTTTTTTTTGTTCACTATGCAACATACAAAATTTGTAGTTTCGTATAACAAACTAATTTCCAATAAATTAGCCTCCATACGATTAACAAAAAATAAAAACATGAGTGTTATACATCTTAACAAACTTTAGCTTATATACATCATAATAGCAAAATCGCGATGCAAGCATGCCGCAGGGTTAAGTGTTAAAAGAAAAATATTAAACTGATATTTTAGTATGTATTATAAAATTTATATTTGTCAGATTTCCCGTGAGGTATTTTTCATAACTGATAGTTACTATTTTAGTGAAATTCATGAATAAATCAAATTTCATTGATTATGTACTATCTGTAGCACCGCCTTCCTGATGTCTAACTCACTTTTATTTAGTGGGGGCGCTCAAAGGCCCGAGCCTCTCCCGAAATACAATTACGTAATCATATTTTTAATATTTAATTTTGTTAAATATAAAATCTATGAATGTATGTATAAAAATCGAAGGAAAATGAAATAATAGTTTCAGTATTAAGTTACTAACTAGCTTTATTGTATATACTCATCGCTATGTAGCATTATTAAACCCCGTGGAAGTTATAAACAATTTATTTATTTAATACGTTTATTTTAAATATGGTTTTCACAATATTTATATTGGTCCAATCCGTTCATGAATTGGTTTTATGTGGTACAAGTGGATTTGAACCGAATTATGTTAATTACCATATTCTATATTTGAACTACTTTAATAACTACAATAATGGGAATCAAAGCATTCTCATAACTTTTTATAAACTTATTGATCTGTGTAACTAATAGAAAATCTAAATATAAAAAATATAAAAGTAATAGAGAATCTGCCATTCATCTGATTTGGCAATGTGCATCTATTAGCTATTAAGTGGGCTTAAAATTACAGGGTAGAAGGTTCGTCGGAAGATACGAGTAAGATTAATGCTACAATAGTTCAATTCATGATTATTTTGAAAGTATGTTAAGAGAATATTGGTTGGTGTATATTATGCAAAACAAAATAAGTAATTAAATATAATTTGAATGTAATTAAATTATGTAGTCCATAATATGTATGTAAAACAGTATAGACATTAAAGTTCCTGTATTCCTTGAAACAAAGAAACAAGAAAAAATATTTATAAGGTTTAATACAGTCATATGTGTATACCTTAAACCCATTACCCGTCCAACAATACACATCTCGAAAATCTTTTTTCTTTTTTTTGTTTTAAAAAAAGAATTTTGGTGTTGCAGTTTGCTACACTCACTATTTAATGTTATTTGCCCTGTATAGTACATGAGCAATCTGTACCTAAAATTATAATAAATCAATACATTAATTAGTAACATTTATTAAATGCAGGTACTTCATGTAAAATTATTCCTAACCACATGGTACAGGAATATACAAATTTTAAAGTCAGTATCACGGCAACCAATTAATCCACGCAACATTGTGTGTTGTTTATCACAGTAAAAGCTGGTTTATATAAGCTGTAACTTTACGCATTTACCTTAGCATTAAACTTTACATTACGCTGTCCGGCATGAATAAACCAATAAAAACAGTGTAGTAAAGTCCATCCTTTTATAATTTAAGATCAATCAATATTCATTAATCAATAATCAATATATGTAATCAATTTTAGTTATGATAAGTTACTATGTATTTTATTTGTTGTAAAAGTAGTTTAAAGTGCTGAATATAATGTAAATCCCGAGTATTAGTTATTTGTCATTCATATGAATCTAAATTTCTAAGTACAGTTGCACTCGTGCTTATGACATCATTATATTTTAACCTTTCTTTGTTGCAAGGGTGAGAACACCTTGTATTTGACTTTTATAATTCTTAGGATTGTTTTACACTCCTTAAGTTCTTAGTTCATGCTCAATCTGCATTCGCTACATCCGTTCTTAGAATTGTTTATTTCAAATGACTTACAGGGGACTTTCTTTGTTCTCTCGCTAAAAGCCCTAAATCATCATTTTTTCCCTTCCACGCCTTGATAGTATGGACGCGGGGATGAGCGACGGCAGACGGAGAGAACTATGTTCAATTTTGAATATAATATATGTTAGTTAGTTGAAAGCAGATCGTCAACTCGAATAGAGTTAAAAGCAGATCGCCAACTCGAATAGAGTTGTAACAACATCGTCAACTCGTAAAGTTGTATAAGACGTAGAACTAAGACTTCATGTAGATCCTCGATAATATAATAAACCTACACTATTTAATAATAACAAATCTTTGCTTGTTCGAACCTACAATTTCAGCTAAGCAACCGAAGAATCCTGAGATGATATAGGAACCTTAGCAAATTCTGGTAAGCGTGCAGACGTGTAAGTTTACAACAACAGGCCGGTAATGTCATTTTATATACAATCGACTTTATGTATCATATATCTACATAGAACAATTAACTGTGCAAGTACGGTATGAATTGGACATCTTTTTCAATAACGCTCATTTTTAGTCAAGACCATATGACAGAACTCTTTAATAATAATGTTAAATAAACAGTCGCTCTTCTGATTATTCAGCATTAGCATTATGCATTAAAAATCTGATTTGGCCAGCACATGACCTCTAGCCAATTCCATGTTTAAAACAGCAATGAGCTTTAAATAAAGTATCGCTTTCGGTTGATCGTTTGTAAACAAAATCTAATTTGTTGTTCCAATAATGGTCAAGGGACAACTGGGATATGTTGAAAAGAGTGGGTCTGCGGTTTTCTCTTATTAGAGTTGCTTTTTATCTTGTAGCTGCAGTTTTTTTTTCAAAATGGCCGCTAAACATATACCCGTTTTCATGTATTATGGTAAAGGTAATTTATGTCGAATAACGAATACAGTCATATTTGGTATCAAATTAAAACTCTAGATACTGCCAATTACTTTTAGCGTGTTAGTTATGTAAATTGATATGCATTCAGGGTGATCGGCGAAAGTCCAAGAATATTTCGTTTATTTTGAGAGATACAAAAAAAAAATGTCATAAATAAAGTTAAACTATACAAATGGACTTACATAATAATGAATCGTTTTGATATTCAATAGACGCGTATTGAACGGTCCATAAAATTGTATTTTGCACTGGGTTTTTATCAATTTATAAGTGTAAATTTTATATCACAGTGTTTATCGATTTAATATCGTCTATTTTTAATCAAAAACTGTGCCAAACTCTAAGTGAAAAAATCCTAATTTTGCAGTAACTAACAAGTCTTTGAGGTTGCCGCCCAGGTCTTGTGAAATGACGTCATAGTGTGCGTGCTACTCAACCGCTGGGCATGTGTCCCATGTCAGGATATAGGAAATGATATTAGATCAGTGAAGGCTTATGCGATTTTTAGCATGAATCCAATACCTCTCTTAGCGAGAGGTAAAAAGTGTTCAAAATACAGTTTTACAAATATATTTATACAGTGACCCACTTGAACAGTATAAATACGCGGTAAAATAAACCACATTTACACAAATTAGGAGAAAATAACGGACATTTCAGGTGTTATTTGTTATTACAACATAACATAACTTATACAAGCACGTGGCATGGATGAACAAATAGCGCTAATACTACAAAAACTTAAAGTTTTAGATAAAATTAGCAAAGATATGCAATCAACTAAACACGATAACCAAAATTTCCAAAGTATTTGTACAAACATAGAAATATAATATTCAGAAATGAAAGCCATTGTCAGTAAACAACAAATGACAATTGACTATCTAGATTCTAGAGAGTCAAGTCAAGAAGAAAAACATCGTTACGGTCTGCAAGAAACAGAAGAAAATAAAAGTGAATTGTTGCAAAATTTAATCCAAGAAATTAGCCGTAAGCAAGATACTTCACAGAAACCTAGACCAGTTTTAATATCATTCAACACACTAAAAATGAAAACAACGATATATGAAAATAAATACAAGATGAAGAACTCCGATATTTTCATTACAAACGACCTTAGTAAACAATAACTAGAAGAATGCCGAGCAAAGAGAACTGGACGACAAAAGGTAGATCAACAAAATATAAATCAGAAAAAACGTGATAGAGAATCGTCAGAGGAACTAGTAGGAACTCCACTGAAAATATATAAACAATATTCAATGAACCACTACACTGATAATTCGTCCAAAGCACAAAAAGTACGCCCACACATTGGACAACTAACAACCAGTACCATAAAGGAAACCTCACAGACTGCACAAAACGTAAATATTTTTCGAACCCATACAACACCAGATTCAGGTAAAACCAGAAGAGAACAAATTTTTTTCGAGGCCAACCATCTACATCTTCAGTCGAAACCGGAGGTGAGCTGCACAAAAAAAAATTTCGAGGCCAACCAACTACAACACCAGGTTCAGGCGATTCCCGTGGAGATGAAATTAGCTATTAATGCATTAAATACACCAACAACATACAAGTTAAGTAACCCCAATAATAATAATGATATTGGCAACACATCACTTATATCAAAGTCTCATAATGAAATTAAAATTTTGTTTTTAAACATATTTGGCTTTAACAATCTATATGAATTATGCAACCAAGACTATAATTTTATTTTGCAACATAAGGTTATATGCCTCTGTGAAACTTGGGCATCTAAACCTCCTAAAATACATCCCTACCAACTAAACGAATATGATCATTATATTATATTAGCTACTAAAGAAAAAGCAAAGGGTAGAGCCAGTGGTGGCATAATAGTTTTCTTTAAAAAAATATTTAAATTCTGCTTACTACTCGAAACACACTGTACTCTTTTTTTCAAATTATCTCTTGATACTATTGAGCTTATTATTGGTACAATTTATGTTTTTATATCACATGTGACTTTCAGGAAAACGTGATCATTGGTGGTGACTTCAATGCCAGATATGGTATACTTAATCAACTTGATGAAGAAGAATTCCCCCTAACTCCCTTTCTAGGCCATGTACGTAGATCTGAAGATGACAAAATTGACCCCCGCGGACGCAAAATTGTTGACTTAATGGAGGAACATACTGGTCAACGGAAGAAGCAATAGTAATGAGCAAGGTAAAATAACTTGTACATCATTTGGTGGGAAAAGTGTCGTGAATCTAGTATGGGTAAACCCTCACTGCTTACAATATTTCCTTGATTTTGTAGTATTTGATGACTGCTACGTGCTGTAACAACCCTAAGGGTTTTACAAAAGGCAAGTGTAACGCACCCTAGTTCGTCAGGAATGCGGCCGCCAGCTTTTAGACAGTGGAGTCGGGAGTGGGTTAGTACAATTTTCAAATATATACATAAAATTGAAATATTAAAAAAGGGGCTCCACGATGGTTGTTTCTTTTTAAAATGGTATACAACCTCGAAAATACCAATATGTGGAGGATAAGCAAGATATTCAATGAACAAATAAAGCTCCTTTTAAATTTAAAATGAAACATATTATATTAAAAGGTTTATTTAATACAATGAAAAAAACGAAGTAAACTGAATAAATACTTGACAGTAATAATACAGAAGTTAAATAATTGATAACAATAAAAAAATATGAATGCGAAGATATAACTCATGCCAGATATTAGCAGTACAATACTGATAATTTAGGAGAATAAAGCGCATCAAATAGGGGGTGCGTGGTGCGCGAATGAGCGAGGACCGTAAACGTCGAAAGAACGTATAATAAGTAAAACATAAAACGCAACAATAGGCACAATATGGGTGGTTGTTCGACCAATCAGGGTAATGCGTGCGTAACATAAGCCAAAAATTAAATAAACTTAGTCCTAACCCTTCTAGACCGAAACAAACCCTAAATGAGAATTTCTCACAATAAAAATTAATAAACTCGCTTGAGCTAGCATGTAACAATATAAAACAATAATCAATTCTCAGATTCAAAATTAAAACAAACGATGTAATCAAAATGCAAAATGTTATCCACAAATATCGGGGAGTCCCAATCCAACAATGTGTTTCCAACACAAAGTATCAACAACAATGTACAACCCAAAATAAAATTAAAAGGAACCAAAAAATAAAAGCCTAAAAGAAGAACTCATTTAGCATTGCCAATTGACAGGTCGACAAATACAACTTAAATGTTACTTTTACTAATTTAAATATTCACAATAATCAAAATATTAACACCAAAATACTATATAAATACTTCTACAACCGGGTTAAACAATATTATTAAATATAAATACCTTGGCTCGTGTTGGCTTTGAAGTATATCAATGATCGTAGTGCAATAAAATCCGGAACAAATTTCCGCGGGAACAATATTTCCCTTAACTACTTTTCTCAGTTAAATTCCCCAAATAACGGGCACGTTAAAATTCTTCCAACAATGCAAAAATCATAACCAACAATGAGATGTAGCGAAAGCGACGATCATAGTCAGAATGAATATATTCGCTCAAGTCTGCGAATGAGCTCAAACTTGCAAAAACGCATAAAGTATACAAATATAAAAATTTAACAAGCCTGACAACAGACGACCAGCAATGCTAAAGAGTATTAAATATTGTTTACAACAAGGGTAATACTAGGGACTAGTTTAAATTATCCTCAAAATTTAAATTACAAAAATAGACTGTAACTACTCCCCCTTCCTAAATAGAAGGTTGTCAACGACACCAAATACTACGATTCAAAATTCTCATCTATTGAGTACGGCTTTAAATCTTTGGCATGCCAAGCGCCATAATTCTTTCCTATATCATTTTCCAGTTCATAAGTCCAAGGAGATAACTTTTTAATAACTGTAAAGGGGCCAATATATTTCGGGGCTAAAGTCGAACTAAAATACTTAGAAGCATCGGACAATACATAATTTCTACGCCAAACTAATTCATTAGGTAAATATCGCACGTCTCTACGTCTTAAGTCATAACGACGCTTCGTCTTTTCATTTACTTCCTTCAAATGTTCTCTAACTTTAACGTAAATGTCCTGAAATGCTTTTCTATGCGTGTCTTTATCCTCCAATGAACCTACTCGATCTGGGACCGACTTTATCAGTTCGTCCGCAAATGAAATTTTCCTTCCAAAATTTATAAAGAATAGGGAAAATTTAGTACTTTCATGAACTGAGGTACACAAGATATCTTCTGCAGGTTATCTTCTCATTTATGTTGGTTCTCACCAATGTACGAGCGGATACTTTGTTTAAGGGTGGAATGTACTCTTTCGACAGGGTTAGCGTGAGCATGATAGTTGGCAGTAAACCTTATCTTGACGTTATACATATCAGCGAGCCGTCTAAATTCTTTCGAACGAAATTGTGTGCCATTATCAACTAAAATTGATTCGGGGCTTCCAAACAACAAAAATACATCGTTTACTAAATGTTTTATAATGGCAGTAGCAGTAGCTTTCCTGAGGGGGAATGTTAGAACGAATTTACTAAACGTATCAACTACAGTGAGAATATATTGATGTCCCGAAGTTGACTTAATCAAGGGTCCAATCAAATCTGTACTAATTAGTTTCCATGGTCTATCTACAATGAAACGTTGAGCCATAAGTCCAGCAGGTAGTTTTCTTTCCGTTTTATTAGTTGAACAAAGTTTACAATTCCTGACATAACAAGCTATATTTCATTGCGAGGCCAATAATATTTTTGTAAAATGCGATTGTAAGTTTTAAAAACATCTAAATGTACTGAAATAGGGGCATCATGCATCCTTTTTAAGATATTCAATCTTCCCGCATTAGGTATAACACGTTTCCAACGGTACTAATCGCTATCTAACCCAGGAATACGATTATTGTAATAATGGTATAACTTATCACCATCGATGCGCCATGCCGGAAATTTTAAAGGATTAGACAAGATATTATTTAACATTTTACTGTACCAAGAACAAAATTTCGTCTCTCTCTCTACGTTACAACTATCAACAATTGGCACACTTCTACTTAAGGTATCTGGAACATGATGGCCGCGGCCTTTCCTATGAATAATTTTGAAATTATACTGTTGGAGCCGAATAGCCCATCTCGCCAAACGTCCACAGGGATCTTTCAAATTATGAAGCCAACACAGACTATGGTGGTCAGTCACGACCGTAAAATAAGATCCTTCTACATATTGTCGCAATTCTTCTATGGCCCACATAACCGCTAAACATTCAAGTTCAGTTACAGTATACTTTCGTTCTAGACGAGTTAGTGATCTACTCAAGTAAAAAATTACTTTCTCTCCGTCACTAGTAGTCTGAATTAAAACAGCGCCTAAACCGTATAACGATGATCAGGATAACTCAATTTCGGAGCACTAATAAGATACTGCTTAATTTTAATCCACGCTCTGTTACAGTCATCATCCCACTTGAACTTAACCGATTTTCGGGTCAATCTATTTAAAGGGGCACAAGCTTCCGAATAGTTTGGAATAAATCTCTTATACAACTTGCAACACCGAGCATTCTACGAACTTCGGCTACTGTATGAGGAATAGGAATTTGCAAAATGGGTAAACAGCTAGTCCGGTAGCATTAACAACGTAATCTAAATATTTTAATTCAGGAACAACCAAGGAACATTTTTCTTTATTCAAACTCAAGCCCGCCTCTATAAGCCGTTTTAGTACTTCTTCGAGTACTTCCAAATGTTTATCGAAAGTATCGGATATAAAAATAATATCGTCTAAATACTTGAAAACATAGGGCTCTAGTCCTGGCCCTAAAACTGTATCAGTAAATCTCTGAAAAGTTGCTGGAGCTCCATGGAGACCAAAAGCTAATCGCGTAAATTGCCATAAACCACAACCGGGAACAGTAAAAGCCGTAAATTTCTTAGACTCTTCAGACAAAGGAATGTTCCAGTATGCTGACTTTATATCCAAACTCGAGATAAATTTAGCATTCTTCAATCTATCTAATATGCTCGACATATAAGGAAGAGGATACGCATCGCGTTGCATTACCGCATTGACCTTTCTAAAATCAACGCAAAAGCGCCACGAACCATTCTTTTTAGGAACCATCAGTATGGGTGAAGCTCAATCCGAATCGGACCTCTCTATAACTCCATTGGCTTCCATATCGAATAACTGTTTATCAATTTCTGCCTATACCGCGGGAGAAACAGGATAGTATCTCTGCTTAATGGGCATCTGATTAGAATCACTCAATCTAATATGATGTACTACTTGTTTGGCACAACCTAATTTGTCACTTAATTTAGAAAAATACTTGTGTACTACTTTTCTTAAAGCCTCCGATTGTATTTTATATAACGAAAATTTTTGACTATCTACGGACGACACGTCGCAATCTTTAATACTAAATTTCCAATTACCGCTACGCAAATCCGCTCATAACACTGTGCTATTTTAGAGGAAATTTTCTTATAACTACCCGAAGGTTTGTTTCCATCAAACTTTTGTACTAATCTTGTGATCTTCAGCAAATTTATACGGATATGCTGGTAATTTAAATGAAGAATTAATCTTTTCAAAAAAACTTACAATCTACCCTACCATGCAATAATAAACATGTAGTTTAAATTATCCTCAAAATTTAAATTGCAAAAATAGACTGTAACATGACATACATCTCTCTGATCACTTCCCATGCTCAATCTCATTATTGTTAACATCTCTCGAAAAGAAATCTAACTTATCGGTAAATTCCTCAAATTATAACAACTCTTCTGTAAATATAAAAATTTTAAAATGGAATAATAGTTGTAGAAACATTTTTATTAATACTTTACTAGAGCTAGCAATTCATGCTGCTTGGAGTTATTTGATCTTAATAATATATACCAGTTAATTATTAATTCTATATACACTGCAGCTTCCACTTCTAACATGATATCTTTGAAGAAAATATCACTCAACAAAACGTATTATAAACAGTCATGGTACAATTCGGTTTGCAAAGAAAAGAAGACAATAATGATAAAAGCATATAGAGTTTCGTGCTAGCGGTTTTGATAATGTAAAAAGGGAATATTACTTATCCACTAAAAATATATATAGGCAAACGTTAACACAAGCTAAAAGAGAATTTAGTGATAATTTGAGATCAAGATTATCAAATGCAAAAAATCAAAGAGAATTTTGGGATGCAGTAAAACCTTTCCGAAATAAAACTATACAAGCTAATAGTATTAGTATTGCATTATGGGAAAAATATTTACATAACCAATACTCTCAACATATGCCATATTACAATTTAAAATTTTATGACGCTGATCACTACTTACTAGATAGCCCCATAACAATAGGGGAATTGACTTTAGTTTTGAAAAAGGTAAAATCAAACAAATCTCCTGGATACGATAAAATCTCTAACGATTTCCTAAAAAATATCCTATTGCCATGGAAATATTTTCTTGTAAATTTGTATAATAAGATTTTAACCGACACACAAGTACCAATAGATTGGGGCAAAATTATTCTATCGATGCTACATAAAAATGAAGATATAAATGACCCAAACAATTATAGGGGAATTTCATTGATTAATAATGTAGTAAAAATTTTCACATCAATTTTGGCAAAAAGAATATTAAGCTGGGCTGAACACAATAAGATACTTCCGGAAACACAAGGGGGTTTTCGGAAAAACAGAGGGTGTACGGATCAAATTTTTACTCTTAGTGCTCTTATTGCGATTTCAACTAGAAAACCCGGGGACAAATTATTTGTCGCCTTTCTAGACTTCAAGTAGGCCTTTGATTCGGCAAACTAACAATGTCTGCACTAATAATGTAAAAGTTACGGCGGGGGTACAGCAAGGTGACTCTCTGAGTCCCTTATTATTCATACTATTCATAAGTGATTTCGATAACTTTTTTTATCGCCAGGCCACAGAGATATTACTTTAGATCGGAAAAACGAAACTATGTCTCTTTCTTATGCGGATGATATAGCTTTGCTAGCCTATTCGAAAATAGACCTACAAAAGAAACTTAAAACTTTAGAAAAATATTGCGTAGTAAATGATTTAGAATTAAATACGAATAAATCAAAAATCATAATATTCAATTTTGGTGGACGGTTCAAAAGCCTACAGTCATTTAATTTTATATATAATAATGAAAAACTTGAAATTGTTAATAACTTAATTTATTTAGGGGTCGTATTTAGTACTAACGGTGTTTTTTAAAGACCATTTAATTTCAGCTAAGCAAAAAGCAAATAAAGCTTTAGGCTATTCAAAGCAAACCCTAGTCAATAGTAGGTCCACTTCGTGACAAGATAAAATAATGGTTTTTGAAGCATGTGTAACAAGTAATTTACTATATGCAGCGGAGGTATGGGCTTTCCGTTATTTGCAGGAAATAGAATCAATACAAACAGCATTTTTCAAGTCAATTCTTAACTGGCGAAGGAACACTGCCAACTATATCGTAAGGCTCGAAGTAGGGAGATATCCACTAAGTTATAATGTCCAAAAAACAGCTATTAATTGGTGTATTAAACTACTGTACATGAGTGACGATAGATTTCCAAAAATTTGCTACAACCGGCTTCTTGCTCTATCTAAATTGAAAGAAAGAAATGAAAAACTAAATTGGGTATGTCATCTAAGGAACCTACTATATGGCCTAGATTTCAACTCTCTTTGGGAGTCTCAAAACTCAAATAATATAAAAGCAAATTTCAAACTTATTATAGATCTCATGAAAAGAAAATTTAGAGAATTAGATTTCGAAAAAATGCATGCCTCAACAAATTTTTCACATATAAATACTTAAAATCCTATTGGGGTATAGAGCCTTATTTGAAACTCAAAGCTAACATAGAAGCTTTGAGGCTAATTAGTAGGAATGACGAATTCCGATAATTTTGTTACGCGAGTTCCCGAAACAACTACCCGGATAGTACCCTTTACCCGTTAATTATCCGATACCCTTTAATTACCCGTTATCCTTTAAGTACATATACATAATTCGTTAATTTGTTAATTACCAGTTACCCTTACATTAGCAGTTTACTTTTTAATAAAATTCATAATTACTGTTTATATATATTTATTAAATAAAAAGTAACACAAATAAATAATATACTGTATCTCTATAAAAAAATTAAGATAAATTATATTAATTGCCTATGGTATTGTAATAAAAAGCTCTTCTTTTAGATACAATTTTTCCGGCAAGAAATTTATTACCCGGGTACATTATTTTTGGGTAGGTTCCGAGTACCCGGGTACACATAGTCATTCCTACTAATTAGTCAAGTTAGGGTGGCATCCACTTTAAGAATTTCTTTTTTTAATGATGGGGAGCTAATTATAATAAACGCAGTAAACAATTGGGAGTGCTGTAACTTAAATGTTTCACTTATTTTTTGAATGCCCCTTACACCGAGCACTCAGAAAATCATTTATAGATAAATATGTTCAGTATTTTAATAGTAAGTCTAAGCAATTGAGTTCTTTATTAATATAACAGCCGGAAACTAAATGATATTTATCTTTATACCACTCTGGCGTTGAAGGAACGGTTGCTGGTAACGGAGGAATAACCTTGCACTCCTTTTTACCTCTCGCTAAGGGAGGTATTGGATTCATGCTAAAATTCGCATACCCAGATTTTATTGAATAAGCACGATTTCAGTTCCCTAGAATCCGATTATAACATTTTTAAAATGATGTCTGTGTGTGTGTGTGTGTGTGTGTGTGTGTGTGTGTGTGTGTGTGTGTGTGTGTGTGTGTGTGTGTGTGTGTGTGTGGATGTGTGTGAATGTATGGATGTTGGAGGGACGATTCCTCAAAAACTATAAGACTTAAAAAATATATAACTGCAGTTTCTTCAATCTGACATTCCTGGGAAGAGCTGAAAAGGTTTTGGTAACAATTGAACAACCGGAAGTAGTAGTTTCTTAAAAAAATTCTTCTAAATATAATTTTTTGGGAGTTTTTTTTATTAAATATTGAAGAACATAAAATTCTCCATCTAATACACTTAAAATTTTTATTATATCTTGTATAGATTTAGAGATAAAGACACCATAATTTATAGAGTAAACTAATCGCAGAGGCCAAGGTACTAAGGAAACCAGTTGACAAATTCCAATGTTTATAACATGACACATGTCATTGTCAAATATTAACAGTTTTAGTGACATTCTGATAGCTTTATCTGGGAAGTATATTTAACTTCTCTTATTGTTTTAATAATTAAATATTTGAAATTATAGGTAAAATTATGGTAAAATGCATATATCCATCAGAAATACCGCCAATCTGGTTAACGAATTGGAAGAATCTTTGACATTTAGAAACTTCCTCATACAATGAAAAATAGATATAATTAGAATTATATGTGTGCAGAAGACATGTTAAATACAATAAAAAACAGTATTTGGGTAAAGTTCTGTATTTCTTTTGTTATAAAACGACGGTTCAAAAGTGAAGTGCAATACAATACTTATATAGCCTAATATGGAAATGGCGAGAGGTCTTGTGCTGGCCACAACAGATTTTTTACTCTAGCTTTTCCAGTCAATTGCTATATGTTTTGTTTATGTAGAAGGCAATGTTAATTTTATGTCTATTGTTATAATTTTTGTAATGTATATATTTGTAAAATTAAAAAAGAAAGATTACTGTCATTTGATTTTCAATTTACTTAGGTATGAAGATGTTTGTAAAAAAACTATTATAATCACTATTCGCGATTCAAATTAACTTATCCCGCCATTTTCTTCCTAATGCGTGACGTCACAAGCAGTCCACAGAACTGTCAGGATAATTGGGAACTTAGGCAGGTTAATGTTTTCACAGCATAGAAACAACAAGAAAGAAGAGTTATTTATACTACACCATGTTATTATTATTAAGGGAAGTATTTAGATATTTATGTGCAACTCCTAGCTCCAGAAATTCTTGTGAGGGCGAAGGAATCATCAATTCAAGTCATATAATTACTTGTGGATGAAAGGTATCACAAAACGAAAATGACATTTTAATTTTTGGTTTATGTCTGCAAATTAGTGGAATAAACAAACAATCACATGAAATAATGTTTTTAATTTGATTTCTAAGATATAAAGATGATGTAATACTTGATTTTTCATGATTTAATAATGAAGCACTTGACTATGGATCTTCATAATTCACAGGTTTTATAACACTTGAGTCTTTATAATATGTAGATGATGAAGTGCTTGGGGTTGGGTCTCCATAATTTGTAGATGTTGAAGCACTTGATTTTTTGTAATCAGCAGATGAAGCACTTGGGGTTTTTCATTTTTATATTTGATTATCTGTAATCACAATAAAAAATATAATACATGTCAAGTTAATACTGCATACATTTTAAACACGGTACGCATGCATAAAATAATATTTTAATAATAATTACAATATTAAAATAACAGGTACCAGTTCAAGATCTCTGAATAAGTTTCTCCTCGCCAGTCTCTTTCTTTCTTTAGCAAATTTTGCGAAGGTACCGCACTTACGTTCAAATATCTTTTTTTTCGAATATCCTAAATATTAATAAAAATAATATAACTTACAATTTTTTATATAATTCAAAAAAATATCTCACCTTTAAATAAATAATTATCCGTAGACAAATGTAAGGAACAAACACGCATATTGTTTGTTACATGCTTTCCAATTAGAAATTTAATTTGCCAAGCTTTTCTTCTATCAATCATTTCATTTACATCAAATTTATTTTGTATTTATACCATTTCCCCGGGTTTTGGAAAGTGATGAAATCTAATTGTCGGGCACTTAGTAGCTCTAGAGCTGCAACCTGGCACACAACAAAAAGTGCAATCTTTTGTAATTTTGGGTGAAAACTCCATAGTACCAACGATATCTGAAGTAAAGGAAAAGTAGATAATACATACATTAATTACATATGTACAAGGGCACGCTCTGGCAACTTCATATCTACGCTGTACTAGCAAAGTGAAGCCTTTCTGTTTCCCAGATGTTACAGAAAGAGTGGGGGAAGCGGGCCTAGTTTTGTATAGTGTGTTATGCGTGTTGGACGTGTTTTTGAAAATTTGTGTTATTTTAACTATATTTTTTTTATTAAAATGGGTCGTAAATGTTTCGCACCTAATTTTACAAGTGGTTATTAATCAAATAAGTGCAAAGTTACAATTTTTTCTGCACCCAAAGAAAAAACTTTGTTAGAAAAGGTGACTATTATCAGTCCGAAATTGTACTATTCCATTACATGACGGAATTTTTATGCATAAAATTGTTGAAAAAACTACCTGCATAAACTGCATACCTGATTTAAGGGAATCAGGTCATTTCAAAGAATATGCATTGATTAATATTAAAAATAGAGGCCGCTTAATTCATCTACATAAAAATATTTTTGATTTATTTAAAATCTAAGAATATTTTGTTAGAAAATATAAAATCTCCAAATCAGATCATCATTTATATATTTCGATTCTGTATCTATTATTTAAATTCTCAAAATTCTTTTTAGTCAATTATTTTCGATTTCGTTAATTAATTAATTTATTATCGACGTTGTAGTTTACTTTGCCACAAATCAAAAAATGGGGTAATATGCTTTTTGAAGTATGTAAATTAGAAAGATAAGTGAAATAAGTTTTTAGGTTTTCTCAAAAAAGCGAAAATCTAGTTTTATCCTGTATTTCAAAAACAAAAGGCAATTTGTTCCAGGCTGTACAAACAATGTTTTAATTTATGGTTTTATTGTATTAAGATTAAGTCAATATTTCCGGAATGGTAGTAAAAAATAATCCTTCGCAATCTAAAGATAGCAAAAAGTCCAAGTTACAAAAAAATTAACTTTTCTATTTCCTAGTAATTTTTTATTTATATACTGGCCAATCATAATTAAAGAATACTTATCTTCAGTTAAAATATTTTTTCCGTTTTAGTAAAAATATACTAAACTACATCCAAAAATTTTGCATTAATTTATGTTAATGTAAATAAAAACAGTATTTTTTCTGTATACATGCAATTATTTTATTCCCTTTTGTTATTATTTTGAAATTATTAACATATTTATGTAGTTGTTGAATAAACAAACAACAAATAAAATTTATTTACTAAACAAAACACAAAACAGTATTTTCATGAATTAACTCATTTAAACGCTTGATATACCCGGCCCGCTTCCCCCACTACTGCGGGAGACAGAAATGCTTCACCTTTTTGCTGCCTGTGTCCTCTCCTTCTATATAATACTTCGTGTACAAGGGTAAAGATATATGTAATAAAACAGCAGTAATCAATAATAATGAAAAACTTGAATGTGGAAATGTTAGGTTATAATATCTAAAAGACACACATAATACAAAATATGCATACAAGAAAACGAAATACTTAATTTATATAGTGTAACTGTTACTTAATTTATAAAACAGTATATATTAAAAGAGCATTTAATAAAATACTTACATACTTTGTCAATGTTGCACACGCAAATGTGTAGCGCACCATTATTACCTGACTGCTTCTGACGTCACAATTGTTAGTTCGGCAATTTACCACTAGATAGAGTTTTCTTAACTTGAATCGCGAATAGTCTATTTGAGAATGACTGGCAGTAATAAATCATTCTGTCAAAGACATTCCAGTGGCGCGCCAATAATTGTTTGCACAGGGATAGTCGAAATGACTAAATTCGGTAGAGAACTATAGTTTTAGGTCTAAGTTGTTTTTCAGGATGCATTAAAACATGTGACTGCCGATAATTGGAAAAACTGTATTCAACATGTCATAAAGGAAGAAGACCAAATATGCAAACTTGACCATCTGATAGACGAAACGATCGAGCCATTTATAATTTCAGTAGGACAAGATTCATAATCAGATTCTGATTTTTAATAATTTATGTATAAATATATAAGTATATGTAATGTAATATGTATATTTAATAGAAATATGACAGGTACCAATATCTTGACAACACACATGAAATAAGTATAAATTTTAGTATTTAACAAATAGAAATGTAAATATTGAATGTATGTATGTAAATATTAAATGTATGCAATATAATAATAATGACTGAGAAAGTTATATTTAAATATTAAAAACTTTTATTTTTAGTAAATGTATAAACAGATCACTCTACAAATCCTCTACGTCTATGACACAGTCCGACGAGGATTATCGGACGGCATTTCTATTGTTCGACAAGTAAGTTTCGTTCCAGGTACAAAGCGTGCGGCTTATTTTGACCATCCTAGTGTAGTTACAACTGATTTTTCTGGTAGTTTTATTTGCCGCATTGCTGGCAAAAATCCAATACTACTCTTGCAAATAATGATTTATTACTGCCAGTCATTCTCAAATAGACTATACAGGGTATTTACGGTCTTTTTGTTTTATTTTTAATGGGTGATACTACAGGTCAAAATAAGGCGAAAAACATTAAAACACCTTAATAAAATATTTATAATAAAAGAGATATGAATTTTTTTAGTTTTTATAAAGGGGAGGTAAATTAATGTTGAAAAAAGTTGTAGTAATCTATATAATGACAAATTTCACTCTTTTGTGTTTTAATTTGTTTATCTGTCAGTTGCAGTTTGTTACTATTTAATTGTGCACCGTCAGTTTCTAATTGATTATTGTTACTAATTGTGTAAAAGGTGAACAATGTACCATCGGTACTCTAATACGGAATTAGTTGTCATTTATGGGGAAGTGCATCAAAATTCAGCTGCAGCAAGTCGTCTTTACATAGAGCGATTTCCAAATAGGCAGAACTTTTAGACGATGTTCCCTTAAATGTGCGTCAAGATATGTGGTTTCTCCACGACGGTGCACCGGCGCATTTCAGTCGTCTCGTACGTCATCACTTAAACCATGCATTTGGAAATAAGTGGATTGGTCGGGGCAGTCCTGTTTCTTGGCCTCCGCGGTCACCTGACTTAACACCATTGGACTTTTATATGTGGGGACATATGAAAGACATGGTATACAGCACCGAAATTATCGACGCTGAAGACCTCCGTAACCGGGTGGAAGCAGCAGCGGCGGAAATTCGACAAGGCATGGGCCTTGCAACGTACGTTAATTCATGGATACGCCGAGTGAGACTTTGCATACAGACGCAGGGTGATAACTTTGAACATCTGTTATAAAAGCGCTTATCGTTCTGTTTTAATTCCATAAAAATAAAAACTAAAAAAAATTCGTATCTCTTTTATTATAAATATTTTACTAAAGTGTTTTAATGTTTTTCGCCTTCTTTTGACCTGTAGTATCACCCATTAAAAATAAAACAAAATGACCATAAACACCCTATATATGTATATACTATGTAAAAATTTCTTATGCCAACTCAATTTGTAAAAGAATACTTACACAAATAAATCTATCTATCTATCTAAATTTGTACTTAATTGATTATTTACGTTAATTGGAGTGCGGCTTAAAGTGTTTAACGTTGTGGAAATCTTTAAATCCAGGAAACTTCCTGCGACAATTTCCCAATTCTCTAAATAACGACAACTGTGAATCAAATCCTCTATAATAGAGCTTAAGTCCCAAAAACGAAACGCCTTACTTCTAAAGTAAACTTAAGCAGGATCACACAATGCCTATAATCTCCACTCGCAACGTTTAAAAAAAATTGAATTGCAAAAAATCTAATGCCAAATGTAACAGACTTAAATTTGTCCAATTAAAGCAAATTAGGGTTTAAGTGGGAAAAATTATAAAGTATAAAATGTTTAGGGTAGATACCACTCAAAACTGACCAGTGCTGCAAGTAGCCTAAATAGCGGAAATAATGGCACCATGCCCTTTCGAAATCTAACGCATGCGCAGACTTTGATTGAATGTTGAAATATCAAGGGAATGAAAGAATGCAGTATGACATTTGAAATGTAAACACTGAGATCAGAGAATGAAATGAATAAAGGTCATGATAACGATAAGGAAGTGAGAATCTGGCGACCGAGACGAAGGAAAATAAATGTAAACTAACGAGTGAAACACGCCAAGCGACATAAGGTAGGTTAAAATGAAATATAATATGTTAGGTGGGTGCGCTCACCCCCCTGTGGAGATTTTCAAGATAGAGACGCCTTTTTCAATAATTTAATTAAAATTATTAATATTTTTTAAAATTTGAACTTATAAATAATAAAATTATTAATACAATCTGCAATCGTTTTCATCCTAATATTTTTATTATTTTAATATACCTATTAATTTTAACATAAATGTATTAAATAGTAAGTTACATACATACATACATACATACATACATAAAATCACGCGTATCCCACTTAATGGGTTAGCAAAAACCCGAAAACAATATTAACAATAGGAAGAGACATAAGAGTACGAGTTCAGCTGACTCACTTCAGAACATTCTTCTTTCGCCTTATCCACAATCATCATAGAATTCCTACATAAGAACATATTAAAGTGACCGATTTTCGGTAGCGAATAACCGCATCCGTACCACAATAATAAGTAAGTTTAATTAGTTTTATTTGTTGAATATTATTTTCTTTTTCACATCGACAAGACACAAGTTGCAAATACACGCGACTGGCGTGTTTTCTATGCTACTGTCTACTGTATATTATTTTCTGTGACAGAGAAAAAAAGCAAATGCATTAAAAGAGAATACAAAAGATGTTCTTAAAATAAATACTTTTTTTACCAGTAATAATTCAGATAATTAGGAAGTTTGTAAAAAGAGTAACAAGTAACCCTGGTGTTGGATGAATTTAAAAAACTCAAAACTCGTAGGTTAATCTTTTAATTATATTATACCACAGAAAATATATTTTTATTACTAAGGTTTTATAACTGATTAATTTTTTATATTTTACTTTAAATAAATTACGAATTTATTATGGCGCCTTTTTACTGAGAAAAAAAACCGCCTGTGGATTTTCCTAATTACGCCACTGGATCGGAGGAAAGATGAACTTGGTGTCGGTAGAGGAGGAGGTGTACACATTGTCTGCAATGATCTGGCCATCAGCGCTGTGAAAGTTGACTTATTTCATTTATTAGTCCAAGTATATAATTATTGTATTGCACTTCGCTATCGAACCGTCGTTTTATAACAAAAAAATTACAGAATTTTACCCACATATTATTTTTATTGTATTTAACATGTCTTCTGCACACATACAATTTTAATTATATCTATTTTTTATTGATGAGGAAGTTCCTAAATGTCAGAGTTTCTTCCAATTCATTAAGAAAATAGACAGTATTTCTGATGGATATATACATTTTACCTTCAATTTCAAATATCTAATTAATAAAACAATAAGAAAGATTAAATGTACTTCCCAGAGAAAGCTTTCAGAAAGTGACTAAAACTGTCGATTTTTGACACTGTCATTTGCAAACTGTTATAATCATTTGATTTTGTCAACTGGTTTCCTTAGTGCCTTAGCCTCTGCGATGTACTACATTAAATTATTCTATATATTACAGGGCCTTTATCTCTAAATGTATACAAGATATAGTAAGAAGTTTAAGTGTATTAGATGGAGAATTTTATGTTCTTCAATACTTGTAATAACAAATATATCCAAAAAAAATATTTCGATTTTTTTAAAAATACAATTACTTCCGGTTGTCCAATTGTTACCAAAATCTAATCAGCTCTTCCTAGGAATGTCAGATTGAGGAAACTACAGTTAAATATTTTTTAAGTCTTATAGTATTTGAGAAACCGTGCTTCCAACATCTACACACACACACACACGCACTCACGCACGCACGCAAGCACGCACACACACACACACACACACACACACACACACAATGTAAATTACCAATGACAGGTAAACATAACCAACAAAACAAAAACACATGTAAAACAACAACAAATAAAACAATAATAATAAAAATAGGACACTAACAATACAACTATAAAAATAATGTAATAGTTATTTACATTCGAGTGCGTGTAAGTTGTATTTTACAGCGCGACAGCTTTGTTTAAGGCACGAGCCCTTAAGGCGAGTGCCTTATTAGCTGGAGCGATGTAAAATACTTCACGCACGAGAATTGTATCAAATTTTTTGGCCGACGATAATGAAAATCACTTTTTTAATGAGATAGGTTGTTCTTCTGGAAAGGGTTAGTTTGAAATACTGGGGTTAAGTCAATTTCCAAATTTGATTTTACTTACCTTCATTAGAGTACTTCTTCTAGCGAAAATTTATTTGTAATAATAGACGTTGTTTATGAC
This sequence comes from Ophonus ardosiacus, assembly GCA_943142095.1. Lineage (NCBI taxonomy): Eukaryota > Metazoa > Arthropoda > Insecta > Coleoptera > Carabidae > Ophonus > Ophonus ardosiacus. The sequence goes on along the minus strand of OW964824.1, from coordinate 37,915,763 downwards.
TGATAAAATATTTTTTTTTGCTCATGTTTTCTTCGTAATAAATAATAGGTAGGTGTCGATATTTGACATTTCAGCAATGTTCGCCTCGCATATTTGACAGGTATATTGATCGGTGACTATGTCGGTAGCGGCGGATTTTTACAATAATGACATATGTCGCTGCCGTGATTTTGGTTTATATAAATTAGTTTTAAATATAGGAAATGTTAAAGTAAAAAAAATAACTTACGTAGGTATTACTTTTTTACATGAACTTTATTATAGTAAAGATGATTTCTTTTCTAAATGCCCATAAACGTCCAGTGTATTTTGATTATTTTGCCGCATAGTTAGACAAGTTGCAACACAGTAACCGTAAAATGTAGGTTACACTTGCTGTGTACAGAGCTGGGCAGTAACTAGTTACTTTAGGAACTTAGTTACTAACTAGTTACTTTTACGTAACTTGTAACGTAACTTAGTTACTTTTTAAAATATGGTAACTGTAACTTAACTTGCTGCGGTAAAGTAGTTGGTAACTTTCCGGTTTTTAGTTACTAGTTACTTGAGTAACTTAAGTTACTAGAATGTAACTTAAGTTAGTCAAAGTAACTTAAAAAGTGGAATGTAACTTAGTCATAAAAAGTAACGGGGGGATTTAAATTTCTAAGAAATATTTTGTTGAGGCTGATGCCTTTTTTAGAAACACTAACTAATACAGTTTTGTTTTAAATAAATGTATGTAATAATTAAATTCAATATTATTGTTGATTGATTTCAAGCCATAATAGATAATAAAATAATTACATTCATTAATAATAGAGTTTTTGTACGGTAAACAGAAAAACTAAAAATACCACATTATTTTAACTTTTAATTCTAGAATTAAAAAGTCACTAAATGTTAAATTTGACTTATAAAATATATTATTTTCAAATATTTCCCTCGCTTAGAAATGATACGTTTTAATAAATTATAATTAAGCTGCCACTAAATCATCAAAATTATTCCAATTTTCAGGTTATACAAAATATAGTGTATTTTGTTCGTTGTTCTAAGGGTTGCAAGACTTGAATTCGTCTCATTTTTGCAAATTCCCTTCTCACAAGATAAAATGTCACTTTTAATTTTTATGTTATATTATAATGTAGGTCCGCAGGGCCTTTTTTATCAGATTTTTGGGCCCTAGGCCAAATTTTTTTTCGGGGCCCCCCTCCCTCTTTATAGTAAAAAACAAGTAAAAATATTTGTATAATTATAATGTAAGTTTATTTATTAAAGAAAAAAATAAAATTGCCTGCTGAGAGAAAAACTGATCAATTATACAGTACCGCATGCTCGATTCTAGTTTGAGGTGAAATTTTAGCGTAATATTTTGTTACTCCTCTCTAGGGACGGTTGGAGATTTTGCCGGTTCTCGGGAATATGTTAATAGCGTAGCGGGGCCCCAAATATTTATAAAAAGATACTTTTTCATCAAATTTTCTTAGATATGTCAGCGCGGGGCCTTAGATTGAAAATCGACGTCTGATCCGAGGTTTCCAATAAATTAATCATTATCCACTAATAAGTAAGTTTAGGTAGGAAATAATGTTTGCATGTTTTATACATTATAATGGTCATGTCATCTTAGAAAGAAAGTAGATTCTTTATATCTTGGTATAAGAAATCAAAATTGAAAAATAAATTAATAATTTTTTTAAAAATCACAGCAACCGGGCCCTGCGGGCCCTTTGTCAAAGCGGGCCCTAGGCCGTGGCCTCGTGGGCCTAGTCGGTAATAATGCCCTGTAGGTCCGTTAACATTAACAATAATAATCTGATTGGATGTTGCCAAGCAATAACGTTAAAATTTAGGTTAACGTAGTTAGTGCAAAAACTCCCTGATATGTATCCTACACAATAACTAAGTCAACAGTCTAAGTCTACACTTCACGCCATTAAAAGTAGTTAGAAAGTAACTCAAAGTAACTGGAACTTAAGTAACTTAGTTATTTTTTTTTGGAGGTAACTGTAACTGTAACTAGTTACATTTTAAAAGTAACTTGCCCAGCTCTGGCTGTGTATACAATTGTAAAATCCCATTACACTTCAGGAGGGCAAAAATTAATTTACAACATTCCAAGGTAGCCACACAAAACTTACTCTTACTACTTACAGCTCATGGCAAAAAACAACATTGATGTAGCACTAATACCAGAACCATATCAAACAGAAAATAAGATACGTGGTATACCCAGCCACATAAACGCTTACACATACGGTGAGGGTCATAAAAGATCAACTATACTAATTAGGAACAAATTGTTAAATGTTATATTATTAAATCAGTACTCAAATGAGGACTTTGTGGTTGTTGAAATCACGCTTGGCAATTTCAAATTCTCAGGACACCTTGATTCAACCCAGAATATACAGATAAACTTAAGGCACCTTGAGAGCTGTAGATAGTAATGCGAGATCATATACTTGGTTTGACGTTAGAACTAATCCACGAGGACGTCAAATGGAGGACTTCATCTCAACAAAAGGAATATATTTAATTAATGAAGAAAGTGAATTATTTACGTTCGACAACGGTAGGGGAAAAAGTAACATTGACCTCACCCTAGTCAGCCATCAATTACTCTATGTACTCAAAATCAACAAAACTCAATGATGAAAAAGGTACACAGCATAACAAACTAAAATACGTTATTAATGATGAAGATTGGGAACAATTCGACAAAAATCTAATAAAATCATTCAGTCCTTAGTGAATCAAGAAATTCAAGAAGAAGAACCCAAAGTTTTAGATGATATATTAACACTCTACATTAAACAAGTTTCAAATTTCGAGTCGTTTTTGCAAAATTATAATACTGCTATACAAACAGCATGTAAAAAAAGCTTCAAGATCTCAAAAGTAAAACGATACACTCAGAAAGGAAAGACTGTCCCATGGTGGTCAAACGAATTATCAGTTACGCGAAACAAGGTTAATATCCTGCGAAGAAGGTATCAAAGGACGAAGCACGATAAAAATTTGAGAGAAGAAAGGAAAAAGGAATATTTGCAGGAAAAATTTAATTATAAGCAAAAAATTAATAACGAAAAACAAAGTCCTGGGAGGAATACTGCAATATCTCGAGCAAATCAAACCCATGGAATGTAGCGTACAAGATGGCTGCCAATTAAACAAAATCGCCTGTAACACTTACTACAATCCAAAAAGAAAATGGAGACTTCGCAATAGACATTCACAGTACCTTGGAAGCAATGATAGCAGAATTTGTTCCGAGAGACAGTGTCTCAGATGATACAGAACTACATATGAAAGTAAGACTAGATATTAAACTACCAATATACTCAGAAGATACTCCAGATTTTATTCAAGAAGAAATAGAGGAAGTTTTAAAAAAATGAATCCTAAAAAAGCACCTGGTAAAGATGGCCTCACAAGTACAATATTGTATAGAATATTCGGACTACTACCTACATTCCTTACTGAAGTTTACAATCAATGTCTGAAGAGGGCGCACTTCCCAAGCAGTGGAAACAAGCAACAATCATTCCCATAATACAATCAGGTAAAGAAAACTCCAACGATGCAGGAAAATTCCGACCCATAAGCCTCATCAATGTAAGTGGAAAATTACTTGAAAAACTAATGATCAATAGAATAATGACATATTTACACAAGAACAATATGTTAAACAGTATTCAGTTATACTGGAACTAAAAAAAAAATTGCAGAGGACAGTTTTAAAGAAGGTAAAGTAGTTGTGATAGTAAGTCTTGATGTCAAAGGTGCATTCAACGCCGCTTGGTATCCTGCGATAATGAAAGAACTGCAGAAGTTTAAGTGCCCCAGAAATTTGTTTAACCTAGCGAAAAACTACTTCAGTAATAGAACAGCCGAATTGATATCAAATGGTATTAAAATAATTAAACCGGTAAATAGTATAACTCACTGCTGGAACTCGACTATTCACATAACGTAAAAACAATAGCTTTTGCAGACGATTTAGTTCTTCTAGTTAGGGGGAAAACAGTTCCTGAGGCTGAAAACGAAGCAAACATAAATTTAGTAAAGATAATGAAATGGGCCACAGACAATAAAATAACATTCAATGAAACGAAGTCTCAGCTAATGCTTGCCATAAGAAGAGTATCATTAATTAAAAGCAGGATAAAAATATTCCTACATTATAAGATCCTGAAACAAGTACTCACCATAAAATATCTTTGTATACTTATCGATAAGCAGCTAAACTTCAATGAACATGTAAGTTACATCACGAACAAGTGCCTTAAATTAATAAACATACTGTAAAAATCAGCGAAAATCAAATGGGGATTAAAACAAAAGGCAATACATACAATATACAAAGGAGCAATAATACCAATCTTGTCGTACGGTGCACCAGTTTGGATAACCGCCCTTAACAAAAAGTACAATCAGCGCAAAATAAAAAGAGTGCAAAGCAGGGCCGATCCTAGCGGGGGGCAAACGCGTGCAAGGCATGCGGGCGGCCAACTATGGGGGCGGCATTTTGGCGAATATTTTGTTGGATTTTACCCAATTAAAAATACTACTGGAGAGGGATTATACAACTTTGTATTAGATGAGTTGCTCCCTAGTTTGACATTGGATGTACAAAATATTAGAGGGCAAGGGTACGACAACGGCTCAAACATGCGCGGAAAAAATATAGGATTGCAAAAACGCATTTTAGATACTAACCCAAGAGCTATGTTCGTACCGTGTGCCACACATTCTCTTAACTTGGTTGTGAATGATGCTGCAAATTCAAGCGGTGAAATTTCTGGTTTTTTCATGATTGTTCAGGAACTATATAAATTCTTTTCAGCATCACCTCATAGATGGGATGTTTTAAAACAAAAAATTGATCAATTTTCTCTAAAGCCTTTAAGCGACACTCGCTGGGAGAGCAGAATAAATGCATTAACATGATTAAAGGAAAATCTAAAATATGTTCTCAATGCTCTCACTCAAATTTCTAATGAGACAAAAGATCAAAAAATTAAAACTATGGCCAAATCTTTGGCAGATAAAATTTGTTCATATAAATTCATATGTTCTTTGGTAACATGGCATGCTATACTCGAAAGAATAAATATTGTCAGTAAAATGCTGCAAAATTCGCAAATTGATTTAGCAGAGTGTGTGGAAGCATTAAAAAATTTAGAAAAATATTTGATTTCTATACGAAACGATGCAAATTTTGAAAATTTTCTTAAAGAATCATCTCTTTTAGCACAGAAACATGGAGTAGAATCTGAATTTCCAGAAGTTCGTGTAAGTAAAAAACCGCGAATGTTCAATTATGAGTCATGCGATGAAACAGTTGTAAATCCTAAAGAAAAATTTGAGATTCATTTTTATTTTGAAATTTTGGATATCGCCATTAATTCAATTTTCGAACGTTTCGAACTCTTAGAAAATTGCTACTCGCTGTTCAATTTTTTGCTAACATTCCATTCTGCAGAGCCGGAGTATCTAAGAAAATGTAGTATGGATTTAGACATTAAATTAACAGTAACGGAAAACGAAAAAATAAATAAAGATTTAGATGGAACGGAACTGTGTAAAGAATTGCTATCGTTTCGAGATTTATTTCCTAGTTATTCAAAATTAAAACCATTAGAAATTTTAAATAATTTAATTAGTCAGGACTTAATTCCTTGTTTTCCTAACTTATGTATTTGTTTAAGAATATTTTTAATGATAACAATAAGCGTGGCCTCTGGTGAAAGAAGTTTTTCTAAATTGAAACTTATAAAGAACTATTTACGTTCAACTATCTCCCAAGAACGATGTACTAATTTGGCTATTATTTCAATAGAAAATGAGATCTCTGAAACAATAGATATTTCAAATATAATACATGAATTTGCTTCTAAAAAATCTCGAAAAGTTTTGCTCTAAAATTTATATTTTTTAACAATTTAAAAATTAAGTAGATACATTTATTCAATTTTATTGAAGAAAATTTATATATTTCTGTTAAATTTGTAATTTTTTATATTTTCCATGTTTTTTTTATTGTGCTCTAAATAGGTAACTATTTAAACAAGTTTTTAATTTTATATATTCAGAATGCTGTTTTAGTTAAGCATGTATGTTATATGTATATGTAATGTATGTATCTATGTTTATTGCTTAGGTATATTTCTATGCCAAAATAAATAATATTTTTTTTGTCTACATGTGTTCCACCATGACATTTTTCTGTTTTAACACCCAAAAATAGAAAACAAAATTATTGACCGAATATGATATGAAATTTAAAAAAATGTAAGTGGGGGGGGGGGGGGAGGGGCGGCCAACTCAACATTTGCACGTGGGCGGCCAAGGGTCTAGGATCGGCCCTGGTGCAAAGGATTAGGATTTTGAAAGGTTTCAGAACAATCTCAACTGAAGCTTCCTGCATCCTAACAAGAAACACACTAGTCCTCATAAAACTTCGAGAAATAGTATGTGTGTACGACAAACTACAAACTACCAATGATGACAATATCGCGGGAAGAACACAATGTGAAGAAAAAAGTTGTTACGCGCGAAGAACAAAAACTCAGCGAACATTTATGGGAAAGTGAGTGGACAAACACCAGCAAAGGAAATTTAACAAAATGTTTTTCCCAGACGTAAATTCAAGATTACAAATTAAACTTGTGTACTCGCATAAACTAACAGTGATTTTAAGTGGATATGGCCGAATTAAAAATTATCTATACAAGTATAAAATAAGTGAAAGTACGGAGAGTATTTGAGGCTGTGAAGATCAAACTGTAAACCATGTTATATATAATTGTGAAATACTAGACAGTGAGCGACAAAAACTCATAACACAAATCAGGAGCAGAGGAAGAAGCTGGCCAGAATCAAAAGAAGATCTAATCAAAAGACACTTAAGTGATTTTATTGACTTTGTAAATTCGATAGACTTTTATAAACTTGTTTAATATAAATTAAAAAAAGGTAAAAAAAATAAATTAAATAAACGAATAAATAAAAAATAAAATATTTAATAAAATTTTATCTGTATGCTGTACAGTTTAAAAATATGAAATGCATATGGCATGAACACATTCACACACACACAAACACACTCGGTTGCGTGATGGCGGATGATGTGGATGTAGAAGTTGAAGAACAACTAAAAATATTATTGAATGTGGCAGAAAAAAGTGAAAACCTAAGAAGTGATGATAAACAGGGCATATTAAGTTCAGTGACTAACCTAAGAAAATTATATCGAGGTGAACTTAGCGACGCGCGAGTATATCCCTACCGTTCAATTAAGTACTGGGCAAGAAAAATCTTAATTTCTAAGAACGAATTCTAGCACCCTGAACTAAAATACAATGATTACAGGATATGGGGGTACTTGCCAATGCCCCTAGATATTAATTAAAGTATTAACAGAAATGGGACAACAAAATATTATACCTAATAGACAATTTATTTTAATGGTTATATGCTGCACCCCTACGGGATGGCCAGCTACATGGCTATATGGGGGTGATTAGTACGGTCCTTAGCTATGAAATAAAACTGATTTTGGAGTGATACAACGCGTCATTTTTTTTTAACTAATTTTGAAGTTACCTTTAATGTTTCCATAACGCGGTTTTGTTCAGGGTAAAACTGCCTCACCCCTACGGGATGGCTAGCTACATTACTATATGGGGGTGATTAGTACGGTCCTTAGCTATGAAATAAAACTGATTTTGGAGTGGTACAACGCGTCATTTTTTTTTAACTAATTTTGAAGTTACCTTTAATGTTTCCATAACGCGGTTTTGTTTAGGGTAAAACTACATCACCCCTACGGGATGGCCAGCTGCATAGCTATATGGGGGTGATTAGTACGGTCCCTAGCTATGAAATAAAACTGATTTTGGAGTGGTACAACGCCTCATTTTTTTTAAAATAATTTTGAATTTACCTTTAATGTTTACATAACGCGGTTTTGTTTAGGGTAAAACTGCATCACCCCTACGGGATGGCTAGCTACATGGCTATATGGGGGTGATTAGTACCGTCCTTACCTATGAAATAAAACTGAATTTGGAGTGGTACAACGCCTCATTTTTTAAAAATAATTTTGAAGTTACCTTTAATGCTTACATAACGCGGTTTAGTTTAGAGTAAAACTACATCACCCCTACGGGATGGTTAGCTACATGGCTATATGGGGATGTTTAGTACGGTCCTTAGCTATGAAATAAAACTGAATTTGGAGTGGTACAACGCCTCATTTTTTTTTAAATAATTTTGAATTTACCTTTAATGTTTACATAACGCGGTTTTGTTTAGGGTAAAACTGCATCACCCCTACGGGATGGCTAGCTACATGGCTATATGGGGGTGATTAGTACCGTCCTTAGCTATGAAATAAATCTGAATTTGGAGTAGTACAACGCCTCATTTCTTTTTTAAATAATTTTGAAGTTACCTTTAATGCTTACATAACGCTGTTTTGTTTAGGGTAAAACTGCATCACCCCTACAGGATGGCTAGCGACATGGCTATATGGGGGTGATTAGTACGGTCCTTAGCTATGAAATAAAACTGAATTTGGAGTGGTACAACGCCTCATTTTTTTTAAAATAATTTTGAATTTACCTTTAATGTTTACATAACGCGGTTTTGTTTAGGGTAAAACTGCATCACCCCTACGGGATGGCTAGCTACATGGCTATATGGGGGTGATTAGTACCGTCCTTAGCTATGAAATAAATCTGAATTTGGAGTGGTACAACGCCTCATTTCTTTTTTAAATAATTTTGAAGTTACCTTTAATGCTTACATAACGCTGTTTTGTTTAGGGGAAAACTGCAACACCCTACAGGATGGCCAGCTACAGGGCTATATGGGGATGTTTAGTACGGTCCTTAGCTATGAAATAAAACTGAATTTGGAGTGGTACAACGCCTCATTTTTTTAAAATAATTTTGAATTTACCTTTAATGTTTACATAACGCGGTTTTGTTTAGGGTAAAACTGCATCACCCCTACGGGATGGCTAGCTACATGGCTATATGGGGGTGATTAGTACCGTCCTTAGCTATGAAATAAATCTGAATTTGGAGTGGTACAACGCCTCATTTCTTTTTTAAATAATTTTGAAGTTACCTTTAATGCTTACATAACGCTGTTTTGTTTAGGGTAAAACTGCAACACCCCTACAGGATGGCCAGCTACAGGGCTATATGGGGATGTTTAGTACGGTCCTTAGCTATGAAATAAAACTGAATTTGGAGTGGTACAACGCCTCATTTTTTTAAAATAATTTTGAATTTACCTTTAATGTTTACATAACGCGGTTTTGTTTAGGGTAAAACTGCATCACCCCTACGGGATGGCTAGCTACATGGCTATATGGGGGTGATTAGTACGGTCCTTAGCTATGAAATAAAACAGATATTGGAGTGGTACAACGCCTCATTTCTTTTTTAAATAATTTTGAAGTTACCTTTAATGCTTACATAACTCTGTTTTGTTTAGGGTAAAACTGCATCACCCCTACGGGATGGCCAGCTACATGGCTATATGAGGGTAATTAGTACGGTCCCTGGCTATGAAATAAAACTGAATTTGGAGTGGATATAATAGGTATTTTAAAATCTTTAAATGTCAGTTCTTTTATACGACTATTGCAATCTGCGTAAATACGTACTAAATATGAAGGGTGTGAAAACAAATTTTTATAATAAGACAAATCTCTAATCGTTCTTCTGTATTGGGCGGAATAGTGCAAGGCAAATCGGTATTATTACATTGTTTCAGAGTTTTGCCTTTAAAATAATTTAATTTATTTTTGCATTACTTATTCTGTCTCAACAGGTACTGTTTTTTGACTTGCGCATCGAGCCCGTGGAACGTTCATGTTGCAAAGTTTATGTACACTTTTTCCTTAAAACAAATTAAGTATTCTTAAAAATCATATACATCGTAAATTGGTGTCTCCCAATAAAATATTGTTTTTAGCTTGTCCAAACCAATATTCCACTGCAGCATTGCGAAATCGTTCTTTTTGAGAGGTTACATATTTAGTACACATTGGTAAATATGGGATGTTTCCTTAACATGATTTAGGAATACGGAGCGTAGTTTCTGATCCTGGTATAAATTCTCTAATTTCCATGATATTATTATAAATATTTGAAAAAGTTTATAAAATAAACTTATTTTATATATTGCTCTACAGTTTATCTTCTTTTGCTATTATAAGGTCTTCATCCGATTCGCTTACAAAATCTTTATCTGTACATAGAACTATTAAATATATAAATCATTCTTTGAATTTAGCAATTTTTGTTGTGTACGTAAAATAAATATAAAGTTTCCAAATTACTTGCTAATCTTTTCTAATGAAGCCTTGTCCAAAACCGAAGCTATAAATTCTTTCAAAATGTTTTTAATTTTTTGTCTGTTACGTGTTTATTCATTGTACTTGTGATTATTTTCATATAGTAACAGCAACATAAATGTATTGCAATCTGTAAAGTACTATTAGACGTCTTTTACTATTCTGAACAAAAGCCATTTTATTCTATTATATGTACAAATGATTTAAATTTAGCTGGCCATATTGGAATGGATGTTATCATGGTTGCAATTTCACATTTCAAAAACTGAATACACTTTTTTTTAGTTCGTACAACCATGCGTTTCAAATTTTTATTGGGTGAATGTAGATCCTGTAGCATCCAAATATCCGATCAAAAAGTCATTTGTTTGACAAGATGAGACTACATATAATTGGTCCTGACTATAAATATAAATGCGAAATGGTAACCTGTTCAATATAATGATGATGTCTGTACTTAAGTAAAAGATCTATTATTTCATTGTTATGTCGATCATTTACACTTCAAGATTCAGAATTCTGCTTTCTTAAAGTTGGCATGGATTTTATATTTTGAAGATTACCACGATTGACTCTGCGAGGTGATGCTTTTAATAATATTCAACACCACGTACCTGAGAAGTAATTTTAGATTCATAAGAGTAGTGTAAATTGGAACTGAAAACTAGAGCTTGTTTATCTTTCTCGTTAAAATTTTTTTTATTAATATTTTAAAAAATTTAAAATTTAAATTTTAAATATTACAATTTTTCTCTTTTTTAGTTCATAGCTAAGGACCGTACTAATCACCCCCATATAGCCATGTAGCTAGCCATCCCGTAGGGGTGATGCAGTTTTACCCTAAACAAAACCGCGTTATATAAGCATTAAAGGTAACTTCAAAATTATTTAAAAAAAAAAACGAGGCGTTGTACCACTCCAAATTCAGTTTTATTTCATAGCTAAGGACCGTACTAATCATCCCCATATAGCCATGTAGCTGGCCATCCCGTAGGAGTGATGCAGTTTTACCCTAAACAAAACCGCGTTATGTAAGCATTAAAGGTAACTTCAAAATTATTTTTAAAAAAATGAGGCGTTGTACCACTCCAATATCTGTTTTATTTCATAGCTAAGGACCGTACTAATCACCCCCATATAGCCATGTAGCTAGCCATCCCGTAGGGGTGATGCAGTTTTACCCTAAACAAAACCGCGTTATGTAAGCATTAAAGGTAACTTCAAAATTATTTAAAAAAAAAATGAGGCATTGTACCACTCCAAATTCAGTTTTACTTCATAGCTAAGGACCGTACTAATCACCCCCATATAGCATGTAGCTGGCCATCCCGTAGGGGTGCAGCATATAACCATTAAAATAAATTGTCTATTAGATATAATATTTTGTTGTCCCATTTCTGTTAATACTTTAATTAATATCTAGGGGCATTGGCAAGTACCCCCATATCGTGTAATCATTGTATTTTAGTTCAGGGTGCTAGAGTTCGTCCTTAGAAATTAAGATTTTTCTTGCCCAATACTTAATTGAACGGTAGGGACATACTCGCACGTCGCTGAGCGACGCGTCGCTAAGTTCACCTCGATGAAAATTATATAGTAAGTTTAAAGAACAGTTAAGTGAAAAAATACAAGAAAATGCAAGGTTACAAAGTGAAAATAATGACGTGAATAAAAATAAGAAAGTTGATCAAGAGTGGCCACCTATTGGCGAAAAGCATCGAAACACTCACTTGGTAAAGACACTAGCAGAAATAGTCAAAAATACGGCGCAAAAAAGAAGTAGAAAAGACGTATAAAATAATTGTCAAAGCAAAACAAAACAGCTGAGGAAATAAAAAATCTCTTATGAGAAACAAAATTAATCCAGTTCAATTAAAAATTGGTATAAAATCACTCAAAACTCTAAGAAATAGTAATGTAATTATTGAGTCACCAAATGAAAAAGACATAGGAACTCTAACTACTAAAGTAAATGATTCTTGCAGAGGGATTCTAGAAGCAACAACTATAAAAGGTCTAAATCCGAGACTAATAATATATAATATACCGGAAGAAATACAAACAGAAACAGCTGAAGATGCAATTAACTGGGGGAAGTATGCAAGATTGTTGATTACTTCGTAATAAGAAGATGCTACAAATGTAGCAAGTACAACCATAAAGCAGAAAATTGTAGAGGCACACTAATCTGCTCATTATGCGCAAAAAATCCGAGAAAAAAATCATAAAATATCTGAATGCACAACAAGCAAAGATAAACAAAAATGTGTAAATTGTGAAAACTGGAACACGCACAATAAACAGAAAAAAATTAACTACAACCACTCAGCTCTGGATAGAAGTTGTCCCTGTTACCTAAATATATTAAAAAAACACGTTCAAAACATCAATTATTAATAAAATACAAAATAAATTAATCAAGCCAAACAAAACATTAAAAGGTAGGGACATCGACATAACCAACATTAAAATAATGCAGTGCAATTTACAACATTCTAAGGCTGCAACACAAAATATGTTACAGTTTATGGAGCAGAATGAAATAGATATGGCATTCATCCAAGAACCATACGAAACAGATACCAAAATAAGGGGAATACCAAGTCAACTAACAGTATTCTCACAAGAAAATGGAAAGAAGAGGGCAGCAAAAATTTCGAGAAACAGGAATTAAACATCATGGTTTTAACTCAGTTTTCAAATGAAGACCTGATAACAGTATAAATCACACACAAAAACTTAAATTATTTTGCAATATCGGCCTACTTCGACATAATAATAATAATAATAATAATAATAATTTTATTGGTCACATAAATTGTACAACAATTTGATGACAAGTCAAGTAAATCAAAGGAGAAATAGAAAATAATATTAATATAAAGCAATACAAATATGTAGTTATCATAGAGCACTGGCTTACGAATATTTCGATAGTGAAGTATTCAAATATTCTTGCACAGAGTAGAAGCAATAGTTTAGTAATTTTTTTTTAAATTTTTAATTTAAATCTATTAAAGTCCAAACTAATTATAGGAGTGGGTAGATGATTATACAAATCAACATTTATTGAATTTCTTGTACACATTTCTAATTTATAGTGTGTTTTTCTAAGAAGATCGGCAGATCTGGTATTATGCATGTGAATCTCTCAATTTTTGACAAGTGAGCTCTTCTTTTTGTGAGTATGTAATAATGATTCTATTATGAATATACAAGGCAAAATGATATATTCTTGGAATAGTTGTCGGCAAGGCTCTCTTGGGGGGGCATTTGCAATCAGTCTAACAATTTTCTTCTGCACCCTGAAAACTTTGATAGAGTGAGGAGAGTTACCCCAGAAAAGAATAGCATAGCAAATATGACTTTCGAAAAGTGCCATATAAGTGGTTCTTAAAAAACTTATTGAAATAAGCGATTTTAAAGTTCTAAAAACGAAAATAACACTAGAAAGTTTTCTGCATAATTTTTCGATGTGTGTAACCCATGACAGGTTCTTCTCGATATAAACGCCTAGTATTTTTATAGAATTTCCTTTCGCAACATTGCGATTTGAACTAATAATCAAATTTTGAGTTTTATTTTCATTTACCTTTAATTTATTAATAACAAACTAGTGATAAACCATTACCAGAGATGAAAGAGAAAATTGATTTAAGGTTTCTGGACTTTGGTGTGATGTTAAGAGTGTTACATCATCTGCATACAAAATACATTTTTCGGGATTTAAGACATCGCATAAATCATTGATATAAATGATAAACAAAACGGGGCCCAGGACTGATCCCTGAGGTACTCCATGAGTAATAGCACTGAAATCTGAAATAGAGTTATTTAATATGACACATTGTTTTCGATTAGTTAGATAAGATTTTAAAAAATCTAATGTAATGCCTCTAATTCCATAAACATTTAATTTCTGAAGGAGGATATTGTGTGACACACAGTCAAATGCTTTTGATAAATCGCATAAAGTGAGCTTAGTATGTTGCTTAGATTCGAGATTTATTACAACATTTTGAATAATTTCTTGTAGAGCTAATGAGGTAGAGAGTGACTTCCTGAATCCAAATTGTTGTGGATTTAATATGTTTGTTTTATCTAGATAATCTGTTAGCCTATTTTTAATAAGTATTTCTAATATCTTTCCCAATATGGGAATTATAGATATGGGCCTGTAATTATTCGGATCAGAGTCATCCCCTTTCTTATGGACTGGGATGACTTTTGCAGTTTTGAAGGCATCAGGGAAAATGCCTTCAGAAAAACAACGATTGAAAAGAGTGCACATAGAAGAAGATATATAAATTAACCTCGGTAAGTTAGAGGCAATAATTAATTTCACGAAAAAAAATGCTTTATTGATTGGAGTGGATAGTAATGCTATAGCAAATGAAGAGTGTGAATTATTCACCTTCAACAATGGGCGAGGTAGAAGTAATAGCATTCTTACCTAAAGCTTCATTCACAACTACTTTGAATAATTTAAATTTAGGAAATTTGAATTAAGAAAATTTGACATCATTCACAATACATAATTTTTAATAGCATTCACAACCACTTTCATAACCAAAAAATTAAAGATTAATAATAAGAAGTTTCTTTGCATGTCAGCCATAGAATGTCAAATACCCAGCTAATATAGATATGGACGAGCAGGTGATGTACAAATTTAATATTGTAAATAACTATCACCTAATCACCAACTACATACATAAATAATGACAAATTTTTCAAATTGAAATTGATTGTGAATGCTTATACATATATCCTATGTGCAAACTTTTTGAAAGTGAAATTGGTTGTGAATGATACTTAACTACGCATCATTTAGCGCATGCTATTCAAGATTGAAATTAGAAAATGAAGAAACCTGCTCGGATCACCGAATTCTAACCTACAGCATACAACTTAAAAACCAAAATAAACCAAATGCTACACTTCCAAAAAAATACATAATTAAAAAAGAAAAATGGAACACATATGACAAACACATACAAAAAGAATTTACAAAAATTTTAAATAAAAAAATTTAAATGAGATGTTAGAGAATATAGACACAGAACTTTCATCTAAATTAAAAGAATTAACCGACCTTGAAACTTTCTTAGAAAAGTATTTCAGGGCTCTAGATAATGCCTGCAAAAAGACATTTCCGTTTACAAGAACCACTAAGCAGGAAATGAGAAGAACAGTCCCATGGTGGACTGTCGTACTGAAAATAACACGAAATAAAGTCAACGCTCCTAGAAGAAGATATCAGCGCACAAAAAACGATGAAGACTTACGAGAACAAAGAAAAGAAATATATCTAGAGGAAAAGAGGAAATACGCAGGAAAAAAAAAAAACGCTGAGAAAACTAGATCATCGAAGGAGTACTGCAACCTTTCAAGCATCACAAATCCCTGGAGTTCAGTATATAAATTAGCTGCTAGGAAAAATAAAGCAAATTTCACTCTGAGAACTATAAAAAAAGATAACGGAGAGTATACTTCAGAAACAAAAAGAACACTTACTCAAATGATGGAAGAATTTATTCCTAACAACGATAAAATCGAAGATAACGAACATCACACGAAAATAAGAAACAATACTGCAGGCAGAAGCAGTAACAACAGATCCAGCAGAAGAATTCACACAGGAAGAAATAAAAGACACTAGTAAAAATTAATCCTAAAAAGCCCGAGAATCAATTTGGCTTTTGTCAAAACAAAGGGACAACAGAAGCAGTATTGGAACTCAAAGAATTTGTTGAGAGAAGACTCAAAGATAAAAAGGTCGTAATTCTCACCAGCTTAGACGTCAGAGGTGCTTTCAATGCCGCCTAGTGGCCAGCTATAATAAATTCACTAAAAAATTTCAGATTCCCAGGCAATTTGTACAACTTGGCGAAAAATTAATTCACAGACCTACATGCAATATTAGAGGTGAACGGAGTTAAAGTTGGGAAAGAGGTAAAAAGAGGCTGTCCACGGGGTTTTTGGAACATCCAGTATGATTCCTAACTAAAGTTGGATTTCCAAAAGCATACAATAGCGATTGCATTTGCAGATTACTTAATAATACTTACCGAAGGTAGAAGTATCCTAGAAACTGAAAATAGAACCAACTTAGAACTAAACAAAATAAGTAAATGGGCAAATGAAAATAACATCAAATTTAACGAAAAAATAAATCACAAATTATGCTTGCTACAAGAAAAAGATCATTAATTAAAAAAGAAATTAACATTTTCCTCAACTATAAAATCTTAAAACAAGTAAATAAAATAAAATACTTAGGCATAATAATTGACAATAAGTTCAGCTTTGACGAGCATGTAACATACATAACAGAAAAATGCAGTAAATTAATCCATAGTTTGGCAAAATCTGCAAAAATCACCTGGGGCTTAAGACAAAAAGCTTTACACACAATTTATAAAGGAGCAATATTACCTATTTTGTCATATGGCATTCCAGCTTGGTGCAAAGCTTTCCAGAGGAAGAAAAATCAAAAGAAACTTAAAACAGTGCAAAGACTAATAAATATAAAAATACTTACATCATACCGAACAATTTCTTATGAAGCATCCTGCCTACTAAGTGGAAGCACTCCTATCCTAATAAAATTAAACGAATGTGTTAGAGTTTACAGTAACATTAAAACTTACCCAAATGCCTTGGATAAAGACACAAAAAGTGCGATAAAAACAAGTGAAATCATCACTAGTAAAAATAAATGGGAAAATGAATGGACGGACAGTAAAAACGGAAGCACTACAAAATTATTTTTCCCTAGTTTTCAATCCAGATTGACATTAAAACTGCCTTACTCACCAAACCTATCAACTATATTAAGTGTACATGGAAAATTAAATAGCTATTTTCACAAATTCAAAATAAAAGATAGTGTAGAGTGCAAATGCGGTAGTGATTTCCAAACTGTAGACCACATCATATATGACTGAAATACTAAAAGATCATCGTACACTTCTGCAGAGCAGCGTCACAAGAAATGATGGAAACTGGCCCCCCTCACATAAGGACCTTGTAGAATTATATATGAAAGATTTTGTAAAATTCGTAAATTCTATAGATTTCAATACGTTACAGTCATTAAAAAAAAAATTTTCACCCCCCATCCCACAATATAGGAATAATTATAATGTAAATATAATTATAGATAAGGTAGATAATAGGTTAATTAGTTATAAATTTAAAAAATCTGTATATATATATATATATATATATATATATATATATATATCACATATGGGTAAAATACATTGTACAAATTTAAGATTTTTATAAAGCATGTAATATACTTGTATGGAGCATGCTTGAATAAAGAATAATAATAAAAAAACACACACACACCTACACACATACTCACATACGGACATCATCGTAAAAATGTAATAAACGGATTATAGGGACCTTAAAACGTGGTTAATAGGTAATAATGCCAAATCGAATGTGTACGTTTTTGTTGTTTACATACCGCCTCAAATTAAATTGGAAGAACTAAAACAATTTCTTGAAGCATTTAGTTCGTTTGATAAAATCTTAAATAGCAATGATCTATTTATCGGTGATTTCAATATACCTAATTTTGTAAATAATGATTCTTCCTGTTCAAAAGTACGAAATATTAATAATTTTCTTGTCACAAAATTACCTACAGTTTAATATTTATAATATTAATAATAGAATATTAGACATGGTTATAGGCAACATTGACTGTAATGTAAATGAATCTGAGGAAACTAACAAAATATAGACATACGTGCACCGTAAAAGTTGAAGGAATTCAAATTCAATAATAAAATAAATTTGTACATGAAACAAATAGCGAAACAAACTTTGTAAATAAATATTAAACAAAGAAATAAACTTGAAAGACGCTCGCTTACAGAAATGACAAATTGCTGGGCTGCCAACATAAATTAAATAAAATTCACTACAACTAAAGAAAATATTTATTATAAATATTGTAAAAATAATATAAATTAAGTATTGTTCGTACTTTTTATTGTACGACTGAGCTTTATTATTTTGAAATGAAGAAATTATATAAAATACATATTTTAAATTACTGCATAGTTACTTTTTTCTCATTATGTTGTCGAATTTACACTAGAATTAGCGTCTCAATGTCTCGAAATTGTTCAATTTTCAAATCAGCACAAAGCTGGATAGTGCACACTGTCGTCATGATGCAAGCTCGGTCTAGTTAAAACTTTCTTCGTCTATGGAATAAAGGAATTTTAAATGCTTGACTGGGGTATTTTATTAAGAGTATTTGGCAATACTGGTTCGTTCAGTTTAAAAATTGTAATCGCGTGG
Organism: Ophonus ardosiacus; assembly: GCA_943142095.1. NCBI lineage: Eukaryota > Metazoa > Arthropoda > Insecta > Coleoptera > Carabidae > Ophonus > Ophonus ardosiacus. The sequence goes on along the minus strand of OW964824.1, from coordinate 37,897,075 downwards.
TACAATTGTTTTTGTTTTCTCATGGTTTTGTGCTCATAACATGATTCTATAAGTATGTCTGGAAGAAAAAAAAGAAATAGTCATTTTGAACCCTTAAACTTTGAGTTATTAAAAATTCATAAAAATTACGCAGCAAAATGTTTTATTTGTTACAATATTTTTAAAAATACGGCCGCTTCAAGAAAATTTAAAATTTGTACTTGACGTTGGGACTTTTTGTTTTGCTAATGTATTTTTTTAGGAACATATGTGTCCCAAAGACAAATGTGTACGACAAAAATATAGAGGAGAAAGAGTCAGAACGAACTGAATTTGCAACACAAACATTTTATAATAATGTAACGTATCTACACAAAGTGTTTAACACATATAAGACGTTTTTTGGCGTTGAACCAGTTTCGTTATGTTTTTAAAACTATTTCGTACATGGCGTCATAAATGTGGGTATCGCTAAAATACAATGGCTGGTAGCACAAGCTCGATACTAAAACAGTGTTTTTGGGTATTTTAGTTAGAACCATAGCGACGCCTTAATACACCTGTTAAAACACTGCTTAGCATGAGACCTATTTTAATAGCGTTTTCCACTTACACATTCAGTGCGCACTGAGTGCAAATATAGCTGCACTGAGTGTGAGTGGCGTTTTTCACTTGCCTTTTCAGTGCGCACTGTTCAGGATTTTTATGTTTCACTTATTACGAAATCGCACTCAGGGCAACGTCAACTCGCACTCAGTGCGCATTTTGTTGCACCGACTACTATAGCAAGTGCGACAATTTCAGTGCAAATATGGCGGCGGAAGATGTCAAAAATGCTGTAATAGTATCTACTGTTGAAGGACTTTTATCTTCATCTTCGTCATCTGATGATGATATAACAGAAACGGCTCTAGACTATCTAAATAAATCAGTCCGACCCAAAATAATTAATTTTATACCAAGTGTAGTACATAAAAATTCTGACAAACAGGTAATATTTACATATATATTGTTTTGCACAATTAAAAAACTTAAATTTTATCAAGTTTCAAGAATCCTTCAGAATTAAAAGAATTACATGCTCCGTGTTAACAGAAAACTTTTCAACTTCGGTATTCTACCCAGAAGCAAATATTCATGCTGGTAGTTTATCATCCTCGGCTGAAAATCACATGTTATCATTTTTATGGTTAGTATGATTTGAAAAATAGTAAAAATGATATCAAATATAAATATGACCTCACAGGTTTGCGGGTAATAAATGTTCACTAAGGGATGTAGCTGAAAGATTTGGCATCGGCCAAACAACATGTTTCCGTCAAATAATCCGTGTAATGGAATATTTAGTTAATATTGCACCAAATCATATAAAATTTCCACGAACTAGAGAAGAAAAGGAAAATATGTGCAAAGAATTTAAGAAAGTAAACTTGAATTATAATATTAAAATACAACAATAAATTTTAGTTATATTATTTCTTTAAGATTTCAGGGTTTCCTGGTGTATTAGGTTGTATAGATGGTACTTCTATTAAAATACGGACACCAGCACATAAAATAAAATCGACATATGTGAATAGGCACGACATACCGTCGGTAACATTACAAGGAATCTGCGACTATAAACGCAAATTTATTGATGTTTTTACTGGACCTCCGGGTAAAGTTCATGATTCTAGGGTATATCAATTATCATTTATAAGTATGGAGTTGCCAAATATATGTAATCAAGAATATCACTTACTTGGTGATAACGCCTATCATCTAAGAGAATATTTAATGACTCCATACAAAGATTACGATAATATAACCGAAGAAAAAAGAACATATAATTATAAATTTTCTAAAACCCGTGTTTTAATAGAAAACACGTTCGGAATATTAAAAGGACGATTTAGGCAACTTTCATGTTTAGATTTTCACAAACTTGAAAAAATTACAAAATTTATAATAGCTTGTTGTGTCCTACATAATTTGTGTATAGAACAAAATGATTTAATGGAGGACATGCAAATTAATGAAAATAATGACGAAAACGAAGGACAGGAGGAAAGACAGGAAAGGGAAATAGTACTGAGACGTCTTGGAGAAATGAAAAGACAAACAATATGCCAATTATTGAATAATAATTAATTATATTTATCACATAAATGAAAAAAATAAACAACATTACATCGTTTTAATTTAAATGAAAAATTATTTTCTCATACTAAAGCAAATATTTTTTATCACTAAAGCTTTTTTTAAAATAAATGTAATTAAATCAGTCTTATTATTTTAGTTATTTCAGTCTTATTATTTTTTCATACTATCAATTAACATTTTCAATAATTCCATTTTTTCGTTGTGCCGTCTTTCACGTTGCTCTTCTTTTAAATAATGTATTTCTAGTAGCACATCTCTAATACATTTCTTTTTTCTTGGTGTTGTATCTTCATTTTCACGTGGTGTACTTTTGCTTGTAGTAGGAACGTCACAGTTAGTGTTTTCTTCTACAGGAATAGTTTCAGTATAATTTTTTGTAGGTATATTTTCATTATTACAAGTACTTGAAGAAGTCGCATCGGTAATTGGCTGTTTTATTATGACTGACTCTTTGAAGCTACATTTGCCAACTCCTCTTAAAATCTCTGGCTCCATGCTGTCATCAATAGCTGCAATTTTTTTAAATTCTTCTTCATATTCTATTGTCATACGGCTTGAACCAGATGTATTATTATTAATTACAGCCTTATTCTTTCTTTTTTTTATTGTTTTAAATCTATTTTCACATTGCAGCTCAGAGTAAGTTAATCCAAATATTTCTTTAATTTCTGCAGCTATTTTTTTCCACATATTTTTTTTTGTCTTGAACTTCTTTAGAGGTCCTACCATATTTAAATATGTTTCATATTTATCTAATAAAAATTTCGTGGCTGGCACATTCCAGTGAACTTCTACAATAAAATGAAATATTTTAAAATTAATCATTTATGATTCAAATGGCACAAAATACCACGATTACTAGACTTGATAGTGCTTCCTTCATTGGAATCTTCTTTTGTTGGTTCGATAGGTGATTCACATTCGGTTACGGTTAAATCAGAATCATTTGCTTCTGTAAGATCATAAATTATTTCCCTACAAATACAGATATTTAGAACTATAAATAATGAAAATTAAACATTATAAACCTTGAAGTGTCATAATTAATTCTTACAATTTTTTCCAACTTTCCGCAATCGATAAAACCGTTTCTGACAAGTTCTTTTATGTAGTAAGTAGCAAAGTAATTATCACCTGAAATAAAAATGTATAGGTCCGTATAAATATATAGTATTTTGGTGAGTTTTAAAATTTCACCTATTAGTTTCAAATAAAGTTCATTGTCAGGTGCTTCAATTGTAGTTATTATAGAATTTATTATAAATGACACCGTCGTCATATTTTATATTTATTGTCTTTTATGTCAATACATCTTTCAATCCCCGAAACTTCAACTTTTACACAAACAAATGTGAACTGAAATAGGAACGTATTTTCCACTTGTCACTGGATGGGTGCGCACCGTTTAAAAAACCAAAACGGTGCATGCCGTCATACATTGCACTGAGTGCGTACCAGTGCGCACTAAATTTTGGTAAGCGGAAAACGCTATTATGCTGGCTTCCCACGGCCCGTTATATTGCGGATCGCGTCGCGCCGCGCCAATATATGCGGACGAGCACGCGCTACAGACAAGCCCGCGCCGAACCCTTCCCACGGCGCGTGTAGGCCCGTGGTATGATCCCTAGTTTGATTTGAAGTGCCTTTCTAAAATGCCGGGTGGAGAAGATATCATCTACACCACTGCCCGTCTTCATAGAATCTTTAACTTTACTTCTCAATTTCCTATATGTTAACAGTAAGTTGTCCCTCTCCTCTTTTATGTCTTTCATCGGGATGCTACCATCTTTTAATGTTCTCTGTATTCTACTCCACGCGTCGTGCAGGTCGTTCCTATTTTTATGTTCAGCAGTCCTCGTGTTCCACAACGCTGGTTCATTTTCATATAAAGTTAAAAATTCAAAAATAACCTCGTTGGACCACTCCATATTTACGTTCAATCTGGAATAGAACTGAAATGCTCACCAATAACAATTGAAACCATCACGGGCGACGGATGGACACGCGCGCGCTCGCTTCGCGCCTTTGATGTTACCGACTTGCTACGGATCGTACGCGCCGCCGCAGATCAGGCCGCGCCGACTCGGACGGAACCCTTCCCACGGCGTGTTGGCGCGAGCTGGCGCGGTGCGGCCCGCAATATAACGGGCCGTGGGAAGCCAGCATTAGGCTGTTTTAACTAATATCACGGATATGAAAAAATATATGCGGCAACGTTGCAAATTATTCTTTACGCATGCGTGACAGGTTTTCCTACTGTGTGACAGGAGGAACTTATACAAGGTTACATTTTGTCAATAAATTATAAATAAGTGTAGATAAAACGTAAGTATTTTAAATGTAGATAAATATTGTTTATAATTTGTGTTTTACATTAATATTAATAATATTTTATATAATTAAACTATAATAGTATTGTAATATTGTAGGAAGATGGAATCTAAAAAAAATAGATCAGAAAATTGGTCACAAGATGAGAAAACGTTACTACTGCAATGTGTGAATAAGAAGAAAAGTATGATAGAGAGCAAAAGCAACGATATTCGGGTACAGAAAGAAAAGAAAACGGCATGGTTGGAAATTCAGGATGTGTTAAGAGCAAATGGGTATGTGAGAGATGTGTGTAGAATAAAACAGCAATGGAGGAGAATGAAATGTACGGCAAAGAAAAATGTTAGTGTGTATGAGAGGGAGAGAAAGAAAACAGGAGGAGGTTCACCACCACAAATGCCCGTAGAAATAGATTTTATTATAAAAGATATATGTCCAGAAGATTTTATAGTAGACATTTCAAAATATGATTCCGATGGTTGCGCGAGACAAAATGTCCAAAAGATATTTACTAACATTTTTCACGCAAATTTTGTTTGATTAATAAATTATTTTTATAGGAAGCAGTAACATTACTCGTCAGTATTACTACTATCACGGATGAACCCTCTTTGGATGCTCCAGAAATGATTTTAGATGCTGAAACTGGGTATGTATATATATATATGTATATGCAATTACATATTTTTTATTATATTTCTCGCAGATATATCATAGGAATTTAATGTTTTTAGCTAAAGTGTACTTTATTTCAATACATGATTAATTATAATAAATGATTAAATACACCTTTTTATGTATGTAGTCTGTCCTTGAATGTTGCACAAACATCAGATCCAATTGTGTAAACTTCCATATCCCCAGTCCTACCCTCTAAATCTAATACTTCTAAAATTAGTAAAAAGAGAAAACTATCGTGCTACGAAGAAGAGTTGTTAGCCATTGAAAAAAAAAAGATTTGCTCTAGACCAGAATCAGAAAATTGAAGTCCACAAAGAAGTAATGCATCAGTTATCAATAGAAAGAAAAAGAAAACAGGAAGAACTTGAAGCAGCAATTTTTAAAAGAAAGCGGGAGGAATTAGAATATATTTTAGTAAAAGAAAAATTAGACAAAAATTAATGTTAAAATTAAATTTTATTTTTATTAGTATATAAGTTCAACAAATGTTTGTAAATAGACACAGCAGACAAATACAAATTTTATTTAAAGAGTGAAATAATTCGTTTATCTTGTTAGTGAATGAATTTGAACACATATATCGCTTTCTAAAGATACAGGTAAGTTTCTAATAAATATTGTGAAAGATAAATTGGAACCGTTACAAGCCTGAAGAAATATTTTAATTTTCTTATTGGAAATGGCGCATGATGAATTGCTATCGAAATGTATTGCCACGAATAGCATTTATAGTCTGAGCTGGGGGATTCTGCTGCTCTGGCGTCACATCTTCGTCCTCTTGGTCATCTTCAGAACTCTCCAAATCAGAATCTGCAAAAATAAATAAATATATATATATATACAGGTGTCTCAATAAGCTTGCTCACTATTGGTAACTTTTTATTTGAAGAGGTACGAGGTTGGTTAAATGAGCAAAATTGTGCCATTTTATATTAGAAAATTGGTCATGTAGACAAAATAAAAATTGTGTCAGCGGTTCTCAAAATTTGGGACAATATATATATTTTTTAAATGGAACCATATTTTTTTTTATCTTATTGGAAAGAGTATTTTTTTCTCTTTCCAATAAGGTAATGTTGTTTATGTACAATTTTTTCAAATAAACGAGTTATTTACGGTTAAAAATTTAAATTTTTTAAACTATTTTATTAGTTTTTTAGTTAAGTAAGCCATGGAAATAATTGATTCTTTGTTTGTTTGACGTTCAATAATTTCTCCCGTAAAGTTCTCTATGTTTAATAATGTTTAATAACTTTAGAAATGAAGAAAAGTTAGATATGATCGTGCTATTTGGAAAGTTATATCTAGACACCGGTTACTTAGAACGGTCGGCTCTCTTTCCAAAAGAGTTTAAATGTGCGAAAGAAATAATGGCGTTCAATTTGAATATTTTCTTTGTTTTGTTATTACTGTAAAATAAATTAATAAAATAATAATTTTATAAAAGACAATTGTTTCCATAGTTTACTTGACCTAAACTAATAAAAGATCATTTTTATCTTTAAACGTAAATAACTCGTTTGTTTGAAAAAAATGTACATAAACAACATTACCTTATTGGAAAGAGAAAAAAAATACTCTTTCCAATAAGATAATAAAAAATATATAGTTCTATTTAAAAAATATATATTCTGTCCCAAATTTTGGGAACCGCTGACACAATTTTTATTTTGTCTATATGACCAATTTTCTAATATAAAATAGCACAATTTTGCTAATTTAACCAACCTCGTATCTCTTCAAATAAAAAAGTTACCAATAGTGAGCAAGCTTATTGAGACACCCTGTATGTATATATATATATATATATATATATTTATTTCCTATTAAAATGCAGACAGAAAGGCGTGATTCCCAACCACATTGCAACCAACACACCGATTACAATCCAAGATATCAACGGAAAATATATAGAACATCTCAACAACCACTACAACAGGTTAAGGAGAAAAATTCTAAACATAGAAATAGATGCAACCATGTCAACACTCAAAAAAACAGAACAAAATTTACAACAAATTGCTAATAAAATTATACAGGTAACACCGACCTATATTTTTCAAAATTTTAAATTTCACCAACATATTAAATACAATAAAACTTTTAATAAGATTAAATTAAGAAATCAAAATAAAATACAAAATTTAATAACTACAGAACGTGGCAGATTACTAACACAAACAAAATGGTTAAAAAATATAACAAATCAACAAATACCGATAGAAGTACAAACATTACTCAGTCTTGGACCCAAATTTTGTATACCACCTACACCAAAACAGGTTAGTGTTAATAAGCTGCTAAGTGATGTAGAATACATTATAGAAAAATATAACGATAACAACAAAAATCTATGTAGAGCGCAGGTTACCAATGTCATTACAAATTACCTAAATAAACCAACAACTAACACTTATATACAATATTTGTATACGTATACAAAAAAATTTCTAAAACAAAATCCCGATCTAATTGTCACCCAATCTGATAAAGGAAATGTAACAGTAATAATAGACAAACAAACATACAATAACAAATCCGAAGAAATACTAAATGACACAAACTCATACAAACGACTAAACCGAGACCCTACCAGTACTATACAACAAAAAGCAAACAAACTAGTATCCCAACTTAAAAACACAAATGCAATAACCCCAGATACAGCTAAAACACTTACAATATACAACTCCACAGCACCAAAATATTACGGACAACCTAAAATACACAAACCTACATTATCATTAAGACCTATCATATCTTCCATAGATGCACCTAACAGTAAACTAGCCCAATATATCACAGACAGACTGACAGACGCCTATGACAAAGACAATCCCTATTACATTAAAGACTCGTTTCAATTTGCCGACTTCATAAATGAATTTAAATTACCCGAAAACTATATACTAATCAGTTTGGATGTTGTATCGTTGTTCAGTAACATTTCAGTACAGTTAACCATCGATAGTATAAATGAAAAGTGGGAAATTATAACTGATTACACAACTCTTACAAAAAATGACTTCATTCAGATAACAAAATTCATCTTTGACACCAGTTACTGTGTCTACAATGGTCAATACTATAAGCAAACACTTGGAAGTCCAATGGGTGCAATTTGCAGTCCAATAGTAGCGCAATATGTCATGGACACACTATTAGAACATTGTATTCCACAACTAGACTTTGAACTGCCATTCTTGAAGAAATTTGTCGACGACATTGTGACAGCTGTACCTCGTGATAAAGTGGAACATATACTATCCATCTTCAATAACTACAATTCGCATCTCCAGTTCACAGTGGAAATAGAACAAAATAATACTTTACCATTCCTAGACACATTAATAACAAGAGATCAACAAGGCCTATTAAAATTAAACTGGTATACAAAACCCATATCATCCCAACGTTATGTCCACTTTCACTCTGAACAACCTCTACAAATGAAAATCAACGTCGTTCGAGCACTAAAAAACAGAATACTGAAGATCTCACATCATTCGTACCACCAAGAAAATTTACGTAAACTTAGAGAAGTGTTAATCAAAAATGCTTACCCAAAAAACTTGCTGAACGTGTTACTTTTCAATGAACAACAATTCAATACAATACAAACCGATACACAATCAAATACTGAAACCAACAATAACGACATACAGACTGACAATAACAATATAAAATACTGCTCACTTCCATACATAAACAAGATTACCAAAAACATAACCAACATAGTCCAGGACGACACAGTACGCATAGCTAACAAAAGTTGTCTCACAGTTAAAACAATATTCAGTAAACTAAAAGAAAAAACACCAAAAATGCAAAATTCTAACATCGTATACAAAATCCCATGTCAAAATTGCAATTTATGTTATATCGGGCACACATCCAGACAACTTTCTGGCAGAATTACTTCACATAAAAGCGATATAAAAAGAAAACCTCATGCAACATCCTTATCCCAACATTGCGTAACAAACAAACATACCATGGACTTTGACAATACAGACATATTAGATACAGAAAAAAATTACAATAAACGATCGTTTTTGGAAATGTATCATATACAAAATACCAACAATACTATGAACAAAAAAACTGACATTGATAACCTGAGCCCTATATACTGTAATTTGTTTAAACTTATTAATAACAATAGAATACTTCAAAACCATGATACTGAAACTTGAACGTTGACATGGCTACACCTATTTCAAATTAAACCGCTTTAAAATTTACCGCCCATTTCACATCCTGTACCAACATTACACCAAAACAAAATATAACTTGTTGCGCAACTACAACGTACTTAAACATGTGATTTAGTCAAAATTATTATTAGTTTTATTTTTGTAAATTTTAACTAAAATAATGTCAAAATTCTTCTGTTTTATAAAATCAATGACTTATAAACAACTTCACCAAAACGTAAGTTTTTTAAAATCAAATTATTTTATACACTTGTAAAATTATTTGTATTTTTACTTCAGTGTCCTGATGATGTGTAAAAAACTAAATACACGAAAGCTTGACAGATTTTAAAAGAAATCAACTTTAATTAAAGCCCACAATCCACTGACACACCCACGATATTTTCCTCCTTATATATATATATACAGTGTGAACACTGAAAACCGAGACATAGGCGTTTACTATGGGAAAACAGTTTTTTTCAAATATTATCTGTCCCGCAAGAGTATAGTGGGAGTTTTTGATATGGTTAGAAAGATTATTTAATTTGGCATCGAAGAGTATCTAAATACTCCTAATTTAATGCCATATTATTGAAATATTTACGAAAGTATAATCCTACTTGACAGTTATTACTTATAATTTACTAAAAACAGTAATCATGGAAACGTATTCGGTAGATGACTTGGTTAAATCAAGGCTCCATGTTATTTTTTCACTAGTTCAAATCCCTCCCGGTTCAAGTTAATATTTTTATTATTTTTATATTTATTTTGTACAATGTATTATTAAATAAATTACCAAATTAAAACAAATAACTTTTTGGTACGTCAAGTATTTTCTTGAATTTACTATACTATTTCTTTGTTATATCACTCTTAATAGTATTAAGCAAAAAACAAAAAGTAATCAATAATAAATAAACTCTCACACAGGTTTGTCCTGTGTTAGACTTTTATTGTCATTTTTCCAATGGATTTTTCATTAGAAGAAAAAAATAGTATAATTAAAATTTACAATCAAGGGATGAGTTTACGAGAAATTCGAGACTTTTTGCTAGTAAATATCCTGATAGACAAATTGCATCCCATGAACGAACTAGACGAATCATTTTAAAATTTGAAAAAACCGGTTGCGTTAATGACGAACATAAAACTAAACTTAATTATTTATTTGGCTTAAATTTACATATTTGTTTCACTTCTTGTACATTCAGTCAATAAAATACTTGATGTACCAAAAATTATTTGTTTTAATTTTGTAATTTATTTAATAATACATTGTACAAAATAAATATAAAAATAATAAAAATATTAACTTGAACCGGGAGGGATTTGAACTAGTGAAAAATTATCATGGAGCCTTGATTTAACCAAGTCAGCTACCGAATACGTTTCCATGATTACTGTTTTTAGTAAATTATAAGTAATAACTGTCAATTAGGATTATACTTTCGTAAATATTTCAATAATAAGGGATTAAATTAGGAGTATTTAGATACTCTTCGATGTCAAATTAAATAATCTTTCTAACCATATCAAAAACTCCCACTATACTCTTGCGGGACAGATAATATTTGAAAAAAACTGTTTTCCCATGGTAAACGCCTATGTCTCGGTTTTCAGTGTTCACACTATATATATATATATATATATATATATATATATATATATATATATATACAGGGTGTCTCTTAAATAGGGGGACATGGCTTAACCACAGATTCCTGAGGCTCAAATAAGACGATTTAACCAAACTTGCTTCTACCGGAAAGTGTACCATTTAGCCAGAATTCTGCTTCAAAGTTCTTAGAAAAAAAAATTAATTTCTCTTTTAATAATCGGACGCTTTATTCGATTTGGATGAAATTTGGTACGACAGTTTATATGGTTATAAGTCATCTTTTAAGGTGATATTTGTTATTATTAGTGAACCACTAGTGTATGAAACTTAGGTGTCCCAACATTAATTAGACCGTAACTTTTTAATTTCAATGCCGAAAACGTGAAATTATTTTTCTTCAGAAAGATACATTCAATAGTAAACTTTTCTCTCTCTGTGTAATTTGTGATATCTATTACGGTTCACACAGAAAAAAATAAAATCTGAGTGTCTGCACTGCTAAATTTTTAAAATAAATTTAATCTAGTAGTCTATCCAAATGTCAAACAAGTAATTTTTAATGACAGTAATAATTGTTTTACGGGTTGTCAAAAATTTTCTTCGCAATATTCTAAAATTAGTAACATCCGTTTGTTCAGCCTAATAATATTTTACTACTATTATTATAAATAAGACAATTACATATCTCAGCTTACTCCTAAACAAGTTGTGAAGATTGACAATTCGTTACTGCCATTAAAAATTACTTGTTTGACATTTGGATAGACTGCTAGATTAAATTTATTTTAAAAATTTAGCAGTGCAGACACTCAGATTTTATTTTTTTCTGTGTGAACCGTAATAGATATCACAAATTACACAGAGAGAGAAAAGTTTACTATTGAATGCATCTTTTTGAAGAAAAATAATTTCACGTTTTCGGCATTGAAATTAAAAAGTTACGGTCTAATTAATGTAGGGACACCTAAGTTTCATACACTAGTGGTTCACTAATAATAACAAGTATCAACTTAAAAGATGACTTATAACCATATAAACTGTCATACCAAATATCATCCAAATCGAATAAAGCGTCCGATTATTAAATGAAAAATTAATTTTTTTTCTAAGAACTTTGAAGCAGAATTCTGGCTAAATGGTACACTTTCCGGTAGAAGCAAGTTTGGTTAAATCGTCTTATTTTAGCCTCAGGAATCTGTGGTTAAGCCATGTCCCCCTATTTAAGAGACACCTGTATACACAGGTGTTCATTTTAAATGTGCCACCATTGCTATCTCGAGAACTATAAGAGCTACAAAAACCGTTAAATGGGCAAACAATTTCTATTATACAAGACAAATTTAGAGAACAGAAAAAAAATTTTTTTCGACCAGTGGTTCTCAAAATACGGGACTCAACTTTTTTATTTTAAATGTGAACATATTTTTTTTATTTGCTTATTCGATAGAGAATTTAATTCTGAATTCAATGATATAATATTATCATATCCTCACATAACGATTTTTTTGAGTAAAATAGATATAAAATTTTAAATTAATTTGATTAAAATATGATATTACTAAGAGTGCCATGAATGGAAAAACTGAATACAAGTAATTTTTTTAACCTGGAATTAGAGTGCTCTGAATGAAATAAGTGAATATTTTGTTTTGTTAAGTGATCATAACTGTCAAGTGAAGTTCAAAATAATTTAATTTAATTTTAAAAATGTATAATTTTACTCACATTGAAAAAGATGAGATGTTTCAAACATACATTTTATCAAGAAAAAATTCGCAAGCTGCAGTTAATATGTATAGGGAACGATATCCTGAAAGAGTAGTACCGTCGCGGAAATATTTCCGAAAACTTGACCTAATATTACGTGGTAATACCACTGCATTTATACATAAACCCAGAAGACCGGTGGATGAAAACAATGAAATAAATGTTTTGGCATATTTTAAAGCCAATCCAAGAGCTTCTGTACGAATGGACTCTGATGAATGCAGATTAAGTGTAGGGACGGTGCATAAAATTTTAAAACGACACAAGTATAAGCCATACAAATTCCATAAAATTCAACACTTGCAACCTGGTGATTATGACCGCATACTTGAATTTTGCCATTTAATCATTAATGAAGGAATTGATATTTTAAAATGTGTTATTTGGACGGATGAAGCAAATTTTTCCAATAATGGAATGTTTAATGTAAAAAATAAACATTATTGGAGTTCCGAGAATCCTATTATGGTACGTGAAAGAAGTTTTCAAAGAAAATTTAATATAAATGTATGGTGTGCAATTTTGCACTATACAGTGTTTTTTCACATGTATGAAGGTACTCTAACTGGAGATCGTTACTTAGAATTTTTAAGAAACAGACTTGATGATATATTGGATGATCTGCCATTAGATGTCGTTAGAAATCTACACTTTCAACAGGATGGAGCACCAGCCCATAATTCTCGTCAAGTAACCGCGTACCTGAATGAAACATTTCCAAATCAATGGATTGGTACCAAAGGACCCATTGCATGGCCTGCAAGATCACCCGATTTAAACCCTTTAGACTTTTTCTTATAGGGTTATTTAAAAGATAAAGTCTATGATACTGTGCATCAGAATCTACAACAATTAAAAAACAGCATTGAAAATATTTTGAACAATATTGACGGAAAAAAATTAAGATTAGTTAGAAATAGTTTATTTCATAGAGTACAGTTATGTATAAATGAAAATGGAGGCAATTTTGAACAGTACTTATAAATTTATAGGAGTTTATTTTATTTTTTAAATATTTCTTCATTATAATTAAATATTAAAATAAAAATTATAACAGTTTTTTTCATTCATTATACTTTTATTCAATTCTTTCTATCATGGCACTCTAATTATGCGTAAAAAACACATGTACATATTCAGTTTTTCCATTCATTGCACTCTTAGTAATATCATATTTTAATCAAATTAATTAAAAATTTTATATCTATTTTACTCAAAAAAAATCGTTATGTAAGGATATGATAATATTATATCATTGAATTCAGAATTAAATTCTCTATCGAATAAGCAAATAAAAAAAATATATTCACATTTAGAATAAAAAAGTTGAGTCCCGTATTTTGAGAACCACTGGTCGAAAAAAAATTTTTTTTCCCTAAATTTGTCTTGTATAATAGAAATTGTTTGCCCATTTAACCGTTTTTGTAGCTCTTATAGTTCTCGAGATAGCAATGGTGGCCCATTTAAAATGAACACCCTGTATATATATATATATATATATATATATATATATATATATATATATATATATATATATAATAATACCTTCTTTGCTTTGCTGCGCATTAATTCTGATGTTATGCAAAACTGCCATTGCAGATATTGCAGCTTTTGCAGTATCTAGCGAAAGAAGAATACCGTTTTGAAGAGCTCTGAAGGTTGCCTTCCACCATCGACCTTTAAACTAATAGACGCAGCGTACGAGCAAAACGCTTGTCCCGCCATAACGGTGCAGACACAGTATCTCTATCCTTCAATAGACCGGAAGTTAAGAAAACGCGGCAAAATAAAGAAATTGATTTGTCCCTACTTGTTATTGTATAATTCGTTTTATTATATATTTTTAATATAATCTTTATATACATATGTATATTATAAGGGACAAATAATAATTAATAAGAACTTACATATGAAGTGACACAGCTGAACCGCGTACGTACTGCTGACTGCACGAAATACACCGTTTCCCCATTATTTTGTCGCACACACACCTCACAACGCATATATTTACGTATATATTGACAGAAATAATTGTAAATGTTCTCCAAAAAAGTATATAATACGCAGTCACGAAACGTCAAATGTAGATTTTGACAACTATTTAGTGATAGAGAGCGATGTATAGAGATTTACATATGTCTGAAAAAGATGTACAATGAGTACGAACGTATGCGCAGTATACTTTAACTGAGAACTTCCGTACTGTTGGAAGACAGAATGTATATTTCTATCCTTTTATGTTGGAACATTATTCTAACTATAAAAGAATTGGAGACACTTGGTCCATTAGTTTAAAGGTCGATGCCTTCCACTGACCAAAGCATCTTTCAATAGTGGATCTTGTCCGTATATGAGATGAATACATACGAAATTATAGAGGATGGTACACTTACACCAGTTACACTAACTCCAAGCGATATTGTCGATATTAATATTACACGACCGTCTTTCTCTGGTACCTGTACGACAAAAAGACATTTAAATTCGTCCACCAAAAATACGCCTCAGAAAAAACCAAGAAAAATTAGTGACTATTTTGACCAAGTAAATTCTAAAGAGGAAAACAGCGCATTATCTAAATGCATATTTGGTTGCAATCTACCGTTTAGTGTTGTAGAGTCACCTTTATTTATAACTTTCATTAAAGCAATTCGTCCAGCATACTCAGAAAAAATCCCTGGCCGAAAAAAATTGAGTATAACGTTGTTACATAAATGTTACGAAGACTGTATTAATCGAGCTCATACTAGGGTAACAGAAGAATCAATCATTTTCCGTGACGGATGGAAAATTTCATCAAATAACACTAAAACTGTTGTCACAATGTTACCTAGTTCAGATGGAGCGAATGCATTTATTGAAGCTTGGGATTTAACAACTGAGTCTGAAACCGGCGAACAACTAGCTGCAATAATAGCAGAATCAAAAGAAATTGCAAAAAACAAATACAATGTTGTTACCTATGGTGTGGTTTCGGATAATGCCAGCGCAATGGTTAAAATGGGCACTCTTTTGAAACATTCAATGTGGCACAGCACTTGTACATACAGGTAATCTTCTAGCGAAAGACGTACTAGATAAAAAGTTACTTGAGAATGTGGTCCTTGTACTAAAGGAATTTAAGCAACCAGATTTTGAAAAACTTGTAGTGATGAGAGGGGGGCACAGAATTAAACTTCCAGCAGAAACAAGATGGTGTTCTTATCGTGACTCATTCAAAAATCTGTTAGAAAATTTGGATCATATGAAGCAGGTTATTACTGTTACGAAAAAGAAAATTAAACCGAAGATTACTGAATTAGTTTTTAGTGACACTTTTATAGATGAGGTTCAAAAAAATATAGAATTCTACGACCCAATCTGTAATCTTGTTAATACTTGTCAAAAATCAGATACTAATGTAGCAGATGCTGTAAATCTTTGGTTGGACTTACAATTACCAGAGACCTTTAAAAAAAATTGAAAAATAGACAAGAAATGTCTCTAAATGTGTATGCATGAACAGCATATTACCTCCATCCAACATACGACAACTCAAAACTTTCTTCAGAGCATAAAAAGAAAATAAACGCATTTTTACTCAAAAATTTAAATAGTGAGGGAATAGAGGAATGGGATAAGTAAAACAGGTATGGGTATTCTTATTTATAATTAAATAATGAAATAATCTGTTTGTGTATTTATTTACAAATTAGGTATATTTGCTACCCTTCACGAAAAGGAAGTCCGAAAACCTTTGCTGTTTTGGAGAATGGCAAAAATGGAATGTTCGGTGTTAGCTAACTTAGCAATAAAATTACTTAAAATTCCTGCCTCATCCGCCCAAATAGAGCGCCTTTTTTCTAATTGGGGGCATATTCATAATCTGCTTCGAAATAGGCTTACATTCATTAATTCAAAAAAGCTGATCCACATCTATTTTACCTTGCGAGCCGAAAATCTCGTTGAAGAACAAGAAGTAGAAAAACAAGAGGGAGAAGAAGAGGACTTTCTAACAATAAAAAATACACGCAAGTTAGAATACACATTTTTTAATGCAGTGTTATTCCATAAATAAAAAATAAATAAGCTAAAATTCTTATTCTTTTCAATAGACCTTCACCTATCCGCAATTTTTTACGTTCCCAGGTACATAAACTTCATTTTTGTTCGTACGTCTATGTAAAAATAAGATGTGAGATAATCATTTAATTCTGTGCTAACCTTAGATTTTGTGTTAATTATATTTGTCATTTCGATGTAAATTCCAACTTTGTATTAGCCTTTAGAAACAAACATTACTGTAACGATATAGTCTTATTTAAATTAAACTGAAGTTTTTGGAAATAATCTAATTCATAAATCTGTTATTTTCAGATATCTATTTTCTTTGTTAATAACTACTTTTCGACATTTATCAATTGAATTGCAAGCAATATTAATATTTATCTAATTGTAATAATAAAACTAATTTATTAAAATAACGTTTCTTTTTCATTTATCTCCATTCATAATTAAATATCACTAAATTCAAATTTAGCGCCCAATTTTGGAACTAAAATTTACGTTTTCTACAGTCAATCAATCAATCTTCTGGTTACTGTCTTCTTAACTGGAATAAAGTTTAGGTAAACTTCTTTTCAAATTGATCTAATATTTTACAATGAATAAATTCAAACTTTATTACATACATTCTCTACATTGTCTTCGCTTCTGAATATGACTACGTCATTGTCGACACTAAACAATTACATTGTCGACGTGAAATAGTCTACACGCCCATCCCTGAAATTTTCCCGTTAACAAGAAAAACAAAACTTATAACTTCAGTAAAGCTAACTATCCTGCACTATATCATTGTATCATATCTACAGATTGGTCATCTGTACCTACTATGTTCAATGTTGAAGATATAAATGTTCATTTATATAATATACTTGAAAGCTATTTTGATTTGTGTACCGATTTTTTCAAACAGACATTGTAAACGTTTCTATCCAAAATGGTTCACAAGAGAAGTAATAAAGTTAAAAAAAATATCTGAAGTGGACACCACATGACTTCCTTGTTCGCCTGTTACACTATACATATTTTGTTAATAATTAAAACATGTATTGTAACAGACCACAAAATATTAAAATTGCACGTATTTGACATTGACATTAAATTCATTATTTTTTTTTTGTCATTTTTTGTTCTAATTCATAGCAAACTTGATTACAGAAACCAAAAACACATAAATTTTAAATTTACATATCTCGCTTGTACAAAGAGCTCATTTAATCATACTTGATGTTTTCGACGCAGAATTCAATTCTCTAAAACTTTTATTTGAAGCATTTATTATTAAAATCAAAACAACACTATTTTTCTCAAGAAAAACTGATAACCGCTTCAAGTGAAGTATCACTTCCGGTTAGACCATTTTAACCAAAATCTATTATGTTATTCCCATTGATATAAAACTATTATATACCAAATTTGAAAAGTTTTAGATAATATTTTAATATAGTTTATCAATACAATCTATTGTAGGCTTTAAGTAAAGTACCACTTTTGGATAGACCATTTTAACTAAAATCTACTATGTTATTCCCATTGATATAGAAGTATTACATACCAAATTTGAAAAACTTTGGATAATATTTTAATATAGTTTTTCATTAAAATCTATTATAGGCTTCAAGTAAGGTACCACTTCCGGGTAGACCATTTTAACTAAAATCTATTATGTTATTCCCATTGATATAAAAGTATTATATACCAAATTTGAAAAGTTTTGGATAATATTTTAATATAGTTTATTAATAAAATCTATTATAGGCTTCAAGTAAAGTACCACTTCAGGATAGACCATTTTAACTAAAATCTATTATATTATTTCCATTGATATAAAAGTCATATATACCAAATTTGAAGGAATCAAGGTGGATCTGCAGGGTCTGTATTTGACGTGTGATATGATTCTGACGTTTCGTCATAAAAGTCATTTTTATGTGACTAATACATTAAATAAAAATGTGATGTGGACACCACATGACATCCTTGTAAGCCTGCTAAACTATACATATTTTATTAATAATTAAAATATATATATATATATATATATATATATATATATATATATATATATATATATATATATATATATATATATTATAACAGACCCGATCATAAAATTGCATGTAATTGACATAATTTGACATTGACATTAAATTCTTTATTTTTTTATTATTTTTTTTGTCCTAATTCATAGCAAACTTAATTACAGAAACCAAAAAGTATATAATTTTTAAATTTACATATCTCGCTTATACAAAGAGCTAATTTAATCATACTTGATGTTTTCGTCAATTCTCTAAAACTTTTATTTGAAGCATATACTTCTAAAATCAAAATAACACCATTTTTTTCAAGAAAAACTGATAACAACTTCAAGTAAAGTATCACTTCCGGTTAGACTATTTTAATTAAAATCTATTATGTTATTCCTATTGATATAAAAGTATTATATACCAATTTTGAAAAGTTTTGGAATATATTTTAATATAGTTTTTCATTAAAATACTTTATAGGCTTTAAGTAAAGTACCACTTGCGAAAGTTATGTAATGACTAAAACGGGAGGTACACAACTAGATGTTATAGCAGTCGTAAATACAAAATTTTAACTTTCTACGGCTTCCCGTTTTTCAGTTATGCGAGATACGTACATACGTACGTACGTACATAAGTACGTACAGACGTCACGACGAAATTAGTTAAAATGGATTCAGGGATGGTCAAAATGGATATTTCGGTTGAAAACTGGAAACCGAAATTTTTTGCGATTACAATACTTCCTTTACTTCGTAC
Source organism: Ophonus ardosiacus (assembly GCA_943142095.1). Classification (NCBI taxonomy): domain Eukaryota; kingdom Metazoa; phylum Arthropoda; class Insecta; order Coleoptera; family Carabidae; genus Ophonus; species Ophonus ardosiacus. The sequence continues at coordinate 37,877,519 of OW964824.1, read as the reverse complement.
AAGGAAGTAAAAACATAAAGTACGAATGCGTTACATCCAGTGTCGTAGTCATAAAGATTTAAATGAATTTAAATGCTTACAAAAAAAATTATTAAATTTCAAATTGATATTGCGTATAAAGATTATATAAACCACATTGAAGATATCATTAACATTGATTTCATCAAATTTTGGTCATTTATTTGACCCAAACGAAATAGTTCACGTATCTATACCTGGTTTAATGCATTTGGATAACACTTTTAATGACTCACTGATATAATATGTGCAATAAAAAAAGCTGCCCATTAAAGTTACATCTAGTGTTGATCAGTCACCAAATTTTGTTATTAAGGGCTGTAGATGGCTTTGTGGTTCCATTATTACATTTATTTAATTGTATGTTAGATAGTTCCACCTTTGCAAATATCTGGAAAACAGGAAGAATATGTCCCATTTACAAAACTGGTGACACTTCAGATATTAAAAACTACTGACCTGTTTCAATTCTATGAAATTTTGCGAAAATGTTCGAATCAATATTACATTACAAATTATATATGCACAAGTTAAGGTATTCGTATCATCTTTCCAACACGGTTTTGTTGAAAAAATATCAACTACTGTATTTTTGCTCGAGGAAGTAATTATATTTTATTACTTTACCCTGTATTTTGAGGTGCAAGAAAATAAAGAAAATACTCAAGAAAAGTTTAACGAAAAATTGTATTTTACTATTTTTACAACTCTATTCAATTATTCTATCACAACTACTATATTTTTTTTTACATATTTTTGTTATTGTTTTTATACAAAGCAAACTTATACCTATTCTATGAATCTCAAACATGCTCCCGGCCTTCAACAAATTCAACAAATTTTTACAATTCAATTTGTATTATGTATAATCTTAATTTACACTTTTGACACTTTGTATAGATTGACTTTTTATTCACTTATTCGCAACACTGGCACTATCGTTGATATTGGGAAGCGGGCACACCTTTGCAACCGCTCTTTTAATTACGCTGTAACATTTCATTTTAGTCCCTCGTAATTGTCCTATTCCCTTAATCTTATTCCTTATCCTTCCTCCTACTATAGGCCCTTAGTACAAACAGTTTTTAATCGTCAGATGTTGTTATGTAGCTGCAATATTAAATTCATCAAGTATATTTTTTTGAACCAATTATTAACGTACCTATTTTATTTAATTCTATGTTTTGACCTAAAGATTGGTCCATACTTATCAAATTATTTCAGTCTTGTCACCATGTATCATATTTCTGTAATATTTGACCGAGCGTTTGTAGGTAACCTTCAGTCTGACAGTAGCGGACAGTGATGTTTACACTGTAGCAGCTTAACTAAATTTTAAATATAAGAAATCGAGATACAATTTTACTTTTCTATTAAAGATTAATAATATCTGTACAGCAGTATTAGTAATTTACATTATACATACTACGAATTTATTTTATTCGCTCATTTGTCATAATAACAATAACATTGTAACTGAAGTTTACTATTGTGTATGGGTCTTTAGTTCCTATAGTTCTTTTTTTATTGGAAACAAATCCACTATTATGTCCCTCCCCTTCCGTTAGTTTTTTTGAGTTTTGACGGAGAAGAATTTCCGGCACTCGTGCGGTGGTCTCAGAGAAAAGGGGTAGTTGTTCGTCGGGGCGTACCTTTTTTTCATTTTACGACGTACGAGTAATAATTTTCCGGGTGCTACAGTTAATCCTGTGTGGTTTCGCTTTTCGCGGATTTTTGCGCCGGAACTTTATTATCGTTTCGTGTGGAGTCTCACGTGGTTCGTGAAGGACGTCCCTTCTTTGCCGATAGAAGTCCGACCCTTTGGAGGATCCGAGTTCTCATTAACCTTCTACGCCGTCCCTCGTGGACTTCGCCAGCTGGTGTGTTGCCGTATTGCTGGAGCTTCAGTGCTCACGCTTCAGAGACGTTCGACTATCGCCTAGCCCTCCCACTAATCCTGGGTACCCGCCGCCACTGTAGATAAGTTTTACAGTCATTATTATATTTTGTCATAACTATTATTGTTGCCCTGAAGTCGAGCAAAGACTTTCTTTGGCTCATAAATTGAGTAAACACTATTGTTGCATTCTTTTTTGGAGCGTCATGAATATTTTTTTATGTAATTTTATGAATTTTGTTGCATTCTTTTTTTGAGTGCCATGAATATTTTTTTTGTACTTTTATGAATATTGTTGCATTCTTTTTTTTTGAATGCCATGAATATTTTTTATGTAATTTTATGAATATTAATGTTGCATACTCTTTTGGAGCGTCATGATATTTTTTTTGTAATTTTCTGAATATTATTGAATGGTTATCCATTTTAAAACTTTGTCATTGTTATTTCGTTATTTGTGCCTGGCACATTGCATCGGTACTGTTGCACTTTGTAGTTCGTCCTCCGATATCAACTGGCTGTTCTAACCCTGCGTCTGTCGTTGGCCAACACTCGACGTATAGCTGTACTGTCGGGTTCGAGTACATCCGCGTCGCCTCGCTTATATTTTTATTGGAACTTTTAAATCCAACTTATCATTGCATGTTATGATACTCCTTTTTGTACCAAATACATTATTTATATAAATTATTTCATTCATTAAACAGTTTTATGTTTTTAAATTTGAGTCTCTTTTGCAAAAGCCTTTTGACGTTTTCAGGCAACATCAATATTAATTACGGTAAGTAAAAATTTTTCCAACCCTTTTCGTAATTTTCCGGATAAAAATTACGTGGCGCCCTGTCTCATTCCACTATTAAGTACGAACCCCTCCCGCCTCCACTGTTTAAAAGCAGCGGCCGCACACCACAACAACTCGGGTGCGTAAAAAATAATAACAATCGCCCACATAGCGGTTGCACGTCATAACGCCTTTTGCTGTTTTGATGCTGACGGCTCGGACGACACCATCGATGCCAGGGTGCAGGTCTATCACGCGACTCAGAACCCAACAAAGTGGTGGAATATTGTCTTCTTTGATCAAATGTTGCCTTGATTTGTTTTCCATTTTGTTCTTTGCTGCAGCTCTGATATATATTCCTTCGCCCATCATTTCCAGAAATGTTGATTTAATTGTTGTATTTTTTGATAATTCAATAATCTATTGTCTGGTACTGACATTAAATTGGGGTCTGCCAGAGACGTGAGTGTTCTTCCGATGAGAAAGTGTGCAGGTTTAAGTGGAAGTGGATCTGAGAGATCGGATGACATTTGGCTGATTGGACTTGAATTCATTACTGCTTCTACCTGATTTACTAAAGTTAAGAACTGTTCATATGTTAGATGAGCGTTACCAGCTATACGTTTGATATGAAACTTTGCAGATTTAATACCGGCTTCCCATAATTCACCCATATGGGGTGAATTGACTGGAATAAATTTCCAATTTATTCCTTCTATACTAAATGAGTTTTCTAGTGATATAGCATTGTCTGCAATAAATTTTCCCAACTGTTTTAATTCGGCATTTGCAGCAACGAAATTTGCTCCATTATCGGAATGTATTTGTAAAGGTTTTCCTCTACGTGAAATAAAACGTCTAAAAGTTGCAATAAAGGAATCTTTAGTTAATTCTGAAACTATTTCTATATGAACAGCTCGAGTTACGAAAGAAACGAATAACGCAATGTATGTTTTATAATAATAATTATTTCTACCATTTCTATCCTTGAGTAGAAATGGACCTCCATAATCGACTCCGCAATATGTAAAGGGAAATGACTGAGATACGCGTTGCGATGGATGATTACCCATGATTGGATAAATTGATCTAGGTTTGTTTCTAAAACAAGTTATGCATTTTCTAACAACATATTTTGATGTATTTGTCCCTGACAAAGGCCAATAATGTTCCCGTAGTGAAAATAATGTTTACTGTGGCCCTGTATGTAGTAATTTTTTGTGTTAGAATTCAAACAACAATATTGTAATGTGATGTTTTGCTGGAAAAACGATTGGGTGTTTTTTGTTATAATGAAATGAAGAATTCACTATTCTTCCACCTACTCTTATTAAATGATTTTCGTCTAAAAACGGGTTTAGTTTGATTACTTTACTATTTCGCTGAATTTCTGCTTTCTTTACTAAACAATTATATTCATTTTGAAATGATTCTCTTTGTATTATTTTTAATATACGAATTAGTGCTTATTCTAATTCTAACACAGTGAGAGGACCTAACTCGAGTGTTTGATTTGTTTTTTTTTTTTTGAAACGACGATAGCTTTTAGCTTGTTCAAATTAGAATATTTATTTAATTTCAAATTATTGAATGCATGAACATTAACTAAGACTGTACTTTGACTTTTAAGCTCCGGTAATTCTTCGCAATTAATATTGAATTTATTTGGCCAATAATTGACATCCTTTATTATCCAATCTGTCCCATGCCACCACTTTTTGCATTTCATAACTTGAGAAGGTTCTAATCCACGTGATAATATGTCGCTTGGATTTTCATTTGAATGTACATACCGCCAACTATAGTTTTTTGTTAATGTTTGAATTTCGGCTATTCTATTACTAACAAATGGTTTTAATAAATTCGGCGCAGTTTTGATCCAACTTAGTACGATAGTTGAGTCGCTTCACATCGTGCAATGCGTGTATTCATATTTGGATGATTTTATTACTTTATCTACTAATCGTGATGCTAAAAGAGAGGCACATAGCGCCAATCTTGGAACAGTAAGTGGTTTTAAAGGGGCAACTTTTGATTTGGCACATTAAAGATTGCTAACTATTTGGTTATTAAATTCATTGAAGGTTCTGATATAAAAACTTGCGCCGTATGCTACTAATGCATCACAAAACACATGTATTTCTTTTTCAGTAAAAGTTTTTATTGATACATGTCGATTTATTCTAATATCGTTCAGTTGTGCGAGTTCTTTCTTGTACTTATTCCATTGATAATTAAGATTTGAAGAGACGGGTTCATCCCATCTCAATTTTTATAACCATAATTTTCGAAGAAATATTTTTGCTTTTATTGTGCAAACGCTTAGCAAATCTAAGGGAAGGGATCAAATATTTGCGAAACACAGGATAGAGTTGAACGTTTTGTGGCACATTTGTGTTTAAATCTATACTAATTTCATATGTTAGTGTATCTGTAATACATGACCATACGAGTACTACGCCTAGAGTTTTTGTGGTTTCATCTTTTCCAAAATTTAACAGATCATTTGATGATTCTACGTTTAATTGGTGTAATATATTGTCACTGCTTTTCCATTTTCGTATATTAAAGCATCCTGATTTTAAAATTGGTGATACTGCATTACAATTTTGAATGAGATTGTCCATGTTATCATCACCTGTCAACATATCGTCGACATAAAAGTCGTTGGCAATTATTCGTGAAGCTTGAATATTTTGTAATTTATATTCTGTAGCTAATTGAAATAAACATCTTATGGCTAAAGATGGGGCTGATGTCATTCCGTACGTTACAGTGTTTAGTATATACTCTTTGATACAGCAGGGTTGAATCGCCACAGAATTTTTTGCAACTTTCTCTGTGTTGGATTTATGAGCACTTGGCGGTAAATTTTTTCTATGTCCTCGCTAGCTACATAGGAGTGTTCACGAAATCTAATTAAAATTGGTATTAAATCATTTTGAATTGTTGGACCTACCATTTACAAATCGTTAAGTGATTTACCACATGTCGTTTTTGATGACGCATTAAATACTACCGGTAATTTTCCAACCTAGAACCGTATTTTGTAATATAATACAAGAGGAATTTAATTTAATTTGTTCTTGCTTTATTAAATTCCAAAATACTTGTGCACCCAACAAAATATCAATTTTTGAGGGAATGTTAAAATCTGGATCGGCTAATTTAACATTAACAGGTATATGTAAATTTGAAATTTGAATCTTTCTGAGAGGAATTGACCCTCATATTGTTAATAACAAGTAGCAAGAAATATTCAAACTATATTCACTATATCGCGATTTTAATTGGAATGTAATTTTTGAATTTATTGATGAAATCGTTGTCGCGACACCTGATAGAGCGACATTTGTAGATGTAATTGGTAATCCTAATCTTTGGCTAAATTCAGTTGTAATTAAATTAGATTGGGAACCAGAGTCTAAAAGAGCTCTAGCTGTTTGCAACTTTCCTTTCGAATCTATGATTTGTACTAAAGCAGTTGCAAGTACCACTTGTGATTCTGTCATACGTGCATGATGATTTTGCGAAATTTCTGTTTCTAAAGAATTTTGCTTAGCCGAGTCATTAGATCCTGGTGTTTTATTGGAAACAGATTTTGGCTGCTTGTCAAAATGCAATAATGTGTGATGCTTATTGTTGCATTTCTGACAATATGTAGATTTGCAATTCTTTATTACGTAACCGGGGAGTAGGCAATTTATACACAAACGTTTATTTTTTTACATGCCCAAACTGTGTGCGAATCAGAACAAAATACACATTTCGCGTTAACCGCCAACAATGAATGACCACAATTTTTTGCATTGAATTTAAGATGATTTTTATCAGCAGGTGGAACAAAGTACGGTTTTTTAGAGTGGTATATATTATTACTTTCTAATGATTCTAGCATTTCAGCACGTATTTTGAAAAACATCAGACCCTAACAGGTTACTTTTTCTTTAGAGGTAGTATTAATTTCAATTTAACTAACGCACGATAATGCTGTGTAGATTCGTCTATTAATTTCCGTATACATTTTGCAGACTTTCTCTATTTTACGCAAATTAAATAAAGCTTTAACATGATTGTTTGCTAACATTCGTTTGTTGTCGAAACGTTCACAGAGCAACTTCCACGCTTCATTGTAATTGTTTGCTGACGTATCTAACAAGCTAATCATTTTAGACGCTTCGCCTTTTATAGAGGATTTTAAATATCGAAATTGTAAAATCTCATCTATGGATTTGTCATTATGGATAATTGATGAAAAAGTTTCTTTGAATTCTAACCAGTCACTGTAATTGCCATTGAACGTGGGTAAATTAATGGCAGGCAATTTGATATTACTTTTGTTAGAATGCAAAATTTCTACTTCTGGCAAATTTTCTGGCTTTTCTAATAGTTTGCATTTATTTAACAATGTTGTTGACCTAGCTAAAGCTGAGTATATGAGATCGTTAATTAATTTTCTTTTGATTTGCTCATATTCCAAATTGTCTGTTAGTGTTTCTATTTCATTTTGTATAAGTTCAAATTTATCTAAAAATACTTGACTGATTCTGTCACTTCTAAATTTCAATTCTATTTGTTTTGTGTAATCTATGCTATTATGTGCTGAGAATTCAATTTCTAACACTAATAGGTAATTTAGAAAACATTCCAAGTCAATTTTTATTGAATTGCGATTAATTTTTAAATCTGCAAGTTTCATTTCTTTTGATTTCTTTGACATTTACATAGACAGTAACAATATCAATGATTATGACAGCTAAGGTAAAAATACTACAGGCAGAATGAGTAATATTAGTGTTGTGTGGGTGCAAATGTGTGTATTTGAAAGGTACTCAGGTAATCAGAAATGTGTAGACTATGTTCGACAAGTTGTTAGGCTGGTTTCCAGAAAAAAATGTGAGAATTGATGATTGATTTCTTTCTTCGACAATTGTGCTACGTTCTAGTTATCAGCTGTAATGGGTAACTTCTCTGTTCATTGATGTATTTTCTTACTATCAGTTTGATTTACTATCCGGCCCGAAGGACCATATGTATTTTTGCTCGAGGAAGTAATTATATTTTATTAATTTACCCTGTATTTTGAGGTGCAAGAAAATAAAGAAAATACTCAAGAAAAGTTTAACGAAAAATTGTATTTTACTATTTTTACAACTAAGCGCTCACACGGTAAAATATATCATCATTACCGATGTCTACACGTGTTGTAAATACTGGCACATCCAGTAATGGGTAATATGCCGTGATGATTATTTATTTATGTACTTTTTGGTTTTTGTAATTAAGTTTGCTATGGATTAGGACAAAAAATAACAAAAAATGAAGAATGTCAATGTCAAATACGTGCAATTTTATGATTAGGTCGGTTATAATACATATTTTAATTATTAACAAAATATGTACAATTTAGCAGGCGTACAAGGAAGTCATGTGGTGTCCAAATCAGATTTTTTTTTAGAGTGTACAAAAAATTAGTATTCGAACGATACCATAATATTATAGTTTTACTTCAACCATCGCAGAATAGCAACCATTTATTATCAATATATATATATATATATATATATATATATATATATATATATATATATATATATATATATATATTAATAAAATTCCATAAAACAAAAGAAAAGTGAGAATACTTTTCTCCAAAAAGTTCAAGTGCTGTATCTAAAAGAATTTCTTTGACATAATTATTATAACAAAAAACTGATTATTACTATAGCATTAAATAACAAAACAGTTAGAGCATTTTAACTTTATGGAAAGAGATAACAAAAGGACAAAACTAATGTAGATAACTACTTCTGTTTTAAGGTATTAAATTATTTTCATAGCTTTCTATGTTTCATTTTCAATGGAATTTTAGTAATATGAGGACATATTTTGAATATAAATGGTCACCATTTTGCAATTGTTCAAGTGAACTATGATATTCGGTTATCTTTGTGAAGCTAATTTTATATACATTCTAATGAGCATTCTGAAAAAATATAAAAATACCGATTCCCTACACCAGATTTAAAGTTCCACCAATTTCCCCTATTTCTAGTTTAACTTTGCTCAGTAGTATTTTTTTGTATTGCTGAAAAGAAACGAAATAATTTTTCGAAGATCAACCTGTATACATATCGTTTTACATAATTAACACGTTAAAAGCATTAAAACGGGTATATGTTTAAAAAAAAAGTGACAGGCTACAGATCATGTGATCAAGATAAAAGCATCTCTAATAACCTTGTAAACATAATCCGAAGAGAAAATCCATTCTGTAGACGCACACTTTCCAGCGAGCATACCCCAGTGGCCTTTCTATAAGTAGAAAAGTCTGTTATATGAAATATTAGATTATATTTCATTGTTTTTTTTTCCGAAAATCCGTTAAGAGCTCCAAACTGAGTATCACTTCTGGTTTATCATATAAAGTCAAAATCTAAAATGATGTTTCAAATTATATAGGAGTTTTAAATACCAAAATTTGAGAAGTTTTGAACCATATTTTAATATAGTTTTTCATCAAAAACTGTTATGGCTTTCATATCAAGTACCCCGGTTATCTAATTTTACCCCAAATCAAATCAATTTTTATATATTGCGGAAAGCTTAATTACGGAAAATATATACATATTTTTGAAAGTTTGATATGAGTTATCGTTGGAGAAAAAAATCGTCACATACACACATACATCATTGTAAAAACAGTAAAACGTGTTGCAGGGACCCTAATTCGTTCTTATTCACCGAAAACTCACTATCGAATTTTTATCCGAAAACATTTCCTCCCTTACCTACGGTATGACGGCAGGTAAATATTGATAAATAGTTATATTCTAGGGTTACGGCATAATGCTAATCTAAGGTGAAAGTTACAGCTACATATACCGTACCACGTATTTGTCTATAGTCGTGTGTGTGGATGTTGGAGCCACAATTTCTCAAATACTGTAAGACTTAAAAAATATTTAACTGCAGTTTCCTCAATCTGACATTCCTGGGAAGAGCTATTAGATTTTGGTAACAATTGGACAACCGGAAGTAATAGTTTATTTAAAAAAATCTTCTAAATATTATTTGTTGAAAATTTCTGTTATTACTATTATTGAAGAACATTCTACATCTGATATATTTAAAAAAATTATTATATCGTCTATAGATTTAGAGATAAAGGCACTGTAATATATAGAATAATCTCATCGCAGAAGCTAAGGCACTAAGGAAACCAGTTGACAAATTCATATGCACATTATATGTTTATAACATAGTTTATTAATGACAGATATCAGTGTCAAAAATTAACAGTTTTAGTGACATTCTGAAAGCTTTTTCTGGGAAGTACATTTAATCTTTCTTATTGTTTTATTAATTAAATATTTAAAATTGTAGGTAAAATGCATATATCCAGCAGAAATATCTCCAATCTTGTTAATGAATTGGAAGAATCTCTGACATTTAGGAACTTCCTCATACAATGAAAAATAGATATAATTAGAACTATATTTGTGCAGAAGACATGTTAAATACAATAAAAACAATATTTGGGTAAAGTTCTGTAATTTTTTTGTTATAAAACGACGTTTCGATAACGAAGTGCAATACAATCCTTATATACATATAGCCTAATATGGAAATGGCGAGAGGTCCTGTGCTGGCCACAACAGATTTTTACCTCTCGCTAAGAGAGGTATTGGATTCATGCTAAAATTCGCATATCCAGATTTTATTGAATAAGCACGATTTAAGGTCCCTAGAATTCGATTTTAACATTTTTTAAAATGATGTCTGTGTGTGGTGTGGATGTGTGCATGTGTGTATGTATGTGTATAATTTATGTAGGGCCCCAACCCTTATTGCACAACTATTGCATCAGCCACTAGTAACTTTCCATAGCTGAATAAGCAGGTATCTGATGTCAACCTAGTACATGAGATTCACTAGGAATCTCATTTTGTGGAAAGTCATCTTAGAGATATGTCTTGCTTCGATAAATAAATGTACTTTGTTTAAATAAATAAACATTAATAAACTTTAAAATAAAATATAAATTATTTTTAAAAATCAAATCCTACGGATCCCTGATTTAATTTGTATGTCTGGATGTTGTAGACACAATTCCTCAAAAACTATAAGACTTAAAAAATATTTAACTGCAGTTTCCTCAATCTGACATTCCTGGGAAGAGCTGAAAAGGTTTAGGTAACAATTGAACAACCGTAAGTAGTAGTTTCTTAGAAAAATTCTTCTAAATATAATTTTTTGGGAGTTTTTTTTTATTAAATATTGAAGAACATAAAATTCTCCTTCTAATACACTTAAAATTTTTATTATATCTTGCATAGATTTAGAGATAAAGACACTATAATTTATAGAGTACACTAATCTCAGAGGCTAAGGCACTAAGGAAACCAGTTGACAAATTCCAATGTTTATAACATGACACATGTCATTGTCAAATATCAACATTTTTAGTAACATTCTGATAGCTTTTTCTGGGAAGCATATTTAATTTTTCTTATTGTTTTATTAATTAAATATTTGAAATTATACGTAAAATTGTGGTAAAATGCATATATCCATCAGAAATACCGCCAATCTGGTTAATGAATTGGAACAATCTCTGACATTTAGAAACTTCCTCATACAATGAAAAATATATATAATTAGAAGTATATGTGTGCAGAAGACATGTTAAATACAATAAAAAACAATATTTGTGTAAAGTTCTGTAATATTTTGTTATAAAACGACGGTTCGAAAGCGAAGTGCAGTACAATACTTATGTAGCCTAATATGGAAATGGCGAGAGGTCTTGTGCTGGCCACAACAGATTTTTTATTTTTGGATTCACTCCAGCACATTTTGTGTGGATCCTGGTGTGACATATAATACATTGTATTATATCGTCCTCCTTTGTTTTATCACATATAGTACAAAACCAAATAGTTTTATTTTGTACACTTTGCTTATCCTGCCAATCTTTGGTGATTTTGTTTTATTAATTTTTACCTCCCGCTACCCCAGGTAAGGGAGGTACAGGGATCGTGCTAAATGTCGCATATAGAGATTTTAGTGAATAAGCACGTTTTGATGTCCCCAGAGTCCGATTTTAACATTTTTTGTGTGTGTCTGTGTGTGTGTGTGTCTCTCTGTGTGTGTGTGTGTGTGTGTGTGTGTGTGTGTGTGTGTATGTGTGGATCCTGTGAACACGATTACTCAAATACTATCAATCAGAAAATTTTTAAATTTTGATACCCATTCTATACTAATGTGGGAAGAACTGGTTAGTTTTTTTAAATAACTTCAAATATAAAATTATAATACAATTACCTTTGTACATCATCTTGCCTATGCGTCAAACAAAAATATAATATTTTAATAAAAGTTTTGACATATTTAAACAATTGTCACTGTCAGAAAGCAATTACATTAAAATTAAAAATGAAACCGTGTTAAGGACATAGTATTGATTCTAACGAAATTAAGGTTTGTAAAAATAATATATTTTCCATCATACGTAAATATTAGATGTACAGGAATATCCGAATTAAGTTTGCTATGTTTGCAGCACTATAAATCAAACAGCTGTCAATAGGCACGTGCTATCGAAGTGTCAAATATTAGTTTACAACCACACATTAACGAAATGGATCATGTAAAGCAATAGATATATGCAAAGGACCTTAATATAGTTTGCAGGATTAGTAAATATGTAAGGTATATAAACTTATAAAATATACATGTTTATCTGGACGATTTCATATCTTTGTTCTCGAATTGCCATCTGTGGATGGAATCATCTTTTGAGTCACTTTTGATACTTTGTCAATCATTATTATTCATATAAGATAAGAATAGATTATAAATACGTGAATTAGAGATAGCTAAGGCAGATGTGAAGTTACCTCCAAACCGTAATCATTGTATTCTCTTGTTGATAAAATAATATTTTTTTTTTAAATAAGTTTATTAGAATAACTTATTTAAGTGACGCAGTCGGTAGGATAACCGAAAAGTAATATTGTTCGATACGCGTAAAACAAAAAAAAACGCGTCAATTCTTTAAAAACATATACGGTCAGTTTCTACTGCTTGCTCGGTATTCCTGTGAATGGATCCAAGAGCAGCTATACGCAGAGCCGTGATTAAATAAATCATAAGCAAGCAGATAAATCAACATCTCGTACACCGAGTGCCAGTACACCAACTTTTACATAGAGTCCGTACACCGACTGCTAGTAGACCAACTTCTATATAGAACCCGTATACCGAGCCAGGAAGACTCTTGGAATTCCAGTGACGATACTTAGTAGTCAATAATACAACGCAATACAAACACAAAAGTCTTTTTATTAATGAAAAATGACAAGTATATATTTATTTCAGACACATCAATCAATAGTAACAAAAACATTTCATGGACTCTCTGATAATATTTTTCATCATATGTAATCAAGAAAACTTGTTGAATGAGTATATCTCAACACCCCTTCTCGCTTCAGCAAGTTTGACTTATTGTAGTCCCATTCTTCTGGTTAATTCCAGAAAACGCTTTTTTTGCCAAGGGTTTGTTCAGCAGATCTGCCACCATTTCTGTTGATGGACAGTATGTAACATCGATCACCGCTTTTTATTTCAAATCTCGAAGCATATGATGACGGACGTCTATGTGCTTGGCTCGAGCTTCGCTCCTGTCCATATCAATTAAATAGATACACCCTTGATTGTCTTCGTAGATAGTTGTTGGACCTACGGCAAGCACACCCATGTCTTGTAGCAATCGTCTCAGCCAAAGCAGTTCTCTGCTCGCATATGACGCTGCCACATATTCCGCTTCCGTGGATGACATTGCTACAGAAGTTTGTTTGCGACTGGACCATGCCACTGTTCCATTCCCTAGAAGTAAGATGTAACCACTAGTTGACTTCCGATCTTTCCTGTTACCAGCCCAATCTGCATCGGTATAACATCTCAGTTCCAGATTTCCTTCCGAAGATAATTTAAACTTCTTGTTGACTGTGGATGCTAGATAGCGTAGAACACGTTTCACTGCCTACCAGTCTCTTTCAGTTGAATTTACTACACTTCTACATAAAATTTTCACAGCAGAAGAGATGTCAGGTCTGGAAACAGTAGCAATGTAAAGTAATGAACCTATTACTTACCTGTACTGTGAATTGTTTGATAATCTTGGACTGTCTTCTATCTTGTCAGCCAGAACACCAGTTTCCATCAGAGTTGCTACTGGTCTTGGCTCCAGCATCCCGCATTTCTCTAGAACTCTTGCAATCTTTGCTCTCTGACATAGAAGAAATGATTCGTCTGCTACAAGTTCAACTTCTATTCCAAGATAATGACTGACATTTCCTATATCTTTAATGTCAAAATAACCAGCAATTTCTTTACTTATTTCTTCGGTTACTTTGACAGATACACCAGCCACCAATATGTTATCAACGTACAGTAGTACATAACTTGGGTTACCATCTTTCTCCTGTCTGATAAAAAGACATTGATCGGCGGTTTCTCTTTGAAAACCCAAACAAGTAAGTACCTCGGTAGCCTATTTATTCCATACCCATGCAGACTGCTTCAAACCATAAAGACTCTTACGTAATCTTAATACTTTCGTCTCACATTCAGTCTTCACAAAACCTGGAGGTTGTTCCATATATATTTCCTCATCTAATTCGCCATTTAGAAACAATGCTCTAATAGTTTCATGTAGTACTACCGGTGCAAATGTATTGTCATAGTCTTCGCCAAAACGTTGAGAGAATCCTCGAGCAACCAAACGAGCCTTGTATACATGTATCTGGCCTTTGCCGTTCAATTTAGCTTTGAAAATCCACTTACATGACACTGCTTTTCTTTCCTGCGGAAGATCAGATATTTCTCATACTTTATATTTCTTCAAGGACCTTATTTCTTCTTTTGCAGCAGTAATCCATAAATTTCGTTCACGAAGTGGTAATTTCAACATTTCATTCCAAGAATTCGGTTCATTGACAACGCCAACTTGTACCTTGTATATGAGTCTTTCGGCTGGAATACCTTTATTTTCTTTTTTTGAAATTCGTCTCCCAGTTTCGAAAGTATCTTTATCTTCATCTTCAACTTGTAAAATATCTTCATCTTTATCTTCAACTTCGGAAATTCTGGCCGGATATTGTTCTCTTACTGTATCTCTTTCTTCTTTCTTGCTGTCAGGACACTCTATTTCAAAAGTAGATACATTTTGAACTGCACTTCTACATTCGAAGCCCCTTCTTGGCTTGTGACCAGTAAACAGCTCCAAAAGGGTTTTCTCGATTACTTTGCTTGGTGTGCGGTTCTGTAGATACGCTGCAGTCAATACGGCTTTGCCCCAGAATCGATTATGTGATCCGGCATCTAATAACATACATTTTGCCGATTCTGGTTATGTACGATTCTTTCTCTCTGCCACACCGTTCTGCTGCGGAGTATACGGCACCGTAAGCTGATGCTGAATCCCTTCTCTCTGCAAATACTTATCTAGCTGTCGAGTAACGTATTCCTTCCCGTTGTCAATCAATGTCACACAATTCCTGTTGGCACTTGGAGTTTCAGTCTGCATGCGGTCACATAGGTCGGAATGAATTAGTCTCATCGGCTCTGTTTCTCTGCTAGTGCTTTCTGAAAATTTCTTTTGTAGCAATTTCCCTTTGATACAATCTTTGCAGATAACATCATCTGACCATGATGAAATTTTAATGCCGGTGGCTTGTTCTTCCTTAACCAGACGCTTAACTGTTGCTAAATTTTTATGCCCCAAACGACGATGCCATTGATGGAGACTTACTGCTGCACTTGCAGTACTAGCTGATTCTGTTTCCTACCACGTTAAGTCTGAATAAATTTCCTCTATTATTTGCTTGTGTAACAACTCGTTGACCCTGGTAAATATTTCAAATACATCCCTCGAAGCTAATTCGATGATTTTTTGCCGTAATTCTCTGCACGGATAGCAATCTGTCAGCGAGTTGTAGAACATAGAGCACATCTTGCTGCTCTATACGTCGAATACAACCATCAGGAAGTTTACGTTTCAATCAACCATCTCCAATTCCCTGTGCCTTTACCGACGATCCATCTGCAAGAAAAACTGAGGTATCTGTATTACGCAGTTCTGAGAAATATTCGCGTTCGTTGGTCATATGATTCGTCGCGCCGGAGTCTATACACCATCCTGTCATATTCACGTCTTTTCTTTCCCAACTTGTTCTGAAGGTGAAATGACAGTTGACAGGACTTTCTTTTTCAGCCACTGAAAATTTTGCTGACTTTGTATTCTGATGAAATAACCTGGTTTCTTACAAAAGAAGAAAACTCGAGACTTCTTATTTTCACGCCTTTTCCTATTCTTCCACCTTTTTCATTCTTGCCTAGACCAACCTGTATGTGTCGCTCCTAGTTGATGATTTCATTGCTGTCTCAGAAATATTTTCCTTGCTGTCGCCAGACTCGAGTCGCCTTTGATATTCATCCATTATTTTACCGGTCACATCCTCGACTGTCAAATCAGCTTCGTCTCTACCTTCAAGCGCTTTAACAAGCCCTGAATACGACTCTGGTAAACTTACCAGTAATACTGCGAGTATTTCCTCGTTTTTGAGTGCTTTACCGGATCCAAGGAGTAAACTTACGACC
This sequence comes from Ophonus ardosiacus, assembly GCA_943142095.1. Taxonomy (NCBI): domain Eukaryota; kingdom Metazoa; phylum Arthropoda; class Insecta; order Coleoptera; family Carabidae; genus Ophonus; species Ophonus ardosiacus. Next base: position 37,861,155 of record OW964824.1, on the reverse strand, counting down.
TCCATGATTGAATCAATATGATCACTCATTGATCCACCCCTGTACGGAATACCGTATAGCTTTCTTCTCAAATATAAACGACTGCCAAATGTAAATCGTTCATATTTCTTCTTTAAAGCCTCCCATATTTCAGGTGCTTTATCAAAATGCGCAAAGTGTATTAGTTGACTATCTTCTACACTGAGTGTAATATACGCCATAGCCATGTTATTTAGTTTTTGCCAATCATTACGTGCTTTTTCTGGTTTTGCCTCGCATACAACGATCCACAGATCGTCGCGAATCAAAATTGCTCTCAATTTTGTCTTCCAGAATATATAGTTTCCACCATTTAAAAGGGGAATGTTCATTTTAACATTTTCATATGCCATGATTTGTGATAGCAAAAAAATATAACAATATGAACAACGATAAAATTGTATAATTAATAATGTAATAATTTGTGTCACTATCCTCTTGAGCTGAACTCTGCACTCATAACCTCTTGGAATTCCAGTGACAATACTTAGTAATCAATAATACAACGCAATACAAACACAAAATCCTTTTTATTAATGAAAAATGACAAGTATATATTTATTTCAGACACATCAATCAATAGTAACAAAAAACATTTCAAGGACACTCTGATAATATTTTTCATCTTATGTAATCAAGCAAACTTGTTGAATGCGTATATTTCAACAAATACAACCACCCAGGAAATGAAGATTGCTTCGTTTCATATTGTTATATTACTGTGAATAATGAATTTTATATCATTATCATTAAATTTTTTTTGTAGAAAAACGTTCAACCATTTCATATTTAGCAGTCATTGCACAACACATATCAAATACACTGGATAGAGGCGGTCAAGTGGATATTATATATGTATATATATATATCGATTTTCAGAAAGCCTTTGATCAATTAGATTTAAATATATTGCTTAAAAAATTAGAGTCTTTTGGTATGAACAACAACCTAGTTGAGTTATTCAGGTCATATTTATATGAAAGAAAACAATTTGTTAAATTTAATGGGTACGGTTCAAACTATTTTATCCCTACATCCAGAGTACCTCAAGGGTCCGTACTCGGCCCTCTTTTATTTATATTATTTATTAATGACTTGAGTCTCTTACTGAAGGATAATCATTTATTTTTTGCAGATGATTTAAAAATATACTCTTCCATTAATAATTTAAATTATTGTAACTTGCTTCAGTTACAATTAAACAAAATTGTGGAATGGTGCATAAACAATAATCTAAAACTCAATATCAATAAATGTAAAGTAGTATCATTTTACAGAACAAAAAATCCCATCACATATAATTACGATATTAATAATATTTTATTAGAAAGATCACTTGTTATTAAAGACTTAGGAATTCTTTTTGATTCCGAGCTTAAATTTCATTTGCATATAGAACTAATGATCAGTGCAGCGTATAAACTTTTTTTTTTTTTTTTTTTTTATTGAAATATTTAGGGAGCCTTTCAACTTCGGAGGTTATTTAGGCTCCGGTACATTGCTATTATATAATTCATGTATTACATTATGCGTTTTACTTAGGTAGTTATAATACTTTACATTTACATAGTTGTTTTATATTTGTTTTAGTAGATTAGTATTTTGTCGGTATGTTATAATATTGTTAGTGTTTTTCTGATTAGTCAGTGCTTCTTGGATTGTAGTTGGTATATTACATTGCTGTCTTTCTCTATTGTACCTTTGGCATTGGAGTAGTAGATGTTTCACTGTCAGGGTCGTGTTGCACGTTTCACAGTTTGGTGGGTCTGTCCTTTGGAGTAGATGGCCGTGTGTAATTAGGGTGTGTCCGATTCGCAGTCTCGTCATGACTACTTGGTGTCTTCTGTTGTCTGGGCTTGGCCATTGCTTAGTTGTTTCTTTAAGTTCTCTTAATTTGTTGTCCTTGATATTTTTCCATTCTTCTTTCCACTTGTGTTGTATCTTTGATTTTATATGATTCGTAAGGTCGGTTGTTGTGATTGGTACATCTAGTATGTCGTCTTCGGTGGCTTTTCTAGCTTCTTGGTCGGCTTCTTCATTTCCAAGTATTCTAATGTGTGAAGGAATCCAAAGGAAGGAGATGCTAATGTTCTGGAGTTGGAGATGGTGTATATTTTCAAGGATGTTTTGTGTCATTGGGTATGATTTGCATGTTTTTTGTAAGGTTTGTAGTGCGCTAATCGAATCTGTGCATATTACATACTTTGTGTCCTCTTTGGTTCGTTTTATATATTCAACGGTCTTCATTATGCTATATATTTCGGCCGTATATATGCTTGTTATGTTTGGTAGATGGAATCTTTCTTTATTATGTTGTGCTATAAAAGCCGATCCTACTTCATTAGTTGTTTTTGAACCATCTGTGTATATGAAGGTGTGATTGGCATATTCCATGTTTTGAATTTCTTTAAATTTAGTTTTTATTGTTTCTGGATTTGTGTCACTTTTTTTATATTTACATAGTTCTAGGTTAATTTTTGGTAATATATTTTTCCAGGGGGGAACAGCAGGGGTATATGGTTGTTCAATATTGGAAAGTGTAGATATGTCGTGGGTTAGGATTGAATGCAAATATTTATGGAAAGGAATAGTATTCTTTAGGGTAGTTGTGTTTTGTTGTTTAGAATATATGAGTGGAAAGTTTGGGTTTTTTTGATTGTTTGCTAATTTAATGATGTAGGTCGCAGTTAGCTGTTCTCTACGATATTTTAGAGGTGGTTCGCCTGCTTCAGAGAGTATACTACAGATTGGGCTTGTTCTAAAGGCTCCTATTGCCAGTCGTACAGCTGTATGTTGTATGGTGTCTATTGTTTTTAGTAAGTACTGTTTGCTTCTAGCATACAGAGAGCATCCATAATCTAGTTTTGTTCTTATTAGATTCCTGTATATTTTTAACAGTGTCGTTTTGTCTGCTCCCCAGTCGTGGTGGCCTAATGTTTTTAGAAGGTTTAGTCTTTGATTACATTCAGTTTTTGTTTCCATTATATGTTTTTTCAATGTTAATTTTTTGTCAAAATATATTCCTAAGAATTTCACATGTTCGACATATGTAATTCGCTGTTTGTTTAGTTTTATATATGGATCTAGGTGTGGTCTTGTCATGTTGCAGAAATGTATTGCTTTTGTTTTTCCTGTATTAAATGTAAATCCAGTGCTGTCTGCCCAGTCTTCTAGTTTGGTTATGGTCGATTTCAGTTGATTTTCTACTGTTGTTATATTTTTACCTCTGGTATATATTATTAAATCGTCGGCGAATAGCGAAAAGTTTACTTTAGTTGTAATGTATTTTGCTATGTTGTTAATGGCTATTAAAAATAGCGTTGGGCTAATTGTAGATCCTTGTGGAATACCATTTTCTTGGGTTTGTTCTTCTGATAACGTTCCATTTGTTTTTACTCTAAATTTTCTGTCTGTTAAAAAATTTTTGTATATAGGAGAGTATATTTCCGTTTAGTCCATATTCGTAGGAGGATTTTATTATATGGTATCGCCATGTAGTGTCAAATGCCTTTTCTAGATCAAATAATATAGCTATTAGGTGTTGTTTGTTATATTTAGCTGTTTCTATTTCGCAAGTCAGTGCTGTTAGTTGGTCCTGGACACTTCTTTTTGGTCTAAATCCGCTTTGTTCTTGTATGAGTATTTCTTTTTGTTCAAGATACCACATTAGTCGTTTATTTACCATTTTTTCCATTATTTTGGATAGTACACTTGATAGCGCTATAGGTCTGTAGCTTGTAGCATCTGTTTTGTTCTTTCCTGGTTTGAGTATTGGAATTATGTGTACAGTTCTCCATTGTTCGGGGAATGTTTTGGTTGTCCATATGTGGTTGATTATTTTTAGGTAATATGTTTTCGCTTCTTCCGGTAGTTCTTTTATTAATTTCATAGTTATATTGTCTGGACCGGGACTTTTATTTGTTTTTGCTTGGTTTATAGCTTGATTTAGCTCGCTTTCATTAAATGTATCATTAATCATATCATCGTTATCTTGTATATCAATTAGTTGCTGTTCGGCGTTGTTTTTAATTTCGGTGAATTTTTTACTGTAATGTTTGTCCGACGAGTTTTTAGCAAAATTTTGGGCTATTTCGTTTGCTATCTGTATTGGATTGGTTATTATTTCCTGTCCTTTTATAATTGTAGATGTTTGGCTTAGTCGTTTTGTGCCTTTAATGCTTCTAATTTTATTCCATACCTCGCTGAGTGGTGTGTTTTCATTTATGGATTGTACGTATTCTTTCCATGATTGTTTTTTGCTGTATTTGATTTTTCTTCTTGCTATTGCTCGACATCGTTTGAATTCTATAAGGTTTTCAATCGTTTTGTTATTTTTGTATTTGAATAATGCATGTTTTTGTTCTCTTAGCGCTGTTTTGCAGTCATTGTTCCACCATGGTGTTATAGTTTTCCTATGTGCTATTTTCTTGTATCCTAATGCTACTTCCGCAGCCATTGTGATTTTCTTTATGAATGATTCTATTAGTTTGTTTATATTACTATTTTCGTTTATGACTTCGTTACAGTTTTTCATATGTATTTTATATAGTTCCCAGTCTGCTTTGTCTTCATTCCACCTCTTGTTAACTGTCGATGGTTGATTTGGTATTAATTCTATGTGTTTTATATATATTGGGAAATGACCACTTACACAAAGGGTCGGGAGCGTTTGCCAAGATAATTTAGGAGCAATTCTGGGGTGGCAGAATGTTAGATCTATTGATGTGAATGTACCCAACCTACTAGAGAAGTGGGTCGCTGATCCGTCATTTAGTATTGTCTCACCTTCCATTGCTTCTTCAACAATCTTCCCTTTTCTATCTGTATTTTGTGATCCCCACATGTTATTGTGGGCATTGAAATCTCCTGTGATTATGTAGGGTGTAGGAAGTTGTTTTATTATATTATCTATCATTGTAGTATGTATGTTGGTGTGTGGTGGTAAATAAATATTGCAAATAGTTATAGTTTCCGGATAATATATCCGTACTGCATTTACTTCTAATTCTGTGTTAATGACTATTTCTTCGGCATGATTGGTGTTTTTTACTAATATTGCGGTGCCTCCACTGGCATGTTGTATGTTTGGTCTATTTTTACAAAAGCTGTTGTATCCTCTGAGCTTTATAGTTTGATCTTCCTTTAAATGGGTTTCTTGTAGACATATGTATTCGGGGTTTAACTTTGCGTTGATCATTTGTATTTCTGGTAGATGACTATAGAAACCGTTACAGTTCCATTGGATTATCATTATTTCTTGTCTGACTACTTGTTATTAAATTGATTTTTTCTCGGTTTTCTTCTAACATCTGTATTTTTATTTTGGTCTGGAGTCTGGTAAGTCTATTTTTGATAGTTCTATAAGTAAGTAGAGGGTAGATGTTATTTAGCATTTCGAGTAGTCCATTAATATCTTCTGTGTATTCTCTGGCTATTGCTAGTTGATCGCTGCTTCCTTGTACATTTTCTAGAAAAAGTTTGAGATTGTCGTATGATAGTACGTACTTATTGGGATTTGCTTCTACTTCTTCTTTAACTGGGGCCAGCATTTCTTCTAGCGGAGGGGACTGGCTGGGGCTAGGGCTCTCATATCTTGCTGATTTTTTGGCTTTCTTTTTAGTTTGTAGTGTAATCTCTGTTGAACCTTGCATTTCCCTTCTGTTTTTTGGTTCTATGAACTGTATTTTTCCGGGTTTTTGTGTAGTTATTTCTTGTTCTTCTGTCTTATCTTCTTCAGCTCTGTCCGATGCTGATCTTTTGTTATTTGTGATGTTACCTATTTTATTGTTTATTTGCGTGGTGTTATTTATTTGTTCTATAATCTGTATTGTTGGACATTTTGATGCTGGGTGGCCTTGTTCGTTGCATTTGTAGCATTTAATGTTATCTCCACTAAAGTAAATTCTATAGCTAGTGTCTTCATGGGTAATCATAATACTGTCGGGTAAGGGGGGACTGTCTGGTGAAATGAAAACTTGCCTTCTGAAACTTTGTATATGTGTATATCCTTCTTCCTGTATTCCTATCCTGAGCGTGTTTATTGGGGAAACAGTTTTTATTTTTAGTTGATTGAAAACTTCTTCTATTACGGAGTTGGGGACAGATGTACATACATTTGATATAATTATCCTATGAGCTGGTGTGATTAGTCTACGTATTGTAATAGTGTGTTGTTGAATTTCTATTGTTGGGTTACTATTCATGATAATGTCGACTATTTCTTTGCTGGCTAGGAATATACAAATTCTGTTGTTTGATATTTTTGATGCAGAAATAATGTTTTTTCCACCCACAAGTTTACCGATAGCTAGTACGTAGTCTGCAATCTGTAGTTCTTCATTTGTGTTCATTACTATTGCCTGGTCTCTTTTTGGTTGTTTTTGATTTGAATTTTTTAGTGAGTTTGCGTATGTTTTAGAGGTGTTAGTGGATTGGGTGGTCTGTTGATTGTCCATTTTGTATGTATTAATTACCCCTGTAGTCAGAGGTAATTATTGTGGTTTGAATTTATTTGCTAAAAAGTTTAATCAGATGCTTTTGTTGATATCAACATTATTTAAATTCTAGATCTCTCCTATGTTGGTGAGCGTCTCTGCTAGCGCTTGCTCTATTCGTGGATAGATGGCGCTGTCGTTGTTTCTTTAAATATTTCTTTGATGTTTAATAGATGGCGCTGGCGATGTTATTTAAATTATTTATTTGATGCAAAAATTGTTAATATATTTTTTAAGGTTATTAAATATTTCAGGCAATGGTTATAAATGTTGTTATGGATATGGGGATGAATATTAATCTGGATGAATATTATATCTGGATGATATATTCTGGATGTGTTTTGTTATGGGTAATGTATGTAATATTTTATAGCTTATTTTCCAATAAATACCTTCTTGGTTTCAGTGTGAACTGTCACTTATCAAGGTTACCTTGGAACTAGCGTATAAACTTAAAGGTTTCATTTTTAGAAATTGCAAAATGTTTAATAATACAGATACCCTCGTCACTTTATTCAAATCCAATATTCGAACTAAACTGGAAGATGGATCATTGATATGGTATCCAATTTATAAGCACTATATCAATGAAATTGGAAAAGTTCAAAAAGATTCCTAAAATATTTATCGTACAAATGTAATGGGATTTTGTTACAAAGATTTAACTTCCAATTAATTAGTTGTCGCAGAGACATTCAATCAATTATATTCCTATCTATATTAATTCAATACAATATAGATAACGCCTTATTATTGCAAAATATAAATATTCAGATACCTCGTCAAGCATCTCGCCAAGTTAACACTTTTTATTGTCCTAAAGCACGAACAAATATTTTGACCAAATCTCCATTGTACGTGATGTGTAAAAATGCAAATATTTATGCAAATGAATTAGACATTTTCACGACACCGCCAAATAAAATAAATACAATTTTGGAAACATTACAATCATTATAAATTTATTTTTTAATACCTATTTAGTTTAATATACCTATTGTGCTTAATTTTTTATGTTTCAATATACTATTTCTTTGTACTATTACATATTATTTCATTGTTTCTTGTTTTGTCCTGTAATTGGTGTAAAACTGTTGGGCAAATAAAATTATTATTATTATTATTGTTAAAAATTGATATTGCCTAGTAAAGCACTACTCACTACTATATTCAATAATTTATATTACTTTGTAAAGTAATATTCAATTTGAACTATTAATTATTATTTTAAAACTTTTTATTACCTGGTAAAGTAATATTCAAAGTTGCATTAAATATTTTTGATTCATTATTAAATTCAATTTCTGAATTTGAAAAAGAAATCTACAATAATGCAACAATGGCAAATAGAATAATAACTGAAAGCTAATACCGAAATTTTACCTATTTATGATGGTTCAAATAAGAAACATCTTACTATGTTTATAAAATTAGTCGACAAACTTATGGGATTTGTTAATGGTCTAAACTCACCCCTTTCGGATTTTGAAAAATTTACTGTAAATAATGGTACTATCTCGAGAGTAAGAGGTACAGCTTTCGAATCTTTAGAAAAATGCAGATACATCAAATTGGAAAAATGTGAAAGAAGCATTGCAAGGACAACATTTAATATATAAAACTTATACTACAATATTTAATGAAATTAAATATATAAACGAAAAAGACCCATACAAATTATTTTCAATAATTAACGACAAGGCTAAAGAATTTAGTGATCTTGTGAAACAAGAATATCCAGTAGATGACAATATAACTAGTTCTCGAAAAAATAATAATTAAAAATTTTATAAACAAAGTTAATGACACTTACGGTTGTAATTTGGCAAATAAGCAAGCTAAAACATAGGCAGAATTAGGAAACTTATTACAAAATAATTATCAATTTTTAAAATATCGATAAATTAAAACAACACCCATTAATAATAAAGTAAGAATTCATAAACAAATATCACATATTCCACCCGCACAATTTCCTGCTCAACCCTCAAAATTTCGCACCAAGACTGCTCAAAAACTAAAACCTACCCCGATGTCCACACAAACATAATTGACATTTAATAAAACAAATAATCCATCTGAAAATTATTACACTAGACAGAATGGACTATTTGGCAATTACAATCCAAATTATTTAATTGAAGAAATAGATATGCAAAATAATGACAATTGTTTGGAAGAATACCAAAATGAGAACAGTATAGTTATTGAAAGCTTACTCGAAGACGACACACAAAATAACGAGAATATTGACACTTTTTTTTAGAAATAACGGTGCCTCTAATCGACGAGAAATAATGAATATGAATTGTATCTCTAAATTACAATATATAGCTATAAAAGACTACATTATTTTATTAGTAAAATTTTGTAAACGAACAAAATTCTAAAGAAAAAAAGTTTTAATTTACAAAAAGAAAAATTTGCATTCAAAAAAGTGGAAAAGCTTTTGCAAATTATTTTATCGAAATTGAAATTAACAAAATACCAATCAAATTCTACGTTTGCGATTTTCACAAAAGATTTTAATTTATTATTGGGTATAGATTTTTTAGAAAAATTAGGTGCATGTCTAAATTAAAAAAATAAATTAGCAACTATCGGTAATATCACAAGTAATTTCAAATATTTTGAAAATAATTCACAACAATGTCATTTTAACTAACAAAAACCTATAAAAATAGAAATTCGTTCTGACCATTTAAATAGTGTCACAGATATGTAGGTGGAAATGATTAAATGGTAATTATTTAATTCTTTACTCCCCACCCTGATAGGAATTTTGTTTGTTTGTCTTGGATAATCACTTATTACGCCAATTTACTGCTAATAGAAATCTGAAGTCAGTTTATCTCTAGCATTTGATAGATGAGGTTGTGATCTAGTGAGTTTAGTGAGTTACCGAAGGTGAGTTGAGTCCAACACGCACTTTTAGTCCATAAGAGCAAGAAGTAGTACAGATACGTTTGTATGAGTATTCTCCTACTTGTGTTGTTCTCTATCCTAATCCTTATTGAATGGTCGTGCCCGGTAGAGCCTCTAGATCTTGGGTTAAGACGTGAAGAGAGAGCTATAAGGGTAACCAGGAATGCGATCTATGTGTCCACGATTGCTAGCCTCGTGGGTTTTCGCTGATTCGCCGCGTGGTAACGGCAAGGATGGTTTTATCCTGGTTTTACAACCATGCCCATAAGTCCGAAGTAAAGCCACTAGGGTGGATCAGCAACTGAGCAGGTTTCGGGGTAGGGTAGCTCCCTATTCCCAGGGGTGGTAATGGCAGAGTTGGTTGTGTAACCATGTCTCGGTGCCGGGATAAACCACACTGCTCAGAGTGGTAGAGGCAGGTACAGTTGAGTATACGTACGCGTAAGGCCTGGGCCACGCTGCTATTGAGTAGCAGGTATGCGTTTCGCATAAGGTGACTTGTTCCATTTTCCCTGTTCTGTTTGACTCTGTGAGTGCGTGTGTGTGTGTGCTAAATGGCTCTTCACTAAGTGGTAAATACTTAGGTAGTTCTCTTTTATTACAGGAAGACTAGTTAGTTGAGGAGCGGCCAGGGATCGTGGATTAGTGTTTTTTTTTTTTGTATGGAATTATTGTATTTATTTATTTACTAATTAAAATTCAGGGTACAGGTAATAATTTCAGTTTATTTCAGTCTCCTTATCAGTTATTCGAAGTATCCTTTCCTTATTTACGCAACATCATTTATATTTCAGAAGTGGGATAAAGAATTCACACTTAATCGGCATATGGAATGTTGGAGATCAAAGTTTAGGAACCAAATTAATATGTCGGAAAACAGCAGTCCACGCTTGTTTAATTCTCCCGAAAAGAATTTATCTCCTAATACTCGTAGCCGTAGTAGTACAGAAGATAGTCTTCAACAAATGACATCCATTATGATGCAGATGACAAAGAATTTTCAGCTGATGCAAGAGACGAGGAATATTTCTTCCCCGACTTATGTTGGACCGGAAAGCCGTGAAGTAATACCGTTGTTTAACCCTTCCAACTCCGATTTATCTGTAGATATCTGGCTGAAAAAAGTTGATGAATTGCAATCGGTATATAAATGGGATGAAACATCTACGATCATATACGCCATGTCACGTCTAAAGGGATTTGCTGAAACATGGTATAAAAATCTTCCTAGTTTAAACCATTCTTGGGCGGAATGGAAGATTATGTTACACGAAGCTTTCCCATCCCAGAAAGATTATTTTCAAATATTGCAAGACATGATGGCTAGGAAAAAACGACATGATGAACCAATGATGAAATATTATTATGAAAAATTAGCTCTTTTAAACGTCTGCGAAATATCTGGGGAGAAAGCTGTGTCTTGCATCATTGGAGGAATAGCTGATGCGAACATTCGGGCAGCTGCATTGGCACGAGACTGTAAGAAGCCCGAGACGCTTCTTCTGTTCTTGCGAACTATCAAAGACGATCTACCAATTAGGACGCATGATATTCCCCACAGACGTGGAACTTCGCGTTTATCCAGGCCTAATAAACGCTCCTATCATCAGAGAGATAGGCAAACAACAACTATGAGGTGTTACGCATGCGACAAAATAGGTCATTTGAAAAGAGACTGCCCAAAAAGGGTACGCACACAGGAAGGATCTATTTGGAAAGGAGTACGTAATCAACAACCACAACAATCCTATCGGCATCAGGCACGACATACTTTACACCGCCAACCGAAACCACAGACAACCGTCCTGGCTACTCGCACGGAGGTAAGTCCGAACGAGAAGTTCTTCTTTAAGGTTTGTGTGAATGGTAGCGAAACATCAGCGTATATTGATCTTGGCTCTACGTGTATAACAATGGTGAAATCCGAGGCCGAAAGGTTAAATATTAAATATGACACAACAAAAATTAGAGTATTGCGGGGTTACGGACACGGAAAGGTAGACACTTTGGGTGAAGCTGATAACCAGATCGTCAAAGTTGACAATATAGAACTACCAGTTACTATCTGCATTGTACCGGATCATACACAAACAATTCCTATGATAATTGGCCAGCCTTTTACAGAAAATGAAAAAGTCTTAATATACAAGGATTCTAACAAAATGAGATTACTTATGAAAGAAGCTTGCCCGTTGACTGAAATTGATATTCAACCAACGTCAGATAAATGCCTTTTGCGGACCAAAGAAACATCTGTGATTCCACCAGGGTACATCGGTCACATTGTTTGTCATGTGGACACTAAGGAAGATATCTTCATTGATTTAAGCATGCGATCTGAAGCTGGAAAAGAACATCTTATTCCAAGATGTATCACAAAAACTGACCACAAAAATGAATGTATTCTACCTGTAGTAAATTTATCTGACACGAATTTAACAGTCCATGGAAATCGGATTCTCGCTAGAGGACACAAATGCCACGAAGATAAGCAAACCAATACAACTCGCAGAAAGGCAATGTTAGATAAAAACGAAATAAAGATTGGTACCGACTTGGATGATGAGCAGAAAGAAAAAGTAATTCAGCTATTACTAACTTACCAAGACTGTTTCGCGAAGTCAGTTACCGAATTGAAATGTGCAAAGGTACCGGAGGCCGAAATTGTCCTGTCTGATGATACTCCATTCACCTATAGGCCGTATAGACTGTCTTATGCAGAGAGGGGTCAATTACGTGAAATTATATCCGATCTTTTAAAAGCAGATATTATAAGAGAATCAAATTCTCCTTTTGCATCACCCATCCTATTAGTGAAGAAAAGGAATGGCGAGTATCGAATGTGTATCGATTACAGACGATTAAATAAAGCCACTGTAAAGGATCGTTTTCCCCTACCTAGAATCGACGATCAACTTGACAATCTTCAAGGAACAAAGTATTTCACGTCACTGGACATGACATCAGGTTACTACCAAATTCCCATTGCAGAAAGTAGCAAACATAAAACGTCCTTCATAACACCTGATGGACAGTATGAGTTTAATAGGCTTCCCTTTGGATTAACCAACGCACCTGCTATATTCCAGAGGATGGTAAATAAAATACTTGGAACTTATAGGAATACAATTGCATTAGCTTACCTAGATGATATTTTATGTCCATCCACGACATTCAGCGAAGGTCTACATAGACTAGAGATTATACTGAGTTTGATACGGAGGAATAATTTGACATTAAATTTAAAGAAATGCTTTTTCTTCGAAAGCTCAATATCTTATTTAGGTTTTGAAATCGACAGACAAGGAGTAAGACCCGGAAATGAAAAAACGAAAGCAGTCCGATTATTTCCAGCACCAGTAAATGTTCACCAAGTAAGACAATTTATAGGTTTGACTAGTTATTTTAGGCATTTTATAAAAGATTATGCAAAGATTGTGCATCCACTCACACGACTAACTAAGAAAAATTCACCATGGAAATGGGCTAAAGAAGAAAATAAAGCCTTTGATGAACTTAAGAGTCAGTTAGTAGCGAGACCACTGCTAGCGCTATATAACCACGACGCAGAAACAGAAGTGCATACAGATGCAAGTAAAATCGGGATAGGCGGAATTTTATTACAAAAACAAGTAAACAATAAATTTCATCCAGTAGCTTATTATAGCCGACAGACAACAGATAATGAAAAGAAATATCATTCATACGAGCTAGAAACATTAGCTGTAGTGGATACATTAAAAAAATTTAGGGTTTACTTGTTAGGGATTTCGTTCAAAGTAATTACGGATTGTAACGCTCTGAAAGCATCTAGTACTAAGAAAGACCTTATACCTCGCATCGGTAGATGGTGGCTTCAGTTGCAGGAATATACATTCACGGTAGAGTATAGAGCTGGAGCACGACTAGCTCACGCTGATGCACTGAGCAGAAATCCTGCAGTTGAACAAGTGTCTACGGATTTAACTATCCTCAACATAAGTACGGATGACTGGATTTTAGCAGGTCAAATGACCGATGAAAACTTAAAATTGATCAAGGATATACTAAACAATCCACCAACAACGAAGTACGAGAAAGACATATATAAAAATTACTGTTTACGTAATAATAGAGTTTACAGGATAACAGCAACTGGAATTCAGTGGGTAGTGCCGAATGGACAAAGGGCACAAATCGTTAGAACATGTCACGACGAGTTTGGCCATTTTGGTTTGGAAAAAACTTTACATAAAATTTCTGAAACTTATTAGTTTCCCGGAATGCGTCAATATGTTAAGAAATACATCGATTGTTGCCTTCAATGCTTATATGGAAAACAAAAGAAAGGGAAAACACCGGGACTATTAAACCCCATAGACAAAATACCGGTACCATTTCACTCACTCTATATTGACCATGTAGGACCATTTACAAAAAGTACCAGAGGAAATTCACAATTAATTGTCGTCGTTGACGCGTTCACAAAGTTTGTGAACCTTACAGCCGCCAGGAATACTAAAACGCGATATGTTATCGTATGCTTAAAGAATATTATAGATTTATTTGAAGTGCCTTCTAGAATAATTTCCGATAGAGGCACCGCTTTTACATCCAAAGAGTTCTTAAAGTTCTGCGAAACGTATGGAATTAAACACATTATGAATGCCGTTGCAACTCCACGAGCGAACGGACAGTGCGAAAGGTTTAATAGCACAATACTCGCATCCTTAAGAACTTCAATTATTGACGACACGAAATGGGACGAAAAATTGCCGGATATACAATTGGATTTCGTCCAAGGTCTAAAACTGACTCCTTTTTAAGTACAGAAATACAAATAGAGCAGAAAATGGATGAAAATTTAGAAGAAACACGAGCGCAAGCTGCACGAAATATACACACAGAGCAAGATAAACAAAAGACGAGATACGATAAACACCGTATTAGTGGTCACAAGTACAAAGAAGGGGACTTAGTACTGATAAAGAAACAAATTGCAACAGAAGGTACTAGCAGGAAACTGTTGCCAAAATACTCGGGACCATTCGTAGTAACAAAAGTGTTACCGGCCGATAGATATATAGTACAAGATCTACCTAGTTCGACAAGAAGCGCTAAAAGAAAGTACAACAATGTTGTTGCGATAGATCGTATGAAACCATATTCTGCTTCGCTTAGTGACCCAGACGCAACGGAACACAGCGCACCGGACGATGATACCTGTGGATTAGGGTGTCTTCTCGAGGACGAGAAGGATTGTCAGGACGGCCGAACTGTCACAGATATGTAGGTGGGAATGATTAAATAGTAATTATTTAATTCTTTACTCCCCACCCTGATAGGAATTTTGTTTGTTTGTCTTGGATAATCACTTATTACGCCAATTTACTGCTAATAGAAATCTGAAGTCAGTTTATCTCTAGCATTTGATAGATGAGGTTGTGATCTAGTGAGTTTAGTGAGTTACCGAAGGTGAGTTGAGTCCAACACGCACTTTTAGTCCATAAGAGCAAGAAGTAGTACAGATACGTTTGTATGAGTATTCTCCTACTTGTGTTGTTCTCTATCCTAATCCTTATTGAATGGTCGTGCCCGGTAGAGCCTCTAGATCTTGGGTTAAGACGTGAAGAGAGAGCTATAAGGGTAACCAGGAATGCGATCTATGTGTCCACGATTGCTAGCCTCGTGGGTTTTCGCTGATTCGCCGCGTGGTAACGGCAAGGATGGTTTTATCCTGGTTTTACAACCATGCCCATAAGTCCGAAGTAAAGCCACTAGGGTGGATCAGCAACTGAGCAGCTATTGAGTAGCAGGTATGCGTTTCGCATAAGGTGACTTGTTCCATTTTCCCTGTTCTGTTTGACTCTGTGAGTGCGTGTGTGTGTGCTAAATGGCTCTTCACTAAGTGGTAAATACTTAGGTAGTTCTCTTTTATTACAGGAAGACTAGTTAGTTGAGGAGCGGCCAGGGATCGTGGATTAGAGTTTTTTTTTTTTATGGAATTATTGTATTTATTTATTTACTAATTAAAATTCAGGGTACAGGTAATAATTTCAGTTTATTTCAGTCTCCTTATCAGTTATTCGAAGTATCCTTTCCTTATTTACGCAACATCATTTATAATAGCGAAGAAAAAAAAAGAATTATTCAAAGTTATTAAAGAATACCAAGTACTATTCCATCAAGAAAATAATACACTAACCCATACGGATGAAATACAACATGAAATTCGTATAACCGATAAAATTCCGATCTACACTAAAAATTATACATATCCCGAAATATACATAGAAGAAATTAATAATCAAATTCAAAATTTACTTGAAAACAAAATTATTCGACCTTCTCATTCCTCTTGGTCCTCTCCAATTTGGATGGTACCAAAGAAAATGGACACTTCCGGGAAAAAGAAATGTAGAATAGTTATAGATTATAAGAAATTAAATCAAAAAACAATAGACGATGAATATCCTATTTTTAATATAACATATATTAGATAGATTAGGACGCAATATTTACTATACGACTTTAGATCTGACCTCGGGATTTCACCAAATAAAAATGCATCCCAAATCTATATCTAAAACAGCTTTTAATACTGATAATGGACATTTTAAATTTGTCAGGATGCTATTTGGTTTGAAAAATGCCCCTGCGACATTCCAGCAATTAATGAATCATGTATTGCGCGAACATATGAAAAATAAAATATGTTTAGTATACCTGGACGATATAATTATTCTAGGTACAAGTTTGCAAGAGCATAAAATATTAAAAAGGTATTCCAGACTCTTAGAGAAAATAACTTCAAAAAAAAAAGAAGTTATAAACTTGTATCACCGGATAAAGTAAAACCCAATCCTACTAAAACAGATGCTGTAAAAATTTTCCAATACCCGAAACGGCAAAAGAAACAATTTTTTGGCTTAATTGGTTACTATCGAAAATTCATCCCCAATTTCGCTAAACTTACTGAACCTTTAACTAATTGTTTGAAAAGAGGAAATAAAATTGATATAGAAAATAAAGAATATATAGAAAGTTCTGAATTGTCAAAAACCTTATTAACAAATTCACCTATTTTGCAATACCCAGATCTCAATAATCAATTTACAATCACTACAGATGCTAGTAACTTTACAATAGGAGCCGTTCTCAGTTAAAATTATGAAGGAAAATATTTACCTGTGTCATACGCATCTAGAACATTAAACGAACATAAATTAAATTATTCAACAACGGAAAAAGAACTTCTAAGTATTGTTTGGGTAATAAAATATTTTAGGCCTTATATTTTTGGTACTAAATACAAAATTGTAACGGATAATAGACCATTGACATTGTTAATGAACTTAAAAGATCCAAACTCTAAATTGATGCGATGGCGTATAAAACTTGACTTTGAAACTGTCTATAAAAAAGGAACTCTAAACTCAAACGATGATGCTCTTTCGAGAATTCGACCAAAATTTGAACTTATAAAAACTTTTGACGACATATTTCACAAAAATCATAATATTATTCATTGTACAAGTTAGGTAATGGATTCGCAAAATAGATGAAAATTTCATTAGTAAAAATTATTTAGAGAATAAAGAAATTGAAAATGATATACAGCCTATTAATAATAATAAAAATAAAATATTCCATTTAATAACAAAATATTTTGGAAAACCAACCAGGAATAAAATAAAAAAATCTCTAACAAAATTCAGAGAACGTTTAATACAAAACAAAATTTTTGAAGTTCACATACCCAAAATATGTTCAGGATTAGGACAGATATCATGGCCTGTAATCGAGGAATTAATTAAGAAAATTTT
Organism: Ophonus ardosiacus; assembly: GCA_943142095.1. Classification (NCBI taxonomy): domain Eukaryota; kingdom Metazoa; phylum Arthropoda; class Insecta; order Coleoptera; family Carabidae; genus Ophonus; species Ophonus ardosiacus. Next base: position 37,843,913 of record OW964824.1, on the reverse strand, counting down.
TGAAAAAAAATTACAAAAAATTTGTCGTACCCGAATTCAAATAAGTAAATATAAATGACTCTGTAGAGAGTATAATAGCACAAATAGATAACGAGGACAGAGAAACAATTCATTCTGATAGGTTGGAACTTTTTCGGGTTTCTGGGCCATGGTCTTTTAGGTATAACACCTAACGTTTCGCCCAACAATGTGTTAGGCATCATCAGAGGTTTTCTGAGTCTTTACATATAAAAATAATCTTTTTCTTGAAAATGACAGATATTAATGTCAATATTTGATATATTTTTGAAAAATTGATCATAGATTGTTTTGGCTGGAAATTTTAATGATCGATATTTTTATTTTTCAAAAGTCTTGGATTCTTTAGCTGTTGTTTTCTTTAAAGCAGGAATCCAAGCCCTGTTAATTCTTATACCTTCTTCCTTCCGATTAAAATTATTTGGATGTTTATAAATTTCTGTAGCTTCTCGCTGTAAGCGTGCATGAAAATTGACAGTAGTAGATAAAACTTCTATACCCTTTAGAAAAATATCATGGGCAGATTGTAAGGCGTGTTCAGCGGCAGCTGAACGATCAGTCTCGCCAAGTCGACAACAGCGTTCATGTTCTTTTAGTCTGGTGTTAACACTTCTCATAGTTGTTCCAATATATACTTTACCACAGTTACATGGAATTCTGTAGACACCTGGCAGGGATAGTGGGTCACGCTTGTCTTTAGCTGATCTAAGAACATGCTGGCTGATAAATAACTTTGATATTGTATTTTTCGAGAAAACGGCCAATACGATCTGTCACTTTCTTCATAAAAGGAAGAATAGTAATAGAAGAGAATGGTTTATCATTATTACCTTTTTTCTGTTTTCTAGAATGCATGGCACGATCAATCTCTTTGTAACTATACCCGTTGTTGCGAAAATCTATCTGAAGATGCTTGAGTTCTTCATCAAGATGTTTAGGTTCGCAAATACGCTTTTCTCGTTCTGTAAGAGTCTTGACTATACCATATTTCTGCCTTGGGTGGTGATTTGACGTCTTGTGTAGGTAGCGGTCCGTATGGGTTTACAGATGAAGTGAAAAAGTCACTCTGTAGAAGCGAAGCTCTTACACCCGGGCTTTATGGTCTTCCAAAAATTCATAAGACGCTTGCACCTCTTCGTCCTATAGTTAATACCATTGGTTCACCAACGTACAATGTGAGTAAGCACTTAGCAACTTTATTACAACCACACATTGGGAAAACAGATTTTTATATTAAGGACTCAGCTCATTTCATTGAAAAACTGAAATCTGTTAAACTTGATTCTGATGACCGTCTTGTCAGTTTTGATGTGGTTTCACTTTTTACAAAGGTACCTGTTGCTGATGCTCTACAGTTTGTAAGCGAAATTATCCTGGATGATGTAACAAGTTTGTATCGTCATTGTTTGACTAAAAGTTACTTTCGATAGAATGGTGAATTTTATAAACAGATTTATGGTGTTACGATGGGTAGTCCTCTTAGTCCGGTCATTGCCATTTTTTTTTATGGAAAAGTTCGAGACAACAGTGCTAAAAATTTCTGTGCTTAAGCCTAAAGTGTGGTGGAGGTATGTCGATGACACTTTTGTAATATGGAGCCATGGTGATGATGAAATTTCAAAATTTCTTCAATATCTCAATATATTAACCCCAGCATCCAATTTACCATGGAAAAGAAACAAAATAATCAAATTGCTTTTCTTGACGTTCTTGTGAGCAGAACTTCAGATCTTAGACTGGGCCACAAAGTATACAGAAAACCCACCCATACGGACCGCTACCTACACAAGACGTCAAATCACCACCCAAGGCAGAAATATGGTGTAATAATAATAATACTATTTATTTCCAACAGACATAAGCCCATTTACAGGAAAACAATGACAAGCAATTACAAAAATATTACAAAAATATAACATTATAAGTACCAACGTAAATGAATTCAATACAAAAAATAATATGAATTATAGTGTAAATAATGTTTTACAAATAGAATACAGGCATCATTCATTTGATAAAGAATCTAACAATATTTTAAGAGTAAAGAAAAATATGTCGGTGTTAGCGGAAATCAAATTATAATTATTGCACAAATTATTGATTTTAACAAAGCGTTTGTACCTGCACAGGGCAAATAGAAAATAAAAATGAATCTGGAGTTGATCCGAGGGGTGTAAAAGTTTAACTTAGAGAGAAGATATGAGCAATCAATTTTATTGTGAATAATTTTATAAAGAAAAGTAATAGATATACTTTGTCGCCTATTTTTAAGAGAAGTAAATCGAACAGTGTCTAGTAGTTCGACGTAATCACTACCTTGTGGAGGATAGTGATTCGTGGTTTTGTATATTAAGTACTTCACAAATCTTTTTTGAATTTTTTTCGAGTGACTCTTACAGAACGAGCAAAGCGTATTTGCAAACCTGAACATCTTGATGAAGAACTCAAGCATCTTCAGATAGCTTTTCGCAACAACAGGTATAGTTACAAAGAGATTGATCGTGTCATGCATCCCAGAAAACAGAAAAAAGGTAATAATGATAAACCATTCTCTTCTATTACTATTCTTCCTTTTAAGAAAGTGACACATCGTATTGGCCGTTTTCTCGAAAAATACAATATCAAAGTTATTTATCAGCCAACAATGAAAATACAAGATGTTCTTAGATCAGCTAAAGACAAGCGTGACCCACTATCCCTGCCAGTTGTCTACAGAATTCCATGTAACTGTGGCTAAGTATACATTGGGACAACTATGAGAAGTGTTAACACCAGACTAAAAGAACATGAATGCTGTTGTCGACTTGGCGAGACTGATCGTTCAGCTGTCGCTGAACACGCCTTACAATGTGGCCATGATATTTTATAAAGGGCACAGAAGTTTTATCTACTATTGTCAATTTTCATGCACGGTTACAGCGAGAAGCTACAGAAATTTATAAACATCCAAATAATTTTCATCGGAAGGAAGAAGGTATAAGAATTAACAGGGCTTGGATTCCTGCTTTAAAGAAAACAACAGCTAAAGAATCCAAGACTTTTGAAAAATAAAAATATCGATCATTAAAATTTCCAGCCAAAACAATCTATGATCAATTTGTCAAAAATATATCAAATATTGACATTAATATCTGTCATTTTCAAGAAAAAGATTATTTTTATATGTAAAGACTCAGAAAACCTCTGATGATGCCTAACACATTGTTGGGCGAAACGTTAGGTGTTATACCTAAAAGACCATGGCCCAGAAACCCGAAAAAGTTCCAACCTATGATAAATGCCGGCCATGAAAGCCTTAGTAATTATTTAATTAATTCTGATGACGATAATAAAGTAAATGAAATTACATATAAAGAAATACCTACAAATTTTGGCAAAAAACAAATTATCATCAAAAGAGGTAAACATTATGAAGTTAAATTACTCAGATTATTTGTGAATAAACAAAGATTAATCGTCGAAATAAATAAAGATAATATAAATGAAGAAATTTGTGATCTATTAAAAATCTATTTGGTACCTAATGTAAATTATTATTGGAGGTAGATACAGGAAAGTAAGAATTCCTCGGACTTTCAGTCAATTAATAAAATTTATTCACGCCGACGTTTCGACTATACCATAGTCTTCTTCAGGGCTAGAATGGTCAGTTGAAAAAAGGAAACCACATGTGGATAAATTAACATACAGCACGGACAATTAAAAAAATAAATAAATAAATAAATATGAATAAATAAATAAATAGTTAAAACCAACATATCACTGAGAGAAATTCGTCTAAAAATTAAAAACTTGTCTTTGATGAGTGCAATACTCTTAGTTATTTGTAGTTCCATAAGTATTGCACTCATCAAAGACAAGTTTTTAATTTTTAGACGAATTTCTCTCAGTGATATGTTGGTTTTAATTATTTATTTATTTATTCATATTTATTTATTTATTTATTTTTTTAATTGTCCGTGCTGTATGTTAATTTATCCACATGTGGTTTCCTTTTTTCAACTGACCATTCTAGCCCTGAAGAAGACTATGGTATAGTCGAAACGTCGGCGTGAATAAATTTTATTAATTGACTGAAAGTCCGAGGAATTCTTACTTTCCTGTATCTACCTCCATCCTAACACAGTCGAATATTGATTTTTTAAATTATTATTGCTTAAAAGACATAGAATTAATTAACGAAATTAGTTATATTCTGCAACAAAACTTCTTCTTTTAGATTAATACAGAGTAATGAAATTTTGGAGGATAAATTGACACAAAATGATCAAATCGAATGCATTCGGTATTACCACGAAGGGAAAACGAATCACAGAGGTACATTAGAAACGTGTCAGAGATAAAAAGAAAATATTATTGACCAAATATGTTTGACGATATTCAAGAATATACAAACAATTGTGAACTTTGTCAAACTTCAAAATACGAACGAAATCCATATCAAAATCCTGACAAACTTACACCAAATCCTAATTTTCCTTTCCACATCATACATTTAGACATTTTATCTCTTAACAAAGAAAAATATCTAACAATAATAGATAGCTTCACAAAATTTGCGACCTGTAAATATTTAAAAACAACATCAGTAGATGTTGTAGAAAAACTAATAGAATAATTTGCATAATATCAAGTTCCTAATAAAATAATAACAGATAATGGCGTAGAGTTCATTAACGATAAAATTAAAAATCTACTGAAAGGATATAAAATTGAATTGCATATAAACTTCTGTAAACAATCCACAGAGTATTGTACTCATTAAAAGATTACATTCCTCATTAATCGAACAATTACTGTTAATAGAACAAAAAGAATTCAAAAATTTGAAAATGAAAGGCAAAATTAATATCGCTTTAATATCCTATAATAATTCATTAAATAATACTAAATTTTCACCGATTGAAACATTATTCGGGAATTTTTGTGAAAATAAATTAAACTTAAAAAATTCGAAACATTATCATTTAAACATTTGGCAAAATAAATTAAAAGAAATTAGAGGAAAAGTTCAACATAGTGCAGAAATTAATAAAAACAAGAGATTTTTAAAACAAATACCCAAAAAAGAAGTTTTAATTAAAGAAAATCCTAGAATATTGATCAAATTCAAAAAACTCCTATATAAGAAACACGAAATTGACAATTTCGATTAAACTAAGTACCTACTTAGTCAAATTAAAAGAAGTACGAAAATTCAAAATAACCAAATATAAAACGAAAATGGTTATTTGTTCCAGACGTTCCTGTCGAGGAGCAGAAGTAATAAGAAAAATCAATCAAAATCCTGGTTTCAATATACTAGACCTGGGAAATGTAAATATTTATATTAATTCTTATTACTCTTACTATTATTACGATATAACTAATATCCAAGTAGAATTTAATAAAATAATTAAATATGTTAAATTTTAAACATATAGATATGGTCTTTACGATGAAGGAGAATTTTAAATATACGAAGAAAGAAATTATGAAAAATTCAAAGACACCGCGGGGACTCGAACCCCGGACCTCCACATGTCTAGTGTGGCGCTCTTATCATCTGAGCCAGGGGTTCACGTCCTAGCGAAGCCAATGAATCTTCCACAATTTCTTTTTACAAATTTCGTAGGTGAGTACACTATCGTAATCGGTACAGATGAATACTCGGCGCGAAACAATGCGCTCAAATAATGATGTGAAACAATTTGCCGTCACAGAATCGTTGATAATAATTATTTGCGATCGTACCTGAAGTTTAAACATATATAAATGGCCTTTACGATCATGTCATGTACTTGAGGAATTTTTTCTTTTTGAAATTTGTACATTAAATCACATTTTCATAATAACATTGTTACTATGGGTTAAACATTATTAAAAACGATAGTGAATAAATTTATACACAAACAAAATATAAAAAAAATACGATCTCCAATGACGCTGATGACGTCATTATGATAAAAAATTAAATTAGATTGTTATTTACAAAATAAAACCGAACCTAACCGAACTTATAATAAGTGTAAATGTAATATATTTTTTATGTTTATTCGTTTACTCATCATATCAATTGTAAAACAGCTTTAGCCTCAAAATAAAGAACTAGCAGTATCTAATCTAAAAACTTCATCCAACTTTTAGAGATTTTTCTAAGACAGGTTATTTCCAAGGCAGGTTTTGTAAAAGCAGTACAATTCCAAGGCAGGATATTTCCATTATAGATTTTTCTACACTCCCGAAAATATAGCACTCGAAAATATTGACGAGGAATATGATGTCACAGAATGTACAAATCTAGAAAAATACGTCACTGAAAAATAAGAAGGGATACCCCCTCTACATGTTCTCAGAGTAGACCAAATGAATGTTCGAAGTAGAAGTAGTAATTAAATTGTGTATTTTTATGGAATGTATGTGCGGTTCGGTTAAGTTAGTTTTTTATGCTAGAGGTTTTTTTTTCTTGTATGCGCATCACTGACTACCTATTACAGGTTAGGTATTAAACAAACATTATATTGAATTTGGCTGGTTCTTCCATAATATACATATTCAACTGATCTACTTTACAAAGATAGGAGGGAATATTTTCGAGTGATACATTTTCTAGCGTTATACCTTCACCCGGCAATTTTGAATGAAATACAATATAGTATATCACTTTTGAATACATTCTTAACCTTCTACTGGTGACGTGGTGCCATTATGACCCCAGCTGTTTTTAAATTTAACGATAATTGAATAGTTTTAAAGCTAATGTACAGTGGCTCCATCTACCCTTAAGTTAGATGTAGTTTATTTATTTCACATATTTACAACTACATCAGTTGGTTTTTCCAATAGTTATTGTAATTCAAAATTTGAATGGGGACATATCGGCACCACGTCACCGTTTACGTTACTATTTTAATAATGGCAAATACTTTCAAAAGTTGCGTTTTTGGTGATAAGGACTATGAAGAAACTCTTATGAAATGGTTTGAAGAAGTACAAAGTGAGGTAGAGGATCATATGAATAGAAGTTTAATTAATCAAAAACTTCCACGACAATTACTTAACACTATAGCAGGAATTTTGAAAACACCTGTGACAGATGAAGCCGTTTAGCCAGATTCGGGTAATTAAAGAAGAAGATATGGATTTTGTCCACGTAAAAATGACAAGTAGACAAAAAATACATATAACCTATGTAAAATACCTATGTGTCACGATTGCAGAGCAACTATTTGCAAAAATTGTATAGAATATTTTTTTTATTTTTGTATTGTATTTTTTATTTCAAGTTGTTTAATTAAGCTTTTCTATTTTTTTTTGTAAATAAGCCATGTAAAATCTTTAAAAAATATATATTCAACATTGACATATACGTACAAAAAAAATATTATTTTAACATTTGTAAACCTCTACATTTTACAAAACATTTTCGTTCGCCTTTCCTTTAATCGTATATATATTTTTTTCCAAATAACATGTCAATTATTTAATTGTGTTACCTTACTTAAATACATTGTTTAAAAGCATATTTAAAGTAAACAATAACAATTTGTTACTAGTTGCTGTATAATAATTAGTTAAACTGTTGGGATCAAGATGGCACCACGTCACCAGTTACGTTAAAAAAATTTCACGTCACCAATTCAAGGTTAATAAAATGAAATATGACTAAACTTCCCCAACCAGTGGTTCTCAAAATATGAAATGTAACTTTCTTAAATTAAATTGAACACCGCATATTTTTTTACATATTTGGAATCTATGTACATAGAATTACAAATCCATTGATATGATATTTTTTTGCAGATTACAATTAAATTATTAAAAAGCATGAAAGACGAGGATCTTAAAATATTCCTACCAAAATATTCTCAGAGGGTAGCATTAAGGGACTATTTAAATTTAAAATTGGGAAACAGACGTAAAGAAAAATTAATACAGACTTTAAAATTAAAAATGAAGAAAAATGAATTCGAAAATGACTTATGCACACAAAAGAAAACGGGCAGAAAGGCAGATTCATTTGGGATGGATTATGTGGAACGGTAAGAATTACAAACAAGTTAGAGAAGCACTAGGTGGTGGTATCCGAACTAATATGTACCAGTAACCGTTAATAAGGATTTCATTTTGCAAAAAGCAATCCATTTATTTTTTCCAAATGGTAAATGTAAGAAATTAAATATAGACGATTATGAAGTGGATCTATTAAATTCTCAACATGAATCTGTGGATCAATCCGAAACTATCGAATCTATTCTTAAGAAAACTGCATTACAAAAATTGCGTTTTTATATGGCAACCAAAGATAAAACTACAAAATACAATAATGAAAATGATGATATCAGTATCACTTCGGACGAAGTAAGTAAACTGCAACTATGATATGAATAAGTAAGAATAAAATTTCTTATTTTTTCCTTTTGCAGAGCGTTGAATTGGGGTCACAAAGTAATAATGGTGATTTAAATGCAGACAGAGACCGTGAATTACATAAAAATAATATTTTTTGTAAAAGTAAATTTGTGTCGAATTTATAAACATATTTTTTTATGAATATATTAATTTTTTTCTTTTTATAGATAGCGCAGAGAGACGATGGTTCACAATTAACTAAACCATGTACTGATTATTCAGCAAGAAAGAGATGAATGTTCAATTATTGGCTCGGATGTCTCGGATATCAGCAATGAAATCACTATTCTTGTAAATTCCATTCTAGATGTATTTTATAGTACTAATAATATGGAAGATCCTTCGTCTCATGCAATTATCGATGAAAAAATCTCTCAGACTTTTGAAGAAGTATTGGAAATTATAAGAAAACCTGTAAATACCGAAAAATCAAATACATTTAATGTATTTAAAAAAGAAATATTTGCATGTTGTGTGAGGGCCATGAGACGTGCGACATTTTCTCCTTATAACAAAATATATGCAAAATTTAATGATATGCAAGGATTATCGGAAGGGGCAATTGACGATGGAGGCCCTACAAGAGAATTGATAATGTTTGTGGGCAACAAAGACAGACTTTCAATTATTCAAGGTATGAAAAGCTATTGTAAGTAAAAAAAATATTTTTTGTAACACCACATTCTTAAGTTTATCTTATTACGCACTTTTAATAGATAAAATGTGACATTATATAAAAGTGTGAAATAAAGATATTTGTAAAATAAAAAAGTAAATATGAAATAAAGGTGTGAAAAAAAAAATAACTATAAAATAAAAATCTGATGTGGTCAATACACATTACCTCCCTATCCACCTTTATTTAAAGAAAAATTTATTTTTTATATTTTGCGTTGATAATTACGTCTTTTCGATACGCAAAATTTTGTTTTTAAAGGTTGGTACTAGGCAACATTTACTTAAGTTTTTGGGTCGGTACTTTTACTTCTAATTAAACTGTCGGTTACCTGAATCGTCCGTTAGTAGAAAAATATCGCATCAAAATGGTAAATAACGTGTAATTTTAACAATGTACGATGCGATATTTTTCTACTAACGGATGATTAAGGTAACCGACAGTTTAATCAAAAGTAAAATTACCCGCCCTAAAAGTGTCAAACTTGAATATTTAAAATCTGTAATATAACCTTAAAATTTATTTCATTAAATAAACGAATTAGACGAATACAATAATATGTAGTTTCATTTTAAGTATTATGTCATTATTTTATCACCTTGATTTGTACAATTATTGTAAATTTTTACAGAATCAGTGAAAAGTCTCTGTTATTTAAATAAATGTTATTGTCATCTGTCACCAAATACAAAATTACCCATTCCAATTTCCCTAACTAATGTTAGTTTGACATAGCAACTTTTACTTACTAATTTCATATATATAAAAGGCGTAATAAATAAAATAAATAAATATATCATCACGGCATATTACCCATTTCTGGGTGTGCCAGTATCTACAACATATGTAAGCGCCCACACGGTAAAATATGTCGTATAAAGAACTTGTTTTTATAAATCTCTTTTTCGCACTTGTCAATTAGAAAAATCGCAAGAGCTCGTTTTCTAATCTTTTGACGTGTGCGAGAAAAATCATGTCTTATAAAACTCGTTCTTTAATGTACTATTAAATTTATTTAGCTGAAGAATGTGGTGTTAGAAAAGATTATGTATATAACTCGTGAATAAACGTGTTTTTTTCATTTGCTCGTGCTTTAAACTCATTCATGAAAAAAATGCACTCTTTAGTAACACATTATATATTTTATTATTGAACAATTATTTTTATATCTTGAGAGTTGCAAGAGAGTGACAGCGTTGTTCTTTTTTATTTTTATATTACCTAAAAAACAGGGTTTTTTCTAAGTTTAATAATCTTGTGTGATATCAAAATATTCGTAATTTAACAGTGAACATTCTTATATAAATCAAGTATATTTAACTAGTGCAGTGTCCTTATTTTTTAACTAAATATCCTAAAAACAATATCTTTTCTACGTTACTTAATTAATTGTGTGATTTCTTGTTTACTGTTTCTTAAGTCGACTTAAAAAGAGTGTCTTCCGTTACAAAAATAAAAAAAGTAATGTAAATCTGTAAAACCTGTGTCTTCAAATAACTATACAAAATGTGCTATGTGTACTACAGTAAATCATCTGGAGTGCTCAAATGTTCTTCAGTCCGATAGTCGTGTTCTTCGTTCTTTAAAAAATTACAAGTTGCTGTATGATACGAGCATCGCTTCTTTGGAAGAGCATAAAAGTATCACTTCCACCGTAACTGAATTAAAAAATCTGATACTCGGTCTTGAAGAAAAACTCAGTAAACTTACATCTGATTTCATATCAGCTAACAATAATACAAAATATCAAAACTCGGTAGATTTTGAGAATATTGTCTCGAAAATTTCCGAACGTAATAAACGATCCTCAAACATTTTAATATTTGGTCTACCTGAAAATCCAGCCGTTGAAAATCAGCAAATTAAAGATGTCATCTCTTGTATTACCCCAAATGTAAATGTTCCGGTTAACTTAAATTCGGTGCGTCTTGGTAGAAAATTGGACAATAAAATCCGTCCGTTGAAAATCTCACTAAAAAACCGTAGTGACGTTATTGAAGTGTTAAAAAATTCAAAAAAAAAAACTTAAGGAGTCAACCAACTTCAAGAAAGTGCGAATTTCTAGTGACATGACCGTAAAACAACGTGAACATTTAAATTTGGTGCAACAAGAGCTAGAAAAAAGGAAAGTTAACGAGGAAACTAATATTACTATTAAATATAGAAATGGTGTACCGTCCATAGTGCCGCTGCAAAAAAACTTAAACACGAATTAAATGAAATTATTTATTATCAAAACGTGCGGGGTTTAAACACAAAATTGTCAGAACTTTATGTGAATGGTACGACTAGCACGTATAATGTCCTTGCTCTTACCGAAACTTGGCTGAGCGACAATGTCAACAACAGCGAAGTGTTTGATTCTCGGTTCTCTGTGTTTCGCTGTGATCGCAACCCGGCTTTAACAGGCAAATCCAGAGGCGGCAGAGTACTTGTGGCAGTCAACATTTTTTTAAATCCATCTCAATATAATATTACTTGTAATTCTGTAAATGTCGAACAAATTTGTGTAAAATATTTTGTTAACAATACCGTAATCTACTTAATTGTAGTTTACATACCCCCTAACGCAACTTCTATGGACTTTGAAAATTTTTATGAAGCACTTATGGCTTTACCCTTTATGTTTAGCTTTAATGTAATTATAATAGGTGATTTCAACCTAACAGAATTTTGTCATTATCAATTTAAAACTACTGTGTGTAATAATAACATTCAAAACTTAGTAAATCATATGAATATGCTTAACATGAATCAATTTAACAGTGTTACAAACAATTACAACAGAATTCTATATTTAGTTGTTTCAAACATACATTGTGTTGTTGAGCAATGTATTGATGCACTTTTGCCTGAAGATTTGCATCATCCAGCCCTATTAATTCGTTATAAAGTCTGCAATAATTTTAAAGAACTTAAATTTAAGCCAGTATATGTTTACCAATATCATAAAGGTAATTACGACTTACTTTACAATTTAATGCAAAACACTACTTGGGAAGCAGTAACGGATTGCAATGCAACGATGTTAATTTGGCTGTAGAAAATTTTTATGCTATACTATATGATATATTTGACCAATGCATTCCGAAGATTCAAAAGAGGAATAATAAACATAAATACCCAAGGTGGTTTAATGCTGAACTAATTACATTAATTAAAATTAAAGATAATTATCACAGGCTTTATAGAAAATACAAAACAATTTACTATTACAATAAATTTAAAGATACAAGGAAAAGGGTAAAACTCGCTTCAAAAACTTTACATACTACTTATTTGAGGAATATTGAGTCAGATCTGTCAGTAAACCCGAATAATTTCTGGTCTTTTGTAAATAGTAAAAGAAACAGCAATGGAATCCCATTATCCTTAAATAATGGCGATATAACTTACACAGGAGGGGAAGAAATTGCTGAAGCTTTTGATAACTATTTTAAAAGTGTATTTCAGCCAAACATACCAGAAAATGTATGTGCTTCTGACTCCAGTGAACATAATTTGCATATTTGTATTAATGAAATAACATCGAAAGACATTTTAGAAACGATTAATAAACAAAAAAAATTCTAAATCCACTGGCCCAGATAATATACCCATATTTATAATTAAAGGTTGCTCAAATGCATTGATACGTCCACTTCTTTATATACTTATCATTCATTGAAATCAATTACTTTTCCAAATTTATGGAAGGAGGCTAAAATTAGCCCAATATTTAAATCAGGTGACAGAAATTTATTAAATAATTACAGGCCAATTTCATGTCTTAACTCGTTTTCTAAAATTTTTGAATGTATTTTATTTAGTAATATACAATATCAGACGATGAATTACATCACACCTTCGTAACATGGGTTTGTTCGTGGCAGATCAACCATTACGAACTTACTTAACTTCTCATATGTTGGTGATGCTCTTGAGAACAAGCAGCAAGTAGACGTTATTTACATGGATTTCTCAAAGGCGTTCGACACTGTTTCTCATTTAATTTTATTGGGAAAATTACAATCAATTGGGTTTTCTACAAACTTGCTTACATTGATTTCATCTTATTTACATAAGCGAAAACAGTATGTTAAAGTCAATGGATTTTGTTCAAGTTCCTTTATAGCATCTTCGGGAGTACCGCAAGGCTCTGTCTTAGGGCCTTTGCTATTTATTCTTTTTATTAACGATATAACTTTATCTGTAAGATATTTGAAATGCCTACTTTTTGCTGATGATTTCAAAGTGTTCCACTGTATATCGTCTACTGCTGATTGTGTCAAATTGCAGTCAGATATTAATAACGTTCTTCAATGGTCTTTAAAAAATAAATTATATTTTAATGAAAATAAATGTCAAATTATGAGTATTACTCGTATAAGAAATCTGTTGAATTTCAACTACAATATTAACGATGTATCTTTCCACCGAGCAACCTCAGTTAAAGATTTGGGAATATTGTTTCAAAACAATTTCATATTTAATTTACATATTGAAAGGATGTTATCTGAGGCCTCCAAAAGTATGGGTTTTATACTGCGTATCACATATAATTTTCGTAATAAGAATAGCTTACAATCCCTGTTTTCCGAAATTGTACGCAGTAAACTCGAATATGGTTGTATAATTTGGAACCCATACCATATATATCAAATACAATTAATAGAAAATGTTCAAAAAAGATTTTCCAAAATATCTTACTACAGAATAAATCATGTATGGCCAAATTTGAATTATAAAGAATTATTAACAGCTTTTAATTTAGAATCACTACAAACTCGTCGTACTTTTCATCAAATTATGTTTTTGTATAAAATTGTAAACAACTTGATAGATGATGCCACTCTTTTAGCAAGCTTAAATTTCTATTTAAAACCATGTAATGTCCGAAATACATCAACATTTTTATGTAAATTTGCTAGAACAGCTTCAAGTTATAATTCTCCTCTTAATTCAATGTCTCGTGCATTTAACCTTATAAGCGCTGAATTAGATTTTTCAGAGACACTATATATGTTTAAAAACAAACTTCATAACATAACGCTATAATCAATTTGTAACATTATGATCGCCTACGTCAGATTTTGTGTTTTGTTTTCTTCTCTGCTTAGCAATTAATTTTTCTTTGTTAACTATTAAGTATTGTTATGTATATTTGTTAATCTAGATATTATAATATTTATAATGTATTTACATTTACACCCTGTACATCTCTTTGTTATCTATGTAACATTATTCTGTAATTGGGATTCTATCCTGTAGAATAATAAATAAATAAATAAATAAAATAAAAATAAATAAATGCATTATGAAACTTATTACTCCTTAGTTTCATTCTGAATTAAATTGATAATAAATAACATTTGCAGGAACACTTAACTTTTATGGCATTCAATGAATTAAAGAGACTTTAATTCAATATCAAGAAGGATTAAAAACCTGTAATGTGTACAATTATATGTTAAAATTTCCAAATTTATTAAAGGCGATTGCCGTTGCTTCACTAAACAGCACTTTAGTAGAAATCAAACTACACTTGTAAATATTAAGTTATAACTTCAAACTTGATACCATTGTATAGCAGATAGATCAATGCATGGGGCTGACCAATAATTTTGCATAATTATTAATTTCTATTGCTTTTAAATTTAGTTCGAAAAACATCATAAAAATGGCTATTTTAATTTTTTTTTTAACACGAAAACTGTACTTTATACAAAAAATGTTTGGGTCACCCCCATAGCGCTCACCTTTAGTAGTAAGTCTGTGAAAAAAATATGAATGATCTCTTTTAGTTTAGCTGTGATTTGATTTCTACTAAACCCCTTTTTGCCGCTTATTTCAGAAATCGGAATGATAGACTATCGAGGAGAGAGTGTTAGGAGAATATGTTCCCCCTCTACTACACACATCTCCTCTCTCACTCCAACAATTTGCTTCACAACACGGGCTTTTTCCCCTTATGCTTTAAACAAGGACAAACACATATAAAAGCAGACAGAGAGAAATAAACTTAGCAATCTTAAACGTAAGAAGTTTGTCTGCACTAGTGTCATACTAGCTACAAAACTGATTTCGCTGAGCGACCGACAATGCTCTTAAAGTACACAGGTGCGATGACATACCTGTCATATGTGCAAAAGGTTTTTAAAAATTGTTCGAAGTAACATTCAGTAGCATGGGCTCAAATTCACGAAAAATAGAAAACAAAATTATTTCTTACTTTCAAGATTACTTACTAGACTGTGAAGGTATGGATTTTAATAAAATATAAAGGAAGTTTCAGAATTAAAAAATAAAACTTAAAATAAAAATACAGAAGTAGCATAGAAAAAAAATTACCATGTTTATGTAAGCAAATGCATAAATGTTTTGTTTCAGGGATGTTTATCTAAAAATAAGTGCACAATTTGTGTGTTGCAAATATTTTTGGTTATAACAAAATAATAAATTTAATTTTTTTTACTTATTACAAAGTAAAATATAATTCACAATATTTTTTGACATTTTGCAATAATTATTATAGTTGTGCAATTAGAAGAAGTTAAATAACACATTTAACTAAAATTAGTAAATATTTTTGGCTTACGAAACAATAACACAAAAACGGTTCCGTGCTTCGAGTGTACCTCTATCGCAGGTATACTATGGATGTTTAAGGAGTTTAAGTGTTTAAAGGCATCATTTTGTAAGAAAATATTGCAAATATTAATTTTCTACAATAAAACTTTAAAATATATTCAGTTTCTTTATGTCATTGTTATAATCAGAAATATTTGCAATATATCCTTCAGAAGGGATTATGTCTGAAGCAAAGCATTTTGATATTTTGCTTATATGCAACTTGTCCGCCTATTTTAGATCCTTTATTTAACATCGAAAAAGAACCATTATTTATTAGCTATGATTTTATTATTGAAAACACTTAATTTTTATGTTTTATTGTTTAATTTTAAAACAACTTGTGAACCAATCTCTATATTATATAAGTTTAATTATGTATACGTTTTTTTCAGCCAATAGCCAACGCAAAGATAATCAGGACACTTGTATCATTAAAAGATATTCTAATATTCTCTACCGGAGCCGATCATATACCTCCATTAGGATTTCCTACAAGACCACAAATCAAGTTTTTGCACGAAGATGCAAGTCGTTTTCCAAAAGCAAATACTTGTGCTTTAGAATTAAAGTTATTCAAAAAACCTATGAAAAATTTATAACTGATGTATCTTTTGGAATTTCCAATAGCAATTCTTTCTGTTCACCATAATATTTTTATTATACATTTTTTTTTCATAATTAAAATTAAACATATGTTTGTTTCTAATTCACCATAAACATTAAAAGTGCATTATGTATCAGGATAGGTAAATAAATAAATTATACATTTACTCTAGCAGCTTTATTATTTCTAAACGCAATTCACAATAATTATTTATTTCTGTATAAATATTATCAGGTATTGAAAGATTTTTTTTCTTCTTTTATTATATTACACAGTTCAAATACATTTTCATCTCCACATAACCTAGTGACAGTTATCGATTGCCCTACACAATTTGCAACATATCTTTCAGTAATCCCTTCCATTGTATAATGGAAAATCATACATCATATTAGAGCGATCATTGGGCGAAATACTATTACGTGTTTTGCGAATGACATGATTGTTCCACTCTTCAACATATTCATTAAGTTCCGTCTGTAAAAAACATAATTATTATAAAACGTGGAATTTTTTTTTTTGTGATATGGAAAGAAAGTGATACTTTTATTTCATTGAGTGTAGTTTGTTTATCACGAGCCGTAGGCGAATTTAATAATACATTCTAGGAAATAAAATACACCTTCTTCTAGTGTTTCACATACAATTTTTTATAACAGCCAAAATATAAAGCAAATAAATATGAAACTAAATAAAATTATTATTGATAATTGTAATATATTTTTTTTAATTGTTACAATGGTTACAATGTATCCATTATTTATGGTAAACTATATAAGAAACGGAACACATATGAAAGAAGAAGATAATTTTCTTCCCATGAAAAGAAAATATCTAATTTCATTTATTATTTTCCAGGATCAAAACAGTACTTCCTATTTAATTGTTACAAAATATGATATCAACAATGGGATTATAAAGAAGAAATTCTACTAAAGTTATTCAATATCTGATACTTCTTTACTTCCACACTGTTCACTTATCATGTCATTGCCGCTTCAATCGCCTCTCTAGAATCGTACCGCTGCCCCTTCATCTTTAATTTCAGTTTGGAAAACAAAATATAGTCGGGAGGGACAAAATTGGTGAGTACGGGAGTTGGTCAGTGCTGACAACCTGTCATTTTGTCAAAAAATTCTACACAATTATGAATTCTGAGAGTGGAAAGTGTTGGCTTCTAGATGGTTGCCAGTATTGGCTCCCGTACTCACCAGTTTTATCCTCCAGACTAATTTTTGTTTCCCAAGCTGAAACTAAAGATGAAGGAGCAGCGAAAAGACTCAAATGTGTTGAAGTGAAGACGTGTACGAACCAATACAAAAGTACAAGCATTATATCTAATTAAAGGGAAACTATGTAGAATTCTGATATGACAAATGACATCCGCATTTTATCTATGTTCTATGGTTTTTGTGTCCAAGAACTTTTTGAATATACTATGTATTATTTATTAGGGAATACTTGTATTAAGTCCATAAAACAGTATTGAAGTACTGCCTTATCGACTATTGTGCCATTAAATATTCCATCAGCTTTGAGTTGTTCGAAACGATTCATCCAGGACTGAGATTTTGTCTCCTAAACGTAGCCCACCAAGCCTCAATTCTTTGATTTGTATGGCTGGTGCCGTATAAATCGGGTGGTAATATACCATGATTCCCATTATTGTTCATTATTTCATGAAAACATTCTTGTGTGCGCATAATAAGTCTATTTTCAGTGCCCATATCAGTCCTTGTGCTTTGCGGAAAACCTTTTAATTTACTTACAATTTCAAGTAAATAACAACATATAATTTTAGGATTATTGTTGCTATAAGCAGCTCTTAGCCACAAAATTTTTCGAGAAAACCCATCAATACAGCCACTAATACAGATTCCGTAAGGTTTTAATTTGTCATATCCGTCTATAAGCCACAAATAATTGGGTCCGTTGTTGAAATATTGTCTTCGTCTTAATCTGTTTCTCCGACGTATCAGTATTCCTTCGGAGTCTAGCACATGCATTATATTTCGAATAATTGATTGCTTTACTGTTATTCCATTTTAGATACATCTTCGATGCATCCATTTATATCCAATCATTTTTCCTGATGTAAGCAATTGTTCCACTATAAAATCACGCACTGTTTCTATCGGAGTGTACATTTTTCGCCGATACAGACCCATCTTCTGCATATATCTCTTTAACGTTCTTAGACTAATATCTGCACCATGTCCTAGCAAATATAATTGGATTTCTTTGTGTTGTAAACTCAGGTAAAAATAGTAACAAATAAGTGTTTTCAAGCGCTCATCCATGGCCAAACACACCAATAATAAAAGACGTCGTCCGTTTGGTAAAGTTTCTCACAAGTCACCACTAACGAACTAACCAATTCAACTAGCACTATAGAAATGATTTGAAACACACGGAGAGGTATCTGAAGTAATTCACTCAAACGCAACCAAAAGTCTATACGATTATAAATACGAGTAATAGTCGAGATAAACGCGACTAAGGGTCGAGATAAATGCAACTAACAGTCGAGATAAACGCGACTAACAGTCGAGTTAAACGCGACTAACAGTCGAGATAAAAGCGACTAACAGTCGGGATAAACGCGACTAACGGTCGAGATAAACACGACTAACAGTCGAGATAAACAAGATTAACAGTCGATATAAACGCGATTAATAGTCGCTATTTGTAAACTCGACTAATAGTCACACAAGTTACATTTTTTTAAGGGATATAAAATTGTATGAAAAATGACCCCCATTTTTAACGCGTTTCAAGAAATGCTCACCTTCATTAATGTCTAATACCAATGAATAGAAAAAATTAAATTTTAAAGTTTGTAACCATGGGCTTTATTGTGAATAATTTAAACATTATTATTTTCGATGTGTTTAAAAAAAGTAAAAGTGTTAGATTTCAGCTTCCATCAATAATTTACATTTGAAGTTTGGTATGTTGACTCAAAATGAAATTTTAATATATAATAACAATTTTTTATTTTAAATTGATTAGTTTAATTTTAATAATTTTTATTGTTAAAGTACACCATACATTCATGCGTATAAACATTAAAAAAGTAATTTTTAAATAAAAATTCATGAATATTTTATATAAAAACTGCATTTTGAATCAACATGCCAAATTTCAATTCTCAATAGCACTGTTATTTTTGTAATTACTGCACAACCCCCCCGCTACGCTACTAAAGCAATTGTAAAATTAATAATAATCAGATTGAGTATTTAGTATCCATGAAAACAGAAATTCAAAATTGTTGCAAAAAACACAAATATCGACTATATTTCAAAATCAATTTTATTTTTTAAAACCAAGAAAAAGAATGAATATTAAAAGAAGATATGAATTTTTAATATACTCATAATTGTATCAACATTAATAATAAATACTATTGTAAAACTAATTATAAGAAATTAAAGAAACTATCAAACAATTAATTAATAATCAGAATAATGAATATTATAATTATCATAAAATTGATGAAGTATTTGGCTTATTTAAAATAGAAAATTCCAATTTAATGGTTACAGCTAGTTCTAAAGAAAGAGACGTCGAAATCAAATGTATTAGTTTTGATATTAAACAAAGAATAAGAAGAATTTATAAATTTTATATTGAAAATAATTGTAAAATAGACATTGCATCTTAGAGAAGAAATTAGTAAAACCAAAAGAAATAATATTTAAAAGTTTTGAGTTACGAGTAAATGAAAGTAAAAGTTCTAACCAAACATTTGATATACAAGTTAATAAACAAAATATAATTATACCAAAGGTTCCACACATAAAAGAAACTAATATCAAAAATGCGAACCATAATATTGTCAATTCTCAATTCTATAATTATAATTATATTACTAGTTATTATGGGTAAAGAAATGTAAAAAAGTTGTAATTACGGAAAATGAAATACATTTAAATGATATACCAGAACCACAAAATTTGTAAAAAGGAATAGAGTCATCTCTTAGGGATAAAATAAACATATTTATGTGGATGATTTCATTCCTTTGTTCTCGAATTGCAATCTGTGGATGGTTTCATCTTTTGAGGTACTTTGTCAATCATTATTATTAAAAAAATTATTATAAATACATGAAGTAGAGATAGATAAGGCAGATGGCAGATGTGAAGTTACCTCCAAACCATAATTATTGTATTCGCTTATTGAGAAAATAAAAAAATTAAAAAATAAGTTTATTAGAATAACTTATTTAAGTTGTACGTATGCATTTAATTAATAAAAATTAAATAGCGGGATGTATTGTGTTGACCACATCAGATTTTTACCTCCCGCTACCCTATGTAAGGGAGGTATAGGGATCGTGCCAAAAATCGCATATAGAGATTTTAGTAAATAAGCACGATTTGATGTCCCCAGAATCCGATTTAAACATATTTACAATGATCTGGTCTGTGTGTGTGTGTGTGTGTGTGTGTGTGTGTGTGTGTGTGTGTGTGTGTGTGTATGTGTATGTGTGTGTGTGTGTCTGTGTGTGTGTGTGGATCCTGTGAGCACGATTACAAAAAAAACTATCAATCAGAAAATTTTTAAATTTTGTATACCCATTCTATACTAATGTGGGAAGAGCTTATTAGTTTTTAGTGTATATTGGATAACCGGAAGTATTACTTATACAAGCTTTTAATAGTTTTTCTTGAAAATTGAATATATTTTTTCATCAACTTTCAGTAGAAAAAATTGAATATAATGGTACAATCTTCAATTTTACGATAATAGTATTTAGTAAATAATTATACCTAAATAACTTTAAATATGAATTTATAAAATAATTTATTTTTGTATACCAACTTGCCTATGCGCCAAACAAAGAAAATACTTTAAAAACCAATTTTGACATATTTAAACAAATGTCACTGTTATGAAGCCATTACATTAAAATTATTAATGAAACCATGTGAAGGAGAATATAGTAGTAATATATTTAAATTTAAGGAAATTAAGGTTTGTAAAAATAATATATTTTCCATCATACATAATTATTATTTGCTTCAATGTCTTCAAGTTTTTCTATTAGTTTTATCCTTTTATCAATATGTGTGAAATAATAATGACTGCTTCATTTATACTGCGTGGTTAAATGCCAGTGATCTCTATAACATATGTTATAGAGATCACTGTTAAACCCAGCGGCTGGCCCCATCAGATTTTTTTCTTCGGCACGATGCAATTCCAAAAAATTATCATTACTTGTTATTATAATTGCTTTCTGGGCAATTCTTCCTTCATTTTTTCTATATATGCAACAGCCAATAAAAAATCTCATTCGGACCAACGTCCGTAATGTCCTCTTTTAGCCATATGACTACTACTACTACAAAAAAAAAATCTGATGTGGCCAACACAAAACCTCCCACTATTGCTTTATATGCTATTTTCTTCTTAAAATGTCACTATTATTTATTTGAAGTGATTAGTTTTTTGACAGTTACATTTACTATCAGTTACAATCATTTGCAATATGAACTGTGTAACAAAGGAATTGTGTTTATCTGAGGCTTCGGGTTTTATAAAAGAAATGATTTTTAAATTTATCTATAAAATATATAGAAAAATCTGTTGTGGCCAGCACAAGACCTCTCGCCATTTCCATATTAGGCTATATATGTATTGTATTGCACTTCGCTTTCAAACCGTCGTTTTATAACAAAATATTACAGAACTTTACCCAAATATTGTTTTTTATTGTATTTAACATGTCTTCTGCACACATATAATTCTAATTATATCTATTTTATATCATTTTCGTGTCAGAGATTGTTCCAATTTATTAACCAGATTGGCGGTATTTCTGATGGATATATGCATTTTACCACAATTTTACCTATAATTTCAAATATTTAATTAATAAAACAATAAGAAAAATTAAATATACTTCCCAGAAAAAGCTTTCACAATGTCACTAAAAATGTTGATATTTGACAATGACATGTGTCATGTTATAAACATTGGAATTTGTCAACTGGTTTCCTTAGTGCCTTGGCCTCTGCGATTAGTTCACTCTATAAATTATAGTGTCTTTATCTCTAAATCTATACAAGATATAATAAAAATTTGAAGTTTATTAGATGGAGAATTTTATGTTCTTCAATATTTAATAAAAAAACCTCCCAAAAATTATATTTAGAAGAATTTTTCTAAGAAACTACTACTTCCGGTTGTTCAATTGTTACCAAAACCTTTTCAGCTCTTCCCAGGAATGTCCGATTGAGGAAACTGCAGTTAAATATTTTTTAAGTCTTATAGTTTTTGAGGAATCGTGACTACAACATCCAGACATACACACACACACACACATACACACACACACACAGACATTTTAAAAATGTTATAATCGGATTCTAGGGACCTTAAATCGTGCTTATTCAATAAAATCTGGATATGCGAATTTTAGCATGAATCCAATACCTCTCTTAGCGAGAGGTAAAAAGTATTAATGTATTCCTGTAGTGGTAGCACGCAGTTTAGAATTCTATCAAATCAGGCATTTGTTTTCGCATTTCGCCACGAAGCGAAAATTTGGTAGCATGTGTGTCTCAAAATATTCGCCTGCAAGCGTACGACTTGAGGCGAAAGTGTTAAAGTAACGTCATTATTTTACCACAGTTCTATCCAAAGGCATTTTATATATACTGTCATAATATATCTTATTTTAATAGTACAAAATCCAATAATTTCCGAATCAAAAAGTGAATATAGAATTCTAAAGTGCGTGCTACCAAGATTCGTAAAAATAAAATCGTATTCGCCTGCTTTCTGTGATAGAATTCTAAAGTATGTGCTACCACCACTGTAGAAAATTCAATAATCTTTGATTTTCATAATGACATAACATGCGAAAAAAAAAAGCATTTAATGGCATTTTTTGAAGAAAAACCATTTTTAGCTTCAGGTAAAGTGCCATTTCCGGTTGCCTGATTTACACCAAAATCTAATGGCTTATTTTCATATTAGAATACCAAGGGTAGTGAGAGGTAAAAATTATTCGGAATAATATTTACATATTGCCTAAAATGGACATTGGACCGATCTAATTTAGGCATCTGCGATATAGTCCAACCTAAGCGATTTCGTCGGATATATGTCACAACGTACGATAACCTTAATGTTAACGTGTAACCCTAATGTTAACGTATACTAATGCAACTATTATACTAATTTATATTAGAACAAATTAGCATTCTCAAGATATAACATTTGCAGCAACTTTAAAACTGATTACGGCAAATGTCATGTATTAAAATATTTCGTACAGAAATGTGTAAACACAAAATCTCTTCAATAACCTCTCTGGCGCCTAGTTCTGTAATAATAATGGATACATAAAAATGATTTACATCAGTGCTACGTGTTTTGCCTATATCACTGCATGTATTTGTTAATCGGGACACATACGGCGATGGTCCAATCCAGACGACGGTCCAAATTCGGCAACTCTCCCCTATGATTAAAAAAGATGTCGCTGTTAGAAAAAATGACACTACCGGTTTGTTCTTATTAGTTTACCCTAAGAAGTACGTGTACCGGACAACGTAATATGAAGTATAATGCAAAGTGTAATGCTAATGCTAAGGTGAATGCATAAGGTTAAAGCTTACATAAATCAGCCTTTAAAGTGCGGAATCTGCTAAGCTAAAAGTCATCAAAATATTTCTTAACTTGAAAAAATGCAACCGATTAAAACAAATACAAAATTTTATGCTCTATCGTTTTATGATTTCTTAAATCAATTTGGAATTGCGAAATAGTTAAAAATCGCGAATTTCCCATTTTTTCAGAAAAAAAATCCCGTCTTTTTCATTTATATCTCATCGTATCTTGATAACTAATAAAGATTTTGCAATATTTTTTTTATGCAGTAAAGCTGATATCAGCAATATCATCGTATGTTAAAATTTAACATTTTTGTTAAAACAAAGGTATAAATAAATAAAATATAACATTGCGCGAAATACTTCTAGTAAAAAATGTACCAAGTGGAGGCCATTACGTTTTATTGAGATTTCAGAAAAGTGTCAGCGGATGAAATTTGTTCAAAGGTTCAAAATTGTTTTTAGTGAAAAAATTGTACGTTGTTACATGTTGCAAAGCAGTGCTCTCCATATATATACGTAGACATTAAAATAAACGAATAAAGACGTTTAGTTTTAATTTAATATTTCTGTATACAGGTGGGCGTGCTTAAGACGATCCACCCTTAATAACTTTGTAACGAATTGTGATAGACATACCCGGTTTACGCTAAATGTTTTAACATCTAGGGGGCCACATTTTGTTAATATTATTGTTTTTTTTTTAAATTCACTAATGTCACCCCCACCTCTCTCAACTTTTAAATCTTAAATGGCAATATACCCCTTGTGACGTATCAATGAATGCTCTTGAAAAATGCTATACATGCATGTCAATAAATTGATATTTGAATAAGCCGTTTTAAAGTTAGAAACAATAATGTAATTTTAATTTAATTTAAAACCTTATAACAAATGCTCAAATTGGGCGTCATGTACACCTAAACAATGGTGCAACCTAGTGGCGGCTCGTGCTATGGGGCACAAGGGCGCAGCCCTACCAAATAAAAAGACAAGAAAAAAAGAAATAAACGAGTACATATACATTTTAAAAATACATTAATTATTATTTATTTACTTTCATTATTATGCAATTCTTACTACACCGCCGATAGCTAGATAGCCTATATACTGACGTGTGCACGTACCGATATGCTGCTAGAAGCTAGGGCACAAATGTTTCTGCCCCGGTCTCCCACTATTTTTACTCGAATTTTGACCAATAGCAGCGAAGCGCGCGAAGCTGCATATGACTGCATTAAGCCTGTTCCGGGCACAGCCCAATTTAAACGAAGATGTCCGAGTATGTCCGGCATTTTCCGAGGTAATCTGTTATTGTTGAATTGTAATCGTCTAGTACTCATTTAATTACGAAGATGGCTTCTGTATCTTAAAGATTAAATAATTGAATATACTCTTTTTACTTTTTTTTAAATTTTTGTGCCCTACCATACAAAGATATCACCAGCCGCCACTGGTGCAACCCATCACTAAATGCCATTTGCACCCGCCGAAATGTTTCTTTTGGAATTGTTTGAGACTCTTCTAATTCTATTTTCTAAATCTAAATAAATAAATAAAATATATCATCACGGCATATTACCCATTTCTGGGTGTGCCAGTATCTACAACACATGTAGACATCGGTAATGATGACGATATATTTTACCGTGTGGGCGCTTACCAGGCGTCACCTAAATCTTGGAGATTAAAATGTGGAATTTTATAAATAATTGATTCTAAATATCCCCAACGAACAAAAATCGTTGGGTGCCGGATCAGGGTACCTAGCGGACCAATCAGTTGACTCCCTTCGACCAAATCAATGTTTTTTTTTTTCCTCATTTTGTCATTTCCATAGCAATGCATGCATTAAAATATTATAAACTATTGTTTCTAACTTTAAAACGGTTTATTCAAACATCAATTTATTGACATGTCTGTATAGAATTTTTCAAGAGCTTTCATTTGATATGTCACAAGGGGTATATTGCCATTTAAGATTTAAAAGTTGAGAGTGGTTGGGTTGAGTGAATTAAAAAAAAAAAAAAACAAAAATATTAATAAAATGTTGCCCCCTAGATGTTAAAATATATAGCGTAAACCGGTTTTGTCTATCACAATTCGTTTCAAAGTTATTAAGGGTGGATCGTCTTAAGCGCGCCACTCTTATACAGGGTGTAAATTTTAAAACGGGTCATAGGGCTATAACATAGGAAAACAGTTTTTCCGACGCCAAAAGTTTTTATATTAATTTATTGAAAAAAGAATTAGTGCATATTATAAAGAAAAAAATTACGATATTTTTAATACCAAACACATTATATTTCTATTTCATATAAAGCCAGAAAATAAATTTAAAAATTTGTACAATTAAGAAAAAATAACAATAGCCATGAAACTGACAGTAACAAAACATTGTCATCTTTTAATAACATGATAGGGGACAATTAAAGATTAAAGTTATTAATTTATGAACTAATATAAAATAACATAAAATAAACAAAACACTAGGATATTTATTTAAGAATTAATAATATTTATTGTAATAGGTATTTATAAATTAAAGATGATCTACATATAATAAGAAAAACGTTATAAGAAACGAGAAAAACTGTAAACTACAAGGGAAAAATATTTTGTAATTTTTCTCCATGGGACAAATTATCCATGATTTCCTGTTAATAAAACGAAAATAATAATAATAATTAAACAAATAATGTCCAAAAAAAGTTTATCAATGACAGTCTTAAGCATGCGGTGGAAACTCCTATTAGACAAAGCGGGCCAACATTATAACTTTTCTTCCCCCGTTTAGATGGCGCTAGTATATAAAATTTTATTTCAAATTTGAAAATGACAGCTTACAGACAGCTCGATTGTTATTGAATTGGTTGATATATTTTTACCTCCCGCTACCCTTGGTAAGGGAGGTATAGGGATCGTGCTAAAAAACACATATCGAGATTTTAGTAAATGACCACGTTTTAAGTTCCCTAGAATCCATTTTTAACATTTTCACGATGATGTCTGTATGTGTGTATTTGTGTATGTGTGTATGTGTGTGTGTATGTGTGTATGTATGTGTGTATGTGTAGGGATTTTGTCTTCACTCTAACTCAAATACTATCATTCAGAAAATTCTGAAACCTTGTATTTCCATCCCATTCTAATATGAAAAGAAGCCATTAGATTTTGGTGTAAATCGGATAACCGGAAATGGCACTTTACCTGAAGCTCATAATGGTTTTTCTTCAAAAAATACCATTAAATGCCATTTTTTCGCATTTTATGTCTTATGAAAATTAAAGATTATTGAATTTTCTACAGGAATGCATTAATACTTTTTCTATATATTTTACAGATAAATTTAAAAATAATTTTTTTTATTAGTCGCGAAGCCTAAGATAAACACAATAATTCGTTTGTTACACAGTTCATATTTCAAATGAATGTAACTGACAGTAAATGTCACTGTCAAAAAACTAATCACTTCAAATTAATAATAGTGACATTTTAAAAAGAAAATAGTAAATAAATCAATAGTTTTATGCAGTGGAACAGTTTGCAGCGTTAGTAAATACGTAAGTATGTATTTAAATTAATAAAAATGGATAAGGATGTGCGTGGAAGGATGATTGTTGCGTAACTATTATTGTGGTCCAGATGCGGTTATTCGCTACCGAAAATCAGTCACTTTAATATGTTCTTATGTATGAATGCTATGATGATTGTGGACAAGGCGAAAGAAGAAGGTTGTTAAAGAGTGAAGTGAGTTAGCTGAGCTCTTACACATCACTTTTCTTATTGTTACTATTGTTTCCGGGTTTTTGCTAACCCACTAAGTGGGAAACGCGTGATTTTATGTATATATGTATGTATGTATGTATGTATGTATGTATGTATGTAAAAATTACATAGCGGGAGGTTTTGTGTTGGCCACATCAGATTTTTTAATTTAGTTGTGGTTTTGTTTATTTATGATATATACACATTTATTTGTAGTTGCTTGTGATTACTTGTGATATAAATAGTGAACAATTTATCACCAAGATATTTGATTTGGGTGTGAAAAATTTTTGTGAAAGAAACATCAATTGCTGTATTCCAGATTGCATTACGACAGGTGTGTATTATATGTGTACTTTATTAGTTTTTAGATGTATAATTAGTATTTTGAAAGGTCGGTATTAATTGTTGATATATTTTGCAGATGTTACTTTACATCGATTTCCAAATCCCAAAAATTATTTAATGTTCAACAACGAATATTAGATGGGAAGAAAATTTTGAAAAATTGTGTAATTAGAGATAATAAAAACAAATTAGCACAGAAGAAATATGAAAAATTATTAAAAAATAAAAACTTTAACAAGGAAAACAGTTTGTATTAATTTAGTATTTCACTTATTTTATTATAAATATAAAATATGACGTATGGAATCTAATAACTTAATATTTGATATAAATAAATTTCAACATCGGCTCTTTGTGAGATCTTCATATTTATTACCAAGTGTTAATTGCTGAATTCGAATCAATTCAAAATTTCCGCCTCCTATACATGAAACTTCTTCTTCCCACGACCAGGGGGCGCTGTACTTATAGTACCAGTTTGCAGCATTACAGTTTCCTATCTATAATAGTGTCTGTGATCTGTGGTCTTAAGTCAAATATAGTTTTTTTTTTGTTTCTGTCAGTTTCAAGGCTAATAATATATTTTTCTGTCTACCTATACGAAAAGTGAAATTTTACGTACTTATTTTCGGACGAAAAATGACACTTTTCTGAACCTTATCACTTTTCGTCCGCAAACCTTTTTCGTACGCTAAGCCTACTACGATTTTATGATTATTGCAATTGTGTGTACCACCGGAGTTATAAATAACATATATCAAACGAGCAAATAAAAATATTATTTTAATGATAAATTTAATTTAAATATGTGCGCAATTAATAATGAAATTAACTATACTAAAAATTATTAATTTTGACATGACTAATTGTTAATCTAAGATGCCGCTGGATAGAGTTGTTTTCGAGGATATTTTGTTGGATTTGTTTATTTTCACCTGTCAAATAGTGTTGATGTGTCTGTGAGTGTAGTGTGTCTTCCTTCAAACTAAACAGAGCTAAGAATTAAAATTTTGTGAAAATGGCAGAAGATATATAATATCCAATCATTATTCATATAATAAATAATAAGATTTTACGAATTTAAAAAAAAACGTGTATTTATTTCTAGATCTATTACGTAAAGTAAGGTAGACAGAAAAATGTAATATGTACCTCGGCAAAAAATGCATATTATAGCCTCGCTTGTTTGCTTTACCTCGGCTTCGCCTCGGAAAGCAAACTCAAGCTCTGCTGTAATATGCAATTTTTTGTCCTAGGTACATAAATAACTATTCTTAATTCTGCAGATTTTAAAATTTATTTTCTGGCTTTATATGAAACAAAAATCTAATGTGTTTGGTATCAAAAAAATTGTAATTTTTTTTCTTTATAATATGCGCTAATTATTTTTTCAATAAATTAATATAGAAACTTTTGGCGTCTAAAAAACGGTTTTTCTATGTTGTAGCCCTAAGACCCGTTTTAAAATTTACACCCTGTATGTGTGTGTGTATATATATATCATCACGGCATATTACCCATTTCCGAGTGTGCCACAATCTGATTTATCGCAGATATCGGTAATGATGATGACATATTTGTACCGTGCGGGCGCTTACCAGGCGTCACCTCACGGGCACTTATTGCTGGCGTGGACAGTGCACCACAGAGGTCCCTTTTGTGCCATTTAAAATTCGAAATATTTGGCGTCGGTCGGGATCGAACCCGGTTCACCAGGTTCGCGACCAGACACTCAGGCACGCGGCCACGGGACCCCATAACATAACATATTATGGATATGAATAAGTACATATTGTGCCAAAAAGATCTCTGAAACCCTACAGCCGTTAAATAAAGAGGGACATACATACGGGAAAATATTTTATTACCTGATTTTTTAGAAAATGTGCATTGTGGCACGGTAAATGTAAAAATACATTTTTATGTAAAAAGCATATAATAAGACACACATTAATTTTTTTAAAAAAAACCTGTTTATTTTGTAAAAAGGAAAGGGGCACAAAGGGAGTTGTTTGATATAAAGAAAAAAAAATCTGTTGTGGCCAGCACAAAACCTTCCGTCAATTCGATGTATTTTGTACATATCCTATACCAAAAGTTCCTTGAAAAAGATTCTGTATATCCTGTATAATTGTAACAAGAACACACTATTTTTACATATCCATACTGAAAGTTCCTTTGAAAAGATTCTAAAATCTAATAAAATTTTAATACGAATACGAACGTACATTATGCATTGCACTTAACACTTCCCCCTGCTTCAACTTTGCCCTATTTTATTAGAAGTCGCTGTTTCTTACTTTTCTCTTCTACTCATTCCTGTCCAAAGCACCTTCGTGACGCAGTTCTTCCTCTCTCAAATCTTCTACTATAGTCCTTCCATCTTCTCTTTTGCCTTTCTCGTACTTCTGGCATTATTAGTCTTATAATTTTTGCAAAGCTGATTGATTTTCGAAAGTTAATCTCTCTTAATCTCTCTATAACTCTATATCTATTGAATATGAAGGAAAATGTATAATCAAACCGTATAGAAAATAAGATATTCTTTCTATTGATAATCACATAAAATGTCGAAAATGACATTTAACTGCGATTTTTCAAGAAAAACTGTTAAGAACTTCAAATAAGGGTACTTCCGGTTGACCAATTATAACCAAAATCTAATCAGCTCTTCATATGGTTGTAAAGAAGAGGAATATGAAAGAATCATAATTTTTAGAATTGTAGTTTTGGAGTTATCGTCGGAGAAAAATTTGTCACCCACACACACACACGGACACACTCACACACACACACGGACACACTCACACACACATACAGACATCATCTTAAAAATAGTACATTCGTATTGTAGGGACCCTAAAACTCACCACCGAATTTTTTGACCAAAAACTATATCTTCCTTTTGACGGAAGGTAAAAATAGTAGAATATAATATATAGGTATAAGAAAGCGAATGAATTGCATGATGGGGATATAATTTTATATTTGGATGAATTATTATCACTTTTACAAATAAAATATCACAAAAGTTCTTATGATAAATTAATATTAAAAAGAAAAAATCTGTTGTGGCCAGCACAAGACCTTCCGTCAATTCCATGGATTTTGTACAAATCCCATACCAAAAAGTCCTTGGAACAGATTCTATATAATATCATGTAAAAACACATACTATTTTTTACAAATTCCATACCCAAAGTTCATTTGAAAAGGTTCTATAAATCCAATAAAATTATAACATAAACTACACTAAGTAATGTCCTTCCATCTTCTCTTTGGCCTTTCTCTGCGTATCACTTGCGAGCAACACTATGACATACCAATTTTAGATCCTATACTTTTTTGTTCATATTTGGTTTTGCACTTGCAACTGACATCTGTCAATTAAATTTTTTTGATTAATTATGTCAGCTGTTTCCATGATAAACAGCAAAGCTGACTAATTTTTGAAAATTAATTTCTTTATAATGCTTTAAATTTACATCTATTGAATATGAAGGAAAATGTATAATCAAACTGTATAGAGAAAAGTATTTTCTTTAATATATATAATAACAAAATGTCAAAAAATAATATTTAACTGCGTTTTTTCAAGAAAAACTGTTAAAAACTTCAAATAAGGGTACTTCCGGTGGATCAATTATAACCAAAATCTAATCAGCTTTTCATATGGATGTAAAGAAGAGGAATACGAAAGAATTATAATTTTTAGAATTGTAGTATTGGAGTTATCGTCGGAGAAAAATTTGTCACACACGGACACACACACGGATACACACACACACACACACATACAGACATCATCTTAAAAATAGTAAATTCGTATTATAGGGGCCCTAAAACGTGCTTATTCATTAAAAACTCACCAACGAATTTTTTGACCAAAGACAATACCTTCCTTTTACGGAAGGTAAAAAATGTGTGTGTGTGCGTGTGGTGCGTGTGCGTGTGTGTATGCGTGTGGTGTGTGTGTGTGTGTGTGTGTGTATGTGTGTGTCTATTTTGTCTCCGCTCTAACTGAAATATCATCATTCAAAAAATTTTGAAACCTTGTATTTCGACCCTATTCTAATATGGAAAGAATCCATTAGATTTTGTTGTAAATCGGATAACCGGAAAGGGCACTTCACTTAGAACTCATAATGGTTTTTCTTCAAAAAATACCATTAAATTCCATTTTTTCGCATTGTCATTATAAAAATTCAAGACTATTGAATTTTCTGCAGGTATACATTAACCCTTTTATGCCTAGCGTCCTACAGGTAGGACGGTTACTTATTCGGGGATATCCCTATTTATGTGAAGTAGAAGTGCCCGCTGCACATGGCGTATTGTAGTTTAAACATCAGTCTATCTTATAGATTTGTTTGGTGCAGATATATCGTAAGGTTGAATTGTTAGCCAGTAATACATTTGTTATTTTTTCATTGCCATGGAATATCGTGACAACCAATGGCGTCGGTAAGTATATTTTTTTTACCAATCATATGATAAAAATAATTTTTAGGTAATCACAATCAAGACAGTTATACACATCTTTGGATATATTTATATTATTAATTTGCTTTACTATTTACCTGTGATTCACATATAAATTTTGATGTCCTACATGTAGGACGCTAGGCTAATGTGCTACATGTTTATTTTTATTTCAGATTATTGACTTTAGATGAAGCTGTGGATTTGGTAGAAAGTGATCCGTGGTTTAAAAATCGCGATTTGACAGTGAATATTTTGCCACCCGTTAATTCTTGCGGTGATGTAACTGATGAAGATTCGGGTGATGAAAATATGGTTTCAATAAATAATTTGCCAGGAAGTCAACTGCGAGCTGAAGCTGAAATTCAATGTAGGGAAATGAGTAGTGATGATTCTGACGATAATATTCCCCTATCAGTTGTAAGGCAAAAATGTAAAAAGAAATCAAAACTCAAGAAGAAATACCACTACGAAAAGGAAGACATCAGAGAAGAGAATGTAACTTTTGAAATTCCAAGAATTGATCTTGTTCTAAGTAATTCTCCAACAGATTTATTTTTTGAATTTTTTGATGACGACATTATAAATCTAATAGTAGAAGAAACCAACAAATATGCTATGTTAAAAAATAAGGAAGGAAACATTGATAGATCAGATATATTGGTATTTATTGGAATTTTATTATTGAGCGGTTATTTGCAAGTCCCAAGAAGAAGACTGTTTTGGTCTAGAAACAAAGATACACAAAATGATCTAGTAACAAGAGCAATGAATCGAGACAGATTTGAATACATTATGTCTAACGTTCATTTCGCTGAAAACGATAGTCTAAATAAGAATGACAAATTTGCGAAAGTTCGACCGCTTATAGATCATCTGAATAAAAGATTCCTTGAAAAGGCTCAACTTGAAGAGTGTCATGCTGTTGATGAAGCCATGGTGCCATACTTTGGAAGACATGGCTGCAAACAATTTTTACAAAACAAACCCGTCAGGTATGGTTACAAGTTCTGGGTGGGAGCTACCAAACTTGGATATGTAAATTGGTTTGAACCATATCAAGGTGCTAACACTAATATAAGTGAAAAATATAAAGAATTTGGGGTAGGAGCGTCTGTTGTATTGGAATACGCGGATTGTTTGAGAAGAAAGTGGCCAGAACATAAATTTCATTTGTTTTTCGATAACTTCTTTTCCTCTATTTGTCTTTTAGAAAATTTATCGAATAAAAACCTACGCGGAACTGGAACGATTCGAGAAAATAGAATAACAGGACAACCTCTCATACATTCAAAAACAATGAAGAAAGAAACCAGAGGTTCCTTTGATTTTCAAAAAATTAAAGATTCTAATATAATATTCGTCAAATGGCATGACAACAGTATTGTCAGCTTGTGCTCTAATGCAATTGGAGTAAACCCTATACAGTCAATAAAGCGTTTTTCTCAGAAAGAGAAAAAGCATATTTATGTCGATCAACCACAAATTGTAAAACGATACAATGCAAACATGGGTGGTGTAGATCGCTGTGATCAAAACATTAGTCTATATAGAATGTCAATTAGAGGAAAGAAGTGGTACTTTCCTATTATTAGTTATTGTATTGACCTGGCTGTTCAAAATGCTTGGCAACTGCATAGGAACAGGAATGGTGACTTAGATCAGTTATCATTCCGACGAAGGATAGCTACATTCCTATTAGAGAATAATCAAAAGAGGTATAGCAGCTCAAAAGGACATCCATCAAAAAGCGAAAGAGACGAAATAAGATTCAGTGAGGGAAACCATTTTGTTGAGAATCAAGACAAACAAACTAGATGTTTTCATTGTCACCAAAAAACAACAACAAGGTGCCAAAAATGTAATGTAGGATTACATGTAAAATGTTTTATATTATACCACACTAAGTGATACTATGTGCCTAGCGTCCTATATATAGGACGGGCCGAAACTAATATAAAATAAATTTTTTTATTATTATTTTTAATATTTTTGTAATATTTAAGTTCCAAATAAACATTTTTTAAAAAAATATATTAATATTTCGAATTTTTTATTGCTCCGGCATATCTGGGTTAATACTTTTTCTATGTATTTTACAGTTAAATTTAAAAATAATCTTTTTGTAAATAAACAGTGGCGGCTTAAGGCGTGAGCCACTAGGGCGCCTGGCTTTTTGGGGCGCCCAAAAAATATAAAAAGTAAAGACAAATATATAAATAAACAAAAAAAATCAAGGTATGAAATATATATCTACCTGTCCTGTATTATTAAATTTTTCAGCTCCTCAAAGTTAGTTTTGTGTAAATAAATTGTGTAATTTATTGAACATGCCATTGCAAAATAATCAAGTCAGGAAGAAATGATACATAAATTTGCGATAGTGAAGACACGGAAATTTACCATATAATTTAATCATTTTTGGATTATTGATTTTCAAAAATAATAATTATGTATCTAGACACTTCTCACTGCGCTGATTTCAAATTTTGAAACCGCAAGTCGACATCTCGTTTTGTTCTCGAGATATTTAGATTTAAAATCTTGCTAAATTGCTAATTACCCAAAAATGGGTCGAGTTATGAATTTGGCGACAACACCATTCGATTCTACAGACAAAAATACATAAGTATAGCAATTTTCATAATTTTTGTGCAACCGGTTCATTTTTTATGAATAAAAGCTTGAAAACTCCTGGAAATGGCCAAAATCTGGTGAGGGGTACACCTTAGATTTTTGAGATTTTTGGTCATTTTCAGTTATTTTGTTTTAGAGATTGTATGCGGTGTTCAAAAATTCTGAAAATTGATGTACTTATGTAATTTTGCCCGTAGATTCGAATGGTGTTGTCGCCAAATTCATATCTCAACCCTTTTTTGGGTTATTACCCAAAAATGGGCAGTTTTGAGCAAAATTTTAAATCTAAATATCTCGAGAACAAAATTTGGAATCAGCGCATTGAGAAGTATCTAGATACATAAAAATTATATTTTTGAAAATTTTGAAGTTTTTATCTAAATGTGGGGTATATTGACTTTTGGGGCAATAATTCAAAAATGGGTAGAGAGTAGAAATATTATTTGATTGTAAAGAGAATGTTACGTAAGTGTACGCATTTTTAGAGTATTTATATATGAGTATTCATTGATTTGATAATTGTATTGGATTTATAGAATCTTTTTCAAGGAACTTTCTGCATGGAATTTGTAAAAAAATTGTATTATGTTCGTGTTTTAATTTTACTGGATATATAGAATCTTTTCCAATGAACTTTTGGTGTGGGATTTGTACAAAATACATCAAATTAACGGAAGGTCTTGTGCTGGCCACAACAGATTTTTTTTATGTTGATTTTGTAAATTTCATAGTGTTTTTATTGCTAATGATTATAATTTATATATTATCAACTTTTAAGTTTGTCTTTTTCTAAGTCCAAAAAAATCAGAAATACTTTTTGTAACGGGTGGTGGCGCTCTAATCTAATATGGCTCAGGGCGCCTATATATCTTGAGCCGGCCCTGTAAATAATAATAATAATAAGAATAATAATAATAATAACTTTATTACCCACAGTTATCCAATTACCTACAGGGTAAAATAATATGAAAATATAAAAATAATAACATAGTAAGAATACATAACAATATTACACATAATAAAATTAGTATGACCATGATAAATACCGAAGCCTAAGATAAACACAATTCCTTTGTTACACAGTTCATATTTCGAATATATGAACTGACAGGTAAATCTCATTGTCAAAACACTAATCATTTCAAATTAATAATGGTGACATTTTAAAAAGAAAATAGTAAATAAAGCAATAGTTAATGCAATGGAATATAATATAGTTTGCAGCATTAGTAAATACGTAGGTATGTATTTAAATTAATAAAAATTAAATAGCTGTGGTTTTGTGTTGCTCACATAACATTTTTATAGTATATGTATATATTTTGTATTATTTATACATTTATTAAACATTTCTCCATGCAATAACAACCAATATCACCATTTGTTTTTGCTTTTTTACAGCAACATTTTTTACCACATAATTCATTTTTACATTTACAATGAGAGCAGGCGGCCAAAGCACAACGTAGGTGGCAGCACCCTAGATAGGAAATGTTGCCGGCGTTAATTTGAATGACTTTTCACTAAGATTTATTCTGTTTTGATCAGTGGTAGTGAGTACAGCAGCAGCTATGAGTTATAACTTGTGGAAATTATAACAGCTGAAAAATGAATTGAGAAGAAGGGGTGCATGTGTCCGAGGAAAGAAGAAAGAATTTGTAGAAAGGTGAAAATTGTTACATTATTACACGACCTTATAATTTGTTTAAAGATATGCAAAGAAATTTAATTCTTTAAGGCATAATTGTTTGATTCTTTCATCTTTTGGTAGATTATGAAGGTTACTTTTAATATTATATACACTGCAAGTACGCATTTTTGAAAAGTAGAATTCAAATAACTGTCTAGATGCTGGTTGCTATCTGTCACTTTTAACACTGAATTCTTCAAATATTAGTACTTTGGGCTAGCAAAGCGCATGCTAAAGTACACAAATTACATTACATATCCCAGAGTGCCTAGGTAGGGTGGAGATACGCTACAGTTACACCATGTCACCACCGCCTGCTCCCACTGTACATTAATTTTAAATCAGGTTTCCCTTGTTGTGCACATAATTAGTACTAAATAACTATATACTATTTACCAGCAGTATTCTGTTGGGGATGGTATATTCATTTTAATGTTGTCTGCATTTTTCCACATTATATATATATATATATATATATATATATATATATATATATCCGTTTATTCTGTTGGAGGTAAATGTCGTAAATCTTGTTTAGCTGATTAATTGCAAAATAAATAGGCTCTTAATTCATTTAAACTTTCAGAAAAATCAGGCCGGCTATATAAGTGTTCAAAAACCAGGGTTATCATGGAAAACCCCAGCCCGGAAAAACCCACTTGGAAAAACCTGTTAAAAACCTAGTTATTATAAAAATTTAGGCATGCTACAAAAATTGAATAAAGAATTGAATTTTAAAAAAGAGTTCATAATATTGCAACAGATAAAGATACAATTACAATTTTGACCGTTTGGGCAAATTTCATCCGCTGACACTTTTCTGAAATCTCAATAAAACGTAAAGGTCTACGCTTGATAAATTACAAGTATTTTGCTCAATGTAATATTTTATTTATTTATTCCAATGTTTTAACAAAAATCTAAAATTTTAACATACGATTACATTGCTGATACATTCAGTTTTACTAGACAAAAAAATACCTATTTCAATATGTTCATTAGTAATCGAGATACGATGAGATATAAATGAAAAAAAAGGTAAAAAATAATTTTTGAAAAATTGGGATATTCTTGAATTTTAAGTATTTCGCAATTCACTAAAAACAATTTTGAACCTTGGGCAAATTTCATTCGCTGACACTTTTCTGAAATCTCAATAAAACGTAATGGTCTCCGCTTGGTACATTTTTTTGTACAAGGATTTTGCGCAATGTAATATTTTATTTATTTATTCCATTGTTTTGACAAAAATGTTAAATTTTAACATACGATGATATTGCTGATACATTCAGCTTTACTGCACAAAAAAATATTGCAATATCTTTATTAGTTTTCGAGGTACGATGAGATATAAATGAAAAAGGAGGGAAAAGTTTTTTTTTCTGAAAAAATGGGAATTTCGCGATTTTTAACTATTTCGCAAATCCAAATTGATTTAAGAATATCATAAATCGATAGAGCAGAAAATTTTACATCGATTAATGTATTTGTTTTTATCGATCGTATTTTCTCAGGTTACTACTTTTAGCTTAGCCGATCCCGGATTATTAGGTATAATAATTACTAAGGTAAGGTTACAGCTTAAGCCGAAAACCACAAAACATATAAATATTTTATTTCTATGTGAAATGCGAGCGGTGTCTGCATTTTAGGATGCCATGCGTTTCATAAATATTTCAATGACGATCCAAGACAAACAAGAAACAAACGGCGTCGCGAAACAAAACACTCTTTCTGAATTACAAAGTGGATTGCGAGTTTGACGTTTCGCGCGTCGACAACGGCTGATCTGCCCCGTAACTTTGTGTGGTGAATAACTTACTGAGTTGTTGAGCGAGTTTGAAGAGAGAAAAATTTACAAACCGAGGTAAGCTACGAAATTTCACTCATCTGCTGCTATTTTCGGTTACTGAACGTAAAATTCTCATAAAATGACAGATGTTCACACTGACATTGGCAGATTGGCACTGTGTAAATATTATTAGTGGTCTATATATCTTGCTTTAAAATGTTTCAGAATGTAGATTAATAGCTGTAGATATATTTATGAGTGATAAAAATATGTCACATTAAAAAAAAACCTATTATTTTAGTTATGTAACATGTTACACCGACAATTTTGACAGTGATTGATTCTTTATACCGCAAATTAAAATCATTACAACGGAAAAAGTTTAACTTTTATTTTTCTAAAATTAATTAAAAGGAATAACTATGCAATAAATAATAAATATTTTGAAAGATTACAATACACTATTTTTTTTAAGAATTCAGTGTGGAGAAGATAGGACTTATTTGATCAACCAATCAGATTGTTCAAAATCGCGGGAAAGTTTGCATGAAGTAAATAACATCTCATGTTTACAAATACATAGGCGTACAATTTGGTATTACGTAGCGATATAATGTAATGCTAAGCGCAGTATTTAATTGTAAGAGGACGTTAAATTATAATAAAGTGAATTACTAGTAAATATCGTCGTTGGTTCTGTAATATCTCCTATGTGTTAATAAAATAGAAAATGTTTAATTACTCGCAAAAAAAATAAAATTTAGAATTACTAAATATTTCATTAATCATGAATTTTAATAAGGAACAAATATTTGATAAATATTTAATCACTAATTATTCTACTAATTAATTAAAGACTTTTTTTGTTTTTTGCAAAACTTATTTTTTAGCACATAGGAAATGTTACAGAACCAACGACGATATAATATTTTTTTTTAAATGTAATCAATTATTGTGTTTTAAATTAATAGTTAAAAATCAGTCAACTGAAAGCATATTTTTCTAGGTACGCCCATGTTATATATTAGTATGTATCAGCTGATTAAAGGCTGGTTTATGTAAGCTGTAAACTTATGCATTTACCTTAGTATTAGCATTATGACTGCATTTAACTTTACATTACGCTGTCCGGTTCATGAACTTCTTAGGGTAAACCAATAAGAGCAGGCCGGTAATATCAATTTTTGTAAAAATCGACACGCCTTTTTTATCGTACATATATCTACATTGTTCAGTTAACTGTATTAGTTTGACATCTATTTCAATTACACTCATTTTTAGTCAAAACAATGTGACAGAAATATTCAAAAATAACAAAATGACAGATGTCAATTCACTGACCTAAATATCGCCAGAATCAAACTGTCATCCACGAACATATACTATTCTGATTGGTCGGCCTTGGCATTATGACTTAAAAATTAGAAACTGTCATAGTCTAGGGTAACGACATAATAGGCGAGTTTCTTTATTCACCGATGAGTAGTGCGCATTAATGCGCATGAATCGTAAATTCATCACACCGTTTCTTTATTCACTGCTGAATTGCAGATGAAATTCATCATACCGTTTCTAATTACCGCGCACTATCCATCGTAAATTCATCGCATGCATCGGCTTTGACTACCGATGGATTTTACGATTTCCGATGGATTGGTAGTGGGGGGGTCTAACGAAATGTCATTTTTGACATTTGCGTTTATTTCATGGTTGCAAGTGTAAGAATATGGGAAAGAAAAAATGCATAATTCAAATAATAATAATAATAAAAAAAACCATATCTCGTTCACAACAGAAAGTAGATGGTTATAAATGTAGATAATTTTTATTATAATTATGAATTCCATATCACTGTTGCTATTGCTGTCATCAGATTCTTCATTGTTCGATGAATCTGATGATTGCAATACAGTGACGGTCCTTTTAACCACACTTTTAACTATAAAACTTTCCATATCTGGCGTGGTGGTTAACTGTCAGTTGATATTTAAAGTTAGGAGATTCATCGCAATTTTCAGCAACCCGTTTCTTTATTCGGTCGCAGCGGCTATCCATCGGCTCCATCACCTATTCATCGTGACGTCATTTTCAATTGCTGATGAAATTCAGCGCATTAATTGCTGATGAATAAAGAAACTCGCCCAATGTTAAGGTTAAGGTTATAGCTACATGTACCGCAACACGCATTTGTCTATACTTGAATTATTAATGCAAAGTCATAATGCTAATGTCTTAAAGCTGATTTATGTAAGCTGTAAACTTAAGAATTTACCTTAGCATTAGCATTATGTCTTTGCATTAATAATTCAAGTATACGAGTAGACAAATGAGTGCTACGGGACATGTAGCTATAATCTTAACCTTAACATTATGACGTAACCCTAGAATATGACAATTTCTAAATTTTAAGTCATAATGCTAATGGCGACCAATCAGAAGAGTATATGTTCGTGAATGACAGCTTGATTTTGGAGATTTTTACGACTGTCATTTTGAAATTTGTCATCATTTTGTTATTTATGATTATTTCTGTCACAGTCGGACTTATTCACGTGTACCTTGTTATGCGATCTATATTGCTACGTAACGACTTATTGCTATTTTAAAGATAATTGTTAAAATTCGTATTCAAGTGTCAACAAGCTGTCGTTATTTTAACAATAATTGTTATCAGTCAGGCAAGAGCTCCTGACCACTTGCCGAGGTGTCAGCAATTATTGTTAAGAGTAAATTAAAATGGCAAATGCTCATAAATATTCATGAAAGGTAAATTTAGTGTATTTAAAATTTCGTGCTCAAATATATATTCGTATC
Source organism: Ophonus ardosiacus (assembly GCA_943142095.1). Lineage (NCBI taxonomy): Eukaryota > Metazoa > Arthropoda > Insecta > Coleoptera > Carabidae > Ophonus > Ophonus ardosiacus. The sequence continues at coordinate 37,802,450 of OW964824.1, read as the reverse complement.
GTTTCTTTATTTGATATTAGTGCGTAGTCGTGTCTTTAAAGGGCAGACTGACTTGTCGAATAACTTCTGTTTCAAATAAGTGATATACATAATATGTGAATTATGTAGATAATTTTTAGCTCATTTATTGTTTACCCCATTATGCATGAATTAAGAATAAATATGCCGCAATTAAAAGATATGGAAGTGAACCGCTTTTTATCTGAAAAGAAAATATATTTTTCGGAATATTTCGTATGTCATGACAGAGTACAATTGCTGAGGTAACACCATTCCTTTAGGATTAGACAACACGCAGATGGTATTTCCTATTAATTGAAGATATATAAATCACTAAACGAAGTAATAAACAATAAAAAGTACTTGTCATGGAAAATACTTTTAGATTCAAGCTGCAATTTTTTTTCTTATTTCTGGCAGGTATTTGCTGTTCTTTTCGCCATATTTACTGTGAATTTGAAGAAAATTAGACGTAAATGATGAAACAACTCTACTTGTCACACTTGTCATTCATAAACAAAGTAAACAAATCTTAAAACACTTCTACCACCCTTACAATACCAATGCGAACATTAATAGTTTTTATAATTAGAGATTTAATAGTTAAAAATGTTTTCGTCAGTTTTAAATATTATACTATAATAAACGTATCTTTAATAACCCAAATGAATTTTAAAAAATCATTATTTTAAATAAGAAATGTTTTAATTTTAATATCCTAATGGTTGCAACACTGCAATTTTAAATAATGACAGCTGTACTGAATACAACTTCATGTTAAATGTTAAATGATAACAAGATTGTTACTAAACAATAATTGTTACAGCTCATCTAACAACGAGACACGTGAATACGAAATTTTAACAATATTGTTATCAATTCTTGTTAAGTAACAATTCCTTGTTTAATAACAATGTACACGTGAATAAGCCCAATTGTCTTGACTAAAAATGAGTGTTATTGAAAAAGATGTCCAACTAATACAGTTAATTAAACAATGGAGATACATTTATGATAAAAAGAGAAGTGTCGATTTTACAAAAAGTGACATTACCAGCCTGCTCTTATCGGTTTGCCCTAAGAAGTACATGGTACAGCGTAATGTAAAGTTTAATGCAAGTCATAATGCTGCTAATGCTAAGATAAATGCATAATTTTACAACTTACATAAACCAGCCTTTAATAGTGAGGTTAAATAAATTCAATTCTGTTTTTCTCATTTTGCTTCTTATGAGTTTGACAATATTTACCTTTCGTTTTTTTATATTTTTTTATTACTATTGTTGCCGTATGGTGTATTTATCTACATTTTTCAAAAGAAATGAAATACCAACTATGGATAAAGTATCACAGGTAGATAATTTATTATATTACTGATTTTAAACAGTTATTGTATATAATTAATTATTGTTCTAGCCAATAAAAGATAATGAATTTTATTTCTCCTCCGTTCTATGCTTTTCAAAGTTTTGAAGATATTTGTATTCGTATGGGAGGAACAGTGGATTAGCAGAAAGAGATGATATTGTGTTATAGCGAAGAAGATATTTAACCTAAATTCAAAAATACCGACAGGAAGTAAGAGTTATTTATTACTTGGACGAGACGTGGGTGAACTCTGGCCAAACTAAAACGAAAATGTGCAAGGATGCAACAGTCCGAAATGCAGGCTAAGTCTTCAAAGAAAACTTATCTGTAGGGTTAAAAAATTCGTTTGGTAAAGATCATCGATTGATAATAACACATAGTTAATTAAAATGGATTTGTAGAAAGTGAATTATTGTTATATCAATCTAAAAAAGGCGATTATCAGGACATTAATTCCAATATGTTTGAAGAGTGGCTAGCACGAAAATTCTACTATCTTTGAGTGAAAATTGTGATAGTATTTCGTATACTTATATATTTTATACAACATCGCTGGCGAAAATTAACTGTGTCGTTTTAAGTTTCGCAGTTTGTACTTTCACTTTCTCTACTGTTTGTATAAATGTGATTATTGTAAGTTATTAAAAATTTCCTGATACGTAAATATTAATTGTTAATTGCATTAAATTACTTTGTCTCATTCCTTATTTTTTTCTTTATCTGATAATTTTTTCTGTATTTGTGTTTTGTCATTCATTCAATCATTTGGTAGTCATAATTTATTCCGACCTTTCATTTTAAATAAAAAAATTAAATTAGAATCCTTTTTTATTTTAGTGAATAAGCACATTTTGCTGTCCCCAGAATCCGATTTTACATTTTTACAATGATGTCTGTAGGTATGTATGTATGTATGTATGTGTGTGTGTGTGTGTGTGTGTATGTGTGTGGGTGTGTGGATCGTGTGCACACTATTACTCAAGTACTATCAATCAGAAAATTTTGAAATTTCGTATACCCATTCTATACTAAGGTGCGAAGAGCTCATTTTTTTTAAGTGTATATCGAATAATCGCAAGTATCATTTATACAAGCTTTTAACAGTTTTTCTTGTAAAAAATTAATTGAATATAATTTTTTAGCAACTTTTACTGATTAATATTACATATAATAGTACAATCTTCAATCCTACCATAATAACATTTAGTAAATAACTTTTAAATATGAATATATAATATAATTTATTTTCATATATCATATTGCCTATGCGTCAAACAAAAATATAATTTTAATAACAATTTTGACATATTTAAACAAATGCCACTGTCAGGAAGCAATTACATTAAAATTAATAATGAAACCGTGTTAAGGAGAATATAATAGTAAAATATTTAATTCTAATGAAATGAAGGTTTGTAAAAATAATATATTTTCCATCATGGATAAATGTTAGATGTACAGGATGATCTGATTTAAATTTGCTATTTTTGCAGTACTATAAATATTAATATTAATTTACAACTACACATTTACGAAATGGATCATGCACGGCGAAGAATTTGCAAAGATTGCGTTTTAGAGCACATAGAAGATGATGCTGATTTTTATAAAAATGCGTGCGTGACGATTTTTCCTTAAAGTCTATTAAAATATGATCCAAAACTTCTCTAATTTGGTATTTGAAACTCATATATAATTTGAAACAACATATTATATTTTAACCATATATGATAAATCAGATTTAGTACTTAATTTGGAGCTCTAACAGATTTTTCAGAACAAACAATAAAACAATCCAAAATTTCGTATTTGAGACTTTTCTATTTATTGGACAACAAATTAGATTTTATTTACAAACGATCAACCGGAAGTGATACTTTACTTAAAGCTCATTGCTATTTTAAACATGGAATTGGCGGGAGGTCATGTGCTGGCCACATCAGATTTTTTACATATAAATATCTATGTGAAGTCTTCATTTAGCTGTAATATTCTAACAAATACATTAGTACTACATTACCAATTTTATATATAAATGTAACTATATTTGAATTTAGCGCCAAATTTTGTAACTATATAGTCTGTCACAGTGTAAATCTGGTTTTCATTTACTTAAATCTTAAAAGAATGGAGTATAGCCACAGCACGGTCTAAAATAGTAAAATTATTCAACTTTCTCGGTTGCTAAGAAAAAAATGTTTTCGCGATTTGTACACTTTACGGGAAAAACTCTTACGCGGCGCACCATGCCAATCGCCTTATGACATATTTGTCAAATTTATTTAATATCTTGCTGATCTTTGAGTTTTTAACAATTTATACACTGTATTCTATGATAACATACGTAGAAATATGTTTGGTTAGTTCCTACACCTAAACATGAAATAAAATAGCCTTACTTATGTAGATGTAGAAGATATTTCAATTTCAAGTACATTTTGCGGACAATAGATAACTGATATACCCTGAGTATTTTTAACGTGAAACATTGGGTTTGTCATATTTATGGTTACGACTCGACATTTGATTGACAGCAATGTATTTGCCTGTCTCATTTAAAATGAAACATAGGCAACGAATCTGACAGAAGTAATATATTAAAATATTGTAAGAAATTTAGCCGAGTCAGACAACCACTCGAGAGCACTAAATATATTTCGGGCACAAGGTGTACACAATATTTTTTCTACATCTAAATTTAATTTTTAGAAAATAGGTATAATTATTTAAACAAAATTAATCTCTAATGACATCTTGTAAATATGACAAACAACCATTGATTTTTCCTAGAAGTTGCGACTTGACATTTGATTAACAGCAATGTATTTGCCTGTCTCATTTAAAATGAAACATGCGGATTGAATTTTGAATTTGACAGAAGTGAACTTGGCAGCAGTATATTAAAAAAAAATCTGATTTGGCCAACACAAAACCTCCCGCTATTTAATTTTTACATATATACATACGTACATAAAATCACTCGATTCCCACTTAGGGGGTTAGCAAATACCCGGAAACAATAGTAACAATAAGAAAAGGGATAAGAGTAAGAGCTCAGCTGACTCACTTCACTCTTTAACAACATTCTTCTTTCGCCTCTCCACAATCATCATAGCATTCATACATAAGAACATATTAAAGTGACCGATTTTCGGTAGCGAATAACCCCATCCTGACCACAATAATAGTTACGCAACAATCTTCCTTCGCCACACTTTCCTATCCATTTTTAATAATTTAAATACATACTTACGTATTTACAAACGCTGCAAACTGTTCCATTGCATAAAATTATTGATTTATTTACTATTTTCTTTTTAAAATGTCACTATTATTAATTTGCAGTGATTAGTTTTTTGACAGTGACATTCACCTGTCAGTTACATTCATTTGAAATATGATGTGTAACAAAGAAATTGTGTTTATCTTAGGCTTCGGGATGTAAAAAAAAAAATGATTTTTAAATTTATCTGTAAATTATATAGAAAAGGTATTAATGTATTCCTATAGAAAATTCAATAATCTTTAATTTTCATAATGACAAAATGCGAAAAATTGGCATTTAATGGTATTTTTTGAAGAAAAACCATTATGAGCTTCAGGTAAAGTGCCATTTCCGGTTATCCGAATTACACCAAAATCTAATGGGATCTTTCCATATTAGAATAGGGTAGAAATACAAGGTTTCAGAATTTTCTGTATGATAGTATTTGAGTTAGAGCGAAGACAAAATTCCTACACATACACACACATACATACATACATACATACACACACACATACACACATACAGACATCATCGTGAAAATGTTAAAATTGGATTCTAGGGACCTTAAAACGTGGTCATTTACTAAAATCTCGATACATGATTTTTAGCACGATCCCTATACCTCCCTTACCAAGGGTAGCGGGAGGTAAAAATAATGAAAGTGCGCTTAATCGATTGTATTTCGTTTGTATTTCATTGTTTTTACTAAATATTATTTGTGTTATGCAATTAATGCTAATAAATTACATTTTATTTGTATGCTGTTAAGTTCACGCTAGCAGCAAAGTTCACTTGAAAAAAATTAAAAACGTCACAGATTGTTTGTATTTCGTTTGTATTTGATTGTATTTCTAGTAAAACATTTGAAAAAAAAATTTTACGGGAAGTTATGATATCATTTTTATGTTGCCAAGATCACGCTAGCAGCAAACTTTACTTGAAAAAAAATAAAAATGTTACAGATCGTTTGTATTTCGTTTGTATTTGATTGTATTTCTAGTAAAAAATTTGAAAAAAAAAATTCTACGGGAAGTTATGATATCATTTTTATGCTGCCAAGTTCACGCTAGCAGCAAAGTTTACTTGAAAAAAATTGAAAATGTCACAGATCGTTTTTATTTCGTTTATATTTGATTGTATTTCTAGTAAAAATTTGAAAAAAAAAAATTTTACGGGAAGTTATGATAATATCATTTTTATGTTGCCAAGATCACGCTAGCAGCAAACTTTACTTGAAAAAAAATAAAAATGTTACAGATCGTTTGTATTTCGTTTGTATTTGATTGTATTTCTAGTAAAAAATTTGAAAAAAAAAAATTCTACGGGAAGTTATGATAATATCATTTTTATGCTGCCAAGTTCACGCTAGCAGCAAAGTTTACTTGAAAAAAATTTAAAATGCCACAGATCGTTTGTATTTCGTTTATATTTGATTGTATTTCTAGTAAAATTTTTAAAAAAAATTCTTTGGGAAGTTATGATATCATTTTTATGCTTCCAAGTACACGCTAGCAGCAGAGTTTACTTGAAAAAAATTTAAAATGTCACAGATCGTTTGTATTTCGTATGGATTTGACTGTACTTCTAGCAAAAAATTTGAAAGAAAATTCTACGGGAAGTTATAATATCATTTTTATACTGCCAAGTTCAAGCTAGCAGCAATGTTTACTTGAAAAAAAAATTAAAATTTCACAGATCCTTTGCATTTCGTTTATATTGGATTGTATTTCTAATAAAAAATTTGAAAAAAAATTCTACAGGAAGTTATGATAATATCATTTTTATGCTGCCAAGTTCACGCTAGCAGCAATGTTTACTTGAAAAAAAAAAAAAAAATGTTACAGATCGTTTGTATTTCGTTTGTATTTGATTGTATTTCTAGTAAAAAATTTGAAAAAAAAATTCTACGGGAAGTTTAAAATGCCACAGATCGTTTGTATTTCGTTTATATTTGATTGTATTTCTAGTAAAAAATTTTAAAGTCTATGAAGTTATGATAATATCATTTTTATGCTGCCAAGTTCACGCTAGCAGCAAAGTTTACTTGAAAAAAATTAAAAATGCCACAGATCGTTTGTATATCGTTTGTATTTGATTGTATTTCTAGTAAAAAATTTTAAAAAAAATACGGGAAGTTATGATATTATTTTTATGCTGCCAAGTTCACGCTAGCAGCAAAGTTTACGTGAAAAAAATAAAACTATCTCAGATCGTTTGTATTTAATTATATTTATATTATATTATATTTATGCTTCCAATTTCATTGCTGGAGCCGACAGGGTCAATTTTTCAGGCCAATCTATAGGTGTAAAGTTTACGTAAAACAATAAAAATCTCACGGATCGTTTGCATTGCGTTTGTATTTAAATGTTCATCGTTCATCTAGAAAAAAAAAAAAATTATAAATGTTAAGCATAATTCGTTCATAAAAATGAAATAGGTATTTTAAATATGAAGTAGGTATTTTTAAATATACCGTGAGTATTTTTTAACGTGAAACATTGGATTTATCATATCTATGGTTACGACTTGACATTTGATTGACAGCAATGTATTTGCATGTCCCATTTAAAATGAAACATAGGGAACAAATTTGACATACGACAAGACGTCAATAGAGGTTAATTTTATTTTAATAATTATACCTGGGGCCTGTTCCACCAAGCACTTTGCAACTTTGCACTTTGCACTTTGCACTTTTCATTTTCAAATCTTATGCCACCGTTGATATATTTTTTTGCAAAGTTGCAAAGTGCAAAGTGAAAGTATTTGTTTGTTTTTCTTCAGATGATTTGATTATTTTATATTACTATGACCTGACAATTATAAATAATTTACTGTCATAGAAGTGTCAAGTCAAATTGTGTTCCAAAAAAAGGAGAAAATTGAGAAAAACATTGGAAACTATGAGTTAGGACTTCAACTAAATGAGACTTTTTGTTTACCTTTCAGAGATCATACTAATATAATAAATGCGAAAGTAACGCTGTTTGTCTGTTAAGTTTTCACGCCTAAACCGCTGAACCAATCAGGAACCAATTTTGATGAATTTTGATACAGAGATAGATTGGACCTTGGAGGCTACCTTTTGTCGCGAAAATAAAACTTCAAGGGGGTGAAATAGGGGATGAAAGTTTGTATGGGGAACCCATCATTTCTCAAGTTAGGAATATAAAAATTCATATTTATGCTTTTGGTAAGAAATAATGAGTGTTTCAGCGTTTTTGAAAAATCATCGATACAATAGGGGATGATTTTAATTATTTTTATTATCTTTGAATCTATAAACTTTTAACCGTCAGCAGATTTTCGATATTTGTCGGAGAGATAGCTAGCGTCATATGTACATAAGTAAAAGTACCCGAGACGTGTTTAGAAAAGGACGCTGTTAAGTGTGGTGCGGGGATCGGGTGGACAGTGGGCGGAGCTTGTTACATGTACGATGCGAGGCAGGTTGCCGGCTCCCTATGCAACGCATGTCTCTCAAGTAAATGTGAAAAATTACTGGTGCACGTGTAGCTAATCGTTATTCTAGCTTTACCCGTGCGAAGCCAGGGCGGGTTAGCTAGTGAAGAAATAAATCATAATTGTTGATAATATAAAGGGTTTTGCAGGAGCACACTGCCTTGAAGTTGACGCGCAGTAATTAAACAAATCTAGTTCGTTGCTATAATTTATGCAAAACGTCAAATTTACCGTCAAAGAATAGCATCTTAGCTTCTATTTTATGAAATATAATATTAATATATAATTTGAAGCATCAAATTAAATCGAAGTGTATAATTCATTTTCGTTATTCTAAAGTGTTGCCATACAAACCAATGGATGTCACTAGTGTGCCATTCGGAGTTGTATTTATGTGAAGAATACCTAAATCCTAAAACCTTAATGTCAAAATGCGACATCGGACACAGCCTAAGCCTAATTTTTTGGCTTTTTTAGGACATCTTTCCAACTTTTATTTTTTCGGCGTGCGAAACTGTATTGCAGGTGAAGGAAGCAAATAGAATTGAATTTTTAAATTTATTACCTCAAATAATGCAAATTTTGTTATAATTTTATCCTCTCTTTTCGAACACATATGGATAACTTCAATGACAATCAAGATGACAGTCATAGTTGTCAGATGCAGTCAGATCATAGTAATATAAAATAATCAAATCATCTGAAGAAAAACAAACAAATACTTTCACTTTGCAACTTTGCAAAAAAAAAATATATCAACGGTGGCACAATATTTGAAAATGAAAAGTGCAAAGTTGCAAAGTGTTTGGTGGAACAGGCCCCTGCTTTCTAAATTAAATTTAGTTGTAGAAAAAATATTGTGTGCACCTTGTGCCCGAGTGATTTTCTGACTTGACTATATATCTTACAATATACAATACTTCTGTCAAATTCATTCCTTATACTTCATAGGAAAATTCAACGGTTATCTGTCATATTGACAAGATGTCATTAGAGGTTAATTTTGTTTAAATGTTTTCTAAAGATTAAATTTAGTTGTAGAAAAAATATTGTGTGCACCTTGTGCCCGAAATGTGTTTAGTGCTTTCGAGTGGTTTTCTGACTCGGCTAACTTTCTTACAATATTTAAATATAATACTTCTATCAAATTCGTTCCCTATGTTTCATTTTAAATGGAACCGGCAAATATATTGCTGTCAATGAAATGTCGAGTCGTAACCATGGATATGACAAACCCAATGTTTCACGTTTAAAAATACTCACGGTATTATGATATAAACCAAAATTTGTTATTTAAAACTTTTGCATTAATTAGAACAACATATTAGGTTTTTTCTAAAATTAATAAACCGGAAGTGATATTTTACTGGAAGCTTTGAACAGATTTTCCTGAAAAATATATTGTGATATAAACCAAAACATTTCAAATTTGGTTTTTAAGACTTTTGTATTAATTAAAACAACATTAGGTTTTTTCTAAAATTGATAAACCGGCAGTGATATTTCAGTGGAAGCACTGAACAGATTTTCCTGAAAAATGTATTATGATATAAACCGAAACATTTCTAATTTGGTATTTAAGACTTTTGTATGATGAGAATTCTAAATTGATAAACCGGAAGTGATATTTTAGTGGAAGCTCTGAACAGATTTTCGTGAAATAGGTAGTGTATTGTGCTATTAGGAGTAAAAGTGATTCTTTATGTGGCGAGCATGTAAGTTTGTACGACATACGTATTTAAATAAAATAATTACAACTTGACGTTACAATAATTATAAATATTTTACATGAAGGATGTTTGCTGACTTCAATTGCTCTGTTGCTATGGACACTTTCGTATTTGTTCACTTTTTGTTGTAAACATTCAAGTGAAAATTTTCACGTTTTGACGTTTAAATAAAAACTACTTATGCAATTTTATATTCTTCTTATGTGCAATTATATGAGGATTTGAAGTATTGCCATGTACGGCCCTTGAAGTTGTTCAATTGGATGGAAGTTCAACAATATTGCTCAAGGATGTGATATGTACGTCGAGGAATCGCTGAAAAACAATATGAACTTTTTTTATCACTTTAATTTTAATTATTCTTACCATCATTACCAATATGTAAGTCTGCTATTTTATAATTTGTTATTTCGTTATTTTTATTTTTTAACTTTAATTTTATTTTTAGGTTATCTAGGTAGTGTATAGTAGTATAGTGCAACTTGAGGTTTCTATTTTACAAGTTACTTCTTATTTGCTCATTTTATATAGTTGCTACGCCGGCGGCGTAGAAATTAGCTATTTCTACTCCGGCGGCGTAGACCTACCTTGTGAATCAAGTTACAAAAGATGCCATTTTTATGACGTTTGAAGAAAAAATATGTTATGATATAAACCAAAACATTTCAAATTTTGTATTTGAAACTTTTATATTAATGAGAATGGCATATTAGAATTTTTCTGAAATTAATAAACCGGAAGTGATGCTTTATTTGAAGCTCTGGATAGATTTTCGTGAAATATATATTATGATATAATCCAAAACTTTTCATATTTGGTATTTAAGACTTTTGTATTAATGAGAATGACATTAGATTTTTTCTAAAATTGATAAGCCGAAGGTGATACAGCTTACTACTAAAATTCTTCCTGCACATACATAATTTTTCGTCCAGTTTCAAAACTTACAAATCAAACCAAATAAAAAGAACTAGGAGTTTCCCCAAAATATTAGACTTAACGAAGTTCTGTTTCTGATGGATTCCAGTTTTCGGTTAAAGTTACCAAGAATTTCGAGTAATTTTAAGGTCGAGTTATCAAATAAAAATTATATGCATTTTTTACCCCAGGCAATATTGCCAATGTATTTCGTTCCAAATATTAAATACTAGGGTTTTTTTATGTTGGTATCATCGGAAAATTTGATTTGCAAAGCCAATCCTATTAGCCTATAGGCCTAGGCCGGTAACATGTTTCTGGACAATTTTGAAATACATGATATGATAATGTGATAATTTTCATAAATAAAAATTATTACACTGATGGATAAGATTTTCAAAGCCAATCCTATTAGCCTATAGGCCTAGGCCGGTAACATGTTTCTGGACAATTTTGAAATACATGATATGATAATGTGATAATTTTCATAAATAAAAATTATTACTCTGATGGATAAAAAAGTCAGACACTTTGATTTTTAATTTTTATTTTTGTCATTATCTCGAGAACTATCAGAGGTACGAAGTCGGCTTATTAGTGTAGCGTGAAATACAGTAGTGACAAAAACTGAATATCGCCATAAAATGTGTCCTACAGAAGTGCAAATCAAAATCTGGAATAATTTCATACTTAGAAGTTTTCAAAAACAAAAAAAAAAATCTATAAAATTTACATATTTGTCTGTATCTAATGACCTATGTGTTTCTTCTGAATAAACAATACATTGCTGAAATGGCATTCTAATATAGGACAACTTTCGTCTAATTAACCGACATCGTAGCTCTTATAGTTCTCGAGATAATAACAAAAATTAAAAATTAAAAAACCAAGTGTCCGATTTTTTTTCAGCAGTGTACATATACGAGTATGTAATATATCATTTTCACTCTGAAAAGAGCCGGACTAAAATTAATCGCCCGGGCCGATTTACTTCTCCAATCCGCCCCTGCTCTATATCCACTGGTTATGAAGGATACAGAAAATAAAATATTCTTTAATATTTACAATAACATTAAATGTCAAAAAAAGTTATTTAACTGCGTTATTTTAAGAAAAATTCTTAAAACCTTCATATGAGGGTACTTCCGGTTTAACAATTATAACCAAAATTTAATCACGTCTTCATATGGATGTAAGAAAGCGGAATATGAAAAAACTGTAATTTTTGGAACAATCGTACTGAAATTGCCGGAGAAGAGAGAAACACACAAACATACAGACATCATCGTAAAATCTGTGAACTGTGAAACGTGGTTAATCATTAACAGTATATTTTTTGTAAAAAAAATAAATACAGGTTGACATTGGAAACTGGGCCACTCAAAATAACTTTTTTATTTATAATTATTTATTAATTTTGTTGATATATTTATGATCTAGTCCTATATATATACACAGGATGTCTCAGGACGAGCTTACGCTATCTATATTTTAAATACTATTTAATACTATTTAACGAAATTTGGTATCTAGGGGTTATCCAACATGCCCGTTTTAACTAAAATATTTTCAAAGCAGTAGCACTTCCGGTTTGACCGGAAATTGACCTCAACTTTCTTATTTTAAATGGAATACGCTATATTTTATTTTACCATTGAATGCAGCGGAAAATTTTACATATGAAACAATAAAAACATTTTACTCATAATCAACTACTTCCGGCGTTATTCAACTTTTTTTAATTTTTTGTCTGAAATCCGGCACATTTTCAAAACTCTGTATATCGGGAACGAGATCGAATTTTTATAATCTGAAAAAAGCCTTTTATAAAGGAGACTTTAAGCTACATTATCCATAGAAGAATCCTCGATTATTTATAAAAATGTGACGGGTACGTTACACCAAAATTACAGTTGACAAACTTCAAAAAAGACATTTTTTTAAATGGAACCCCCCCCTTTTTTATTACATAAATGTGTACTACGACAAAAAATAAGGGTACTTTATGTAACATGTCCTATGTTGAAAGTTGATAGAATTTCAGTAAATTAGAAAAACATGTAATCTGGGTATAATTATTTTATTAATACGGATAAGTAAGCCATGGAAAAAACAAATAAATTCTAAATACAAAACTATGATTAATTTAATACATATTCAAACTGTCCTCCCTTCATATTTAAGCACATTGTTACTCTATTCAATACTTCTTGTGTAGCATTTTTTATCATCCGAAGAGAGATGTTGTTGAAATGCTGTTCGTACCCTATGTTGGCAATCTTCTTTAGTAGTTAAAGGTTTTTGATAGACGACGTTTTTAATGTAACCCCAAACAAAAAAATCAAGTGGAGTTAAATCGGGTGAACGAGGAGGCCACCTATGTGGTACATTATTTGCCAGCCACCTATCTTCAAAAATTGTTTCCAAAAAATTATTTATTCTATGGCTATTGTAGGGTGGAGCGCCATCATGCTGGTACCATATTAAATTCCTTTGATCCAACGGTAAATTATTTAAGAAATCAAGTATATGAGTTTGTAAAAACAAACATAGTTTTTCCATGGCTTACTTATTCATATTAATAAAATAATTATACCCAGATTACATGTTTTTCTAATTTACTGAAATTCTATCAACTTTTAACATAGGACATGTTACATAAAGTACCCTTATTTTTTGTCGTAGCACACATGTATGTAATAAAAAAGGGGGGGGTTCCATTTAAAAAAATTGTCTTTTTTGAAGTTTGTCAAATGTAATTTTGGTGTAACGTACCCGTCACATTTTTATAAATAATCGAGGATTCTTCTATGGATAATGTAGCTTAAAGTTTCCTTTATAAAAGGCTTTTTTCAGATTATAAAAATTCGATCTCGTTCCCGATATACAGAGTTTTGAAAACGTGCCGGATTTCAGACAAAAAATCAAAAAAAGTTGAATAACGCCGGAAGTAGTTGATTATGAGTAAAATGTTTTTATTGTTTCATATGTAAAATTTTCCGCTGCATTCAATGGTAAAATAAAATATAGCATATTCCATTTAAAATAAGAAAGTTGAGGTCAATTTCCGGTCAAACCGGAAGTGCTACTGCTTTGAAAATATTTTAGTTAAAACGGGCATGTTGGATAACCCCTAGATACCAAATTTCGTTAAATTATATTAAATAGTATTTAAAATATAGATAGCGTAAGCTCGTCCTGAGACACCCTGTATATATGTATATATGTATATATGTATATATATATATATATATATATATATATATATATATATATATATTGTGATGTAATAGATAAAGTAAAAAATTGACAAAAAATTTTGACGTGATTTTCTGAGGGAAAATCACGCGTCACACTTACCCTCAGCAGCTCAATGGTTGGTCGTGGTTGCGCGAGGTCGAGGGTTCCTAAAGGGTGGTTGTGCAGGGATGAAATGATGGGCGCCAGTTATGTCGGGTTAAGAGAAGACACAACAATTCAAAAGAAGTTACAATAAAATTTTAAGTTTATTTAAAATATTTAGTAAATAGTTTTTAAGATAATTTTTAATTCAAATTATTAGTTGCAAAAAAAAAAAACCTAAAAAAATATGGTCGTACACACCTGGTTGAAGACCTGATTTGGGGTTACAAAAAAATGATGGATCCTAGAGATGAGTGGGCCGCTGGAGGGGGGAAACCTGTCGCACGGCGTCGTGGTAAGTTCGGACCGACTGCCTCGCTGATGATGCTACGATCTGCCAAGTCCGTCTCGCTGATGACGGCTACGATCTGCCAAGTCCTTCTCTCTGAATATGCCAAAACGTTGTCCAGCTCTCGTCAGAGCAGGTTCACGCTGATGGTGACGTTAAAAACGCAGGGCGGCATCCAGAGCACGTAGGGCTTAGGCGTAGTGGTGATCGCTCTAAGTTTTAGGAACGGCAATTTCAGGCAGCGAGTGTGTATAGCTTGCGGAAGCGGTCTCTCGTCTCAATGTGAACTTTGCGGAGATGATTCCCCGCCCCAGCGATCCAAACAACTCATCCGGACCGGGACGTTGAAAAATCATAAAAAAAGGCCATAAATTTTAGGCGTTGCTACAAAAATTTTAGTACAAAAATACAGTACAATCGTATCTACAACAATCGTAATAGTAAAAATATTTCGGATAAAAATGTGAAACTACTTGTCAAAAATAAATTTTCCTTTTAAAAAAAAACTGTGCACAACAAACAAGAAAACAGCTGGCCAAGCTGTAGTGGACAGTGAGAGAAGAGATTAGAAGAAGATAGGGTTAGTAAAATTATTTGAGCTCTAGCTTTAAGAGAAAATTCTCTACTCGGCGGAATTTTATAGTAACAAAATTATGAATCTAGGTAGCCTAAAAATGACTAGATAAAAGATAAGATAGATAAAAGGCTTACCCAGAAATCGAAGATACTTCAAGATAGTTTAAGATAAACTCGTAAAAACTTGAACAAGCAACAATACAATTTTGTTACTGTGACGTCAAATCCGCGTTAGCCACGTCTGCAACTTCCCGTATAAGATAGCTAACGAGCGGTATAAAAATGTAGTAAAACTTAATAACAAATTTGTTATATGATCCCAAAAACCTATTAAAAACTTTATATAAATTACCCAAACAATTTTAGCCAAAAATTATAAAAATAGATAAATTTAGAGATAAATTGTTGGACAAAAATTATTGGACAAAAAATATTATTTATAAAAATTTGGACAATAAAAAGATTTGACAAATAGCCAATTTTTAATCCCATTAAAAATATTAAACCCAACCAAAAAGGTTGCCAAAAACACAAAAAGTTAAGCAGAATATTACGAGACAAAAAAAGGAATTTAAAGCAAAAGTGAAAGCGTTAAACGCTGGGGACCGGTGAACCGTACTGGTTATTGGTTCAGCATAAAAAGTAATAGTTAAACAGAAAAATTATTATCGCCTCGTATTACAAAAAAACCTTAATTTTGAATAACCATAAGCCAAATGTGAGGCGATAGCCGTTCGAGTTATTGGCGGTGCAGCTACGGCATGCGCTGACGGTGTATGTAAAATTTTGACAAACAACTGATAGGAACAAAAAAATATAATTGAAACTTACCCAATCAGATGTTAAACTAGCCAAATAAATGAATAAAAGATAACAAAAGTGTATCATGACACCGATGATACAAGATAAAAAATATCACAGCAAAATTTGGAAAAATACAGTCAACACACACGCGTAGTCTCCGTCACGCCAAGAACACGACTCGGGTCGAAGTGAAGTGAATTGACAACATGTGCTCGTCCACTCTTCAATTCACGCGGAAATACACAAAATATGTCGCTAATCAAATTGAACACTAAAGATTTGAAAAAAAACCCGCGTAACGATTTTTGAAATCGTTACAATATATATATATATATATATATATATATATATATATATATATATATATTTATTGAAATAAAAAAGTTTATATCACTTCCGGTTAAATTGGAAGCGCTGCCATCATACCAACAAAAATAATAATAAATATGAATAAAAATATTATTTTGAGCGGCCCGTTTTTCAGTGCCATCTGTATATGCATAAATCGTTTATAGTTTACTACAGTTCTAATTGCCACTAATTTCATGTTAGCAGCATATTTCACATAAAAATTTAAAGATGATTTATATGATTGTATTGAAATAAAAATATTATAAATAAAAGCAGTTATTATGCCACTCGATGAGAGTTTTTTGTGTTAATATATGCTAATCTAGTTTACAGTAACTATAAATAATGAATAGCTCGACCAATAGTTATATCACAAGTGCATGGTAAATGGCAAATACCTGAATTGTGGTATATTGGTAAAATATATCCCGAGAAGCACTTTACGATCTATATTTTCTCATTATTTTTTTACAAATATTTCATATTCACTTTAATCTGTCACTGAAACGTAAAATTTTTGACAATTATTCGGTATTGCACATATGCAAATACCCGAGTATTTGCACTAGTGCAAATCTTCACTGATATTCGATTGTCATTGGTCGAAATTGAAAAAAAGCTTTACATAAAAGTCTTAAATATTAAATTTGAAAAGTTCTGGATAATATCGTAATATAATTTTCACGAAAATCTGTTCACAGCTTCAAGTAAAGTATCATTTCCGGTTTATCAGTTTTAGAAAATATCTAATTTGTTTTTTTTTTTTCATTGACATAGATGACTTACAGATGTCTTAAAATAGTAAAATGAAATGAAAAGTGCTTTTCATTAAAAAACCTTCCGTTTATCCAATTTTACCCAAAATCTAACCAACTATTCCTATTAATGCAGAAACCAGAAATACGGAAAATAGAAAGTTTTGGAAGTTTAATATAAGAGTTATCGTGGAAAGAAATGTCACACCCACACGCAAAAACACACACACACACACATACACACACACTCACTCACTCACACACACACACACAAAGTATTATACTCATAAAAGTCTCAAAATTTTAATGCAACTAGTGAAAGAGTTATTAAAAAAGTGCCTGATGAGGTGCACTTTTAAAGGGCTATAACTCTGTAACGAAAAGTCTCCGGATATACCTTCATATAACATTTTTTACTCAAAATGACTCGCTCAATATATGATTTAATTTTGGCACACTGTTTATGAATCACCCTGTATAAAGTTTGTTAGGCCGTTAGATAATGCTTATAGCACTGTAACTGTAACTTGAATGAGATGAATTACACTGAAATATAACTTTTGTACAGTAAATATATGTATAAGCCGGTGCATGTGCAGCGCTATGTCTCTGCCTGGTCCAATCTGGGGTTCCTTGTTTCGAATCCACCGGCTAGCCAAGTGCGTGTCGTAAAAATACCAGTATATCAGGCTTTAATCGCACTCGCATGTGACGACCTGACCAGTTGTCCATGTTAAATACAGATGGTGCTAGCTGTAGAAGGAGTTTTTCCGCTGCCACACAGGTTGCATAGTAATCAGGGTTATCGCACGATTTAAATACACCAACTGCACTAGTAATCATCTGTCTGTAAACGAGTAGGTACCCACGGTACTTGAAGCCTTGGCCCTACAAGGGCAAGGGCTGTCGAGCCGTATATGATGATGACAGCAAATATATATGCCTGTTTTATATTTGTCAATTGGCTAAGTTCTAAGGCGTTTTTATTTTTTCATATAACCGGGTTACATATAGTTAACCGCGCAGTAAGCTTGGTAACCGGTGTGTATAAAATATGCCCGGTTACTACAGGCGTTTCTGTCAAATTAGCTATTTGACATTCGCCAATATTTATCTTATTGCTTTAATTTAAAGGGTATTGATGTAATAAAAAATATGTTGACAAAAACCGCCACAGATAGATTTTTCATTTTTCATTACGCATTATGTATATGTATGTAAGTAATAATGTTTTTATTCACAATCATTATAGTAATATATAGATTCCTAACCTTTTGGAGGTTGGAAAATACGTCATTCCTAACTTTAATGACAATCTCATGGGTTGGAAATAACAGATTTCATTTCCATCTCTTGGGTTGGAAATGTTTATGTAGGGATTGCCTAGCAACATTGCCGTAGATCCTCATAATTAAGTAGGCTAAACAAATTTTAAGATAGCTGTCAAAATATTAATAAAATTAAAGGTTATAATTCATTGATTTATTTTGAAAATTATTGATTTAAAATGAGGATGATTGTATACATAACCTCGGTGGGAGTTTCATAACAGCCTCGCGCATTAACTCACCTCGAGGCTTCGCCTCTCGGTAATATACACAAGCCCTCGGCTATAATGAAACATCTCCCACCTCGGATGTAATATACTATTACCTGTGTTTATTTATGTATTTGATTTTTATTTTTTTTTTTTTTTTGGTTGTCCAGAAATATATTTTGTTTTTACGTATTCATTACTTTATCATATTTATGTAAGTAAAAATGTTTTCACTGATGTTTGTTTATGTATTTCAATTTTATTGTTATCCAGAAATATATTTTGTTTTTATATTTTCATTACTCATTGTATGTAAATAATAATGTTTTTATACGTTGCCATGTTTCCTGATTACGGTAAAAATTGCTTATAAATTAATATTAATACGTAATATTTATAGTAATTTACTTAACAAGACCTGAAAGTGATACTTTACTGGGTGAGCAAGCATATTCCAGAGCGAGCCGTAGGCGAGCTTTGGAAGCTTGTGAGTCCAGTATAGACACTTTCAGGTCATGTTGGGTACAATATTTTTTTGCAATTCTGAAAAAAGAATAAAAAAGTATTATTTTATTTTTTACTGCGAGCAAATAAGATATAAATAAACAACTGATCTCTATGGAAACATTTAGCTTTACCGGTCCCGGGATCGGTAAAGTACTTTCCGATCCCTTATAAACAACTTTCCGAGCTAGCTCAGCAAAGAAGGACTTGCCGGTCTAAATAGTGATCAGAAAGAGCGAAAAAAAATATTTTTTGAATATTACTTTAGAAAATACTGAATAATGTATTGCATAATGATTTATACAGAGTGTTTCACAACTTATACACCAAACTTTAAGGGCATATAGCACTGACCAAAATGATTAAAAAAAGTTTAATCAACATGGGTCCAGTCTTCAATAGTTTCCGAAATATAAGGGTGAAAAATGAAAAATTTTTTGTTTACCTTTGAGAGGTCATCTTAGGTGTGCCTTTGTTTTTCAAAACAAATCAAATAATTGTACTAGGAAAAATAACTTCTTAACTACTAGAAATTGAGAAAAATGTTTCATTTTATTGTATTTTTATTATTTTGTTATTTTAGTCTATTTTATTGGCAAACAAAAAAATTTGTTCGATCACTATCTTTATCAGTTTTTCCTCAATTCTAATACAAAATGGCCTCTTTCTCAAATACAGCTAAAGATCAGACCTATGTTGATTAACCTTTTTTAAGCCTGTGGCACACTTATCGATGAGCATCAGAGAGCATCGATGAAACAACAGTATGCACCCGTCATCGACGAAAAAAGCGGCGCCGCTATTTTCATCGAAGAGATCATCAATGAAACGAACGTATCTCATTTCACACGTATCTTTTGTGCCTCATTTCACATTAACAGATTAACACGGGTAACAAGAGACAGTTTTAAACTGTTCCAACATTGTGTAAATATAGAAACATTTTTAATGAATTTGTATTTTGTATAATAAATGAGATGTAAAAAAATAAATTCAATGTGAGTGAAATAAATAATTTTAATATAAATATAATTGTAAATAACGTAAAAAGTTAATATAAATACCAAAGACACATAACTTGTCAATCTGTCAATAACTCAAAAATATTTTATACTTTATACAGTCGTATATCTGATCGAAGTGGTCCTCAAATTGGTAAAATTGGAGATGTTCCATCTCCAAATTGTGCGTCTTAAGATGTTTCTATTATTGTAACGTTAATATCTTAACGAAATAACATTTAATTTGTATTTACCTTCAAAATGTTGCTTCGTAAACTGATCTCATCAAGCTCCGCCTACCACTGCAACTCCAATCTTATACCAGATAGAGTATAGGGAAATTTCAATTTAAAAACCGATGGCATAGGAACATTTCACTGGTATTATTACCAATTTAACTTTTTTGCGTTACGGAAAAATTTGCTGTATTCTGTATTTGTCATCGATGAAATTGAAAACCATCAATGACGGGTGCGCACTGTTGTTTCATTGATGCTCATCGATAAGTGTGCCATAGGCTTTACTCATTTTGGTCAATACTATATGCACTTCACTTAAAGTTTGGTGTATAAATTGTGAAACACACTGTATGAATGAAGAAATGAGAGATATTATCAAAAATAATTTTAATATAAAAATATATATATTAACCAAGACGCATGAGATATTATATTCCAAATAAGTTCCGTAGATATATAATTTAGGGATTTTGTTAATTGAATGTTTATTTTTTAAGTGAATATTGCTGAATTTAGCACCGTAAAAATGTCATAACCTGTCCTAATTTTTTAAAACTAATTTTACTAAAAATATAAACGAATTCAAACGAAATACAAACTATCTGCGCGAATACTTAATTTTTACGCAAACTTTGTTGCTAGCGATAAATAAATATATCATCACGTCATATTACCCATTACTGGGTGTGCCAGTATCTACATCATGTGGGGGCGCTTACCAGGCGTCACCTGACGGGCACTCATAGCTGGTGTGGAGAGTGCACCACAGGGATCACTTTTGTGCGATTAAAAGTCTGCATACTAATCGGGATCGAACCCGGGTCACCAGATTGGCATCCAGACACTATATGCACACGGCCACGAGACAAATTGACAGCATACATATGATATTGTCATAACATTTTGCAGATTTACTAAAAGAAATACAATGAGAAATAGATTGCTTAATTTCGAACTTTGTTGCTAACATAAAATTGATATTGTCAAAAACTTTTCTTAAAATTTTTATTTTTTAAGAACTTAGCAGCATAAAATTGATATGGTCAAAAACTAGAAACACAATTGATCTATAAGATTTCAAAAATTTTACGTAAATACTGCCGCTAGCGTGAACTTAGCAGAATAATTGTGATATTGCCATGTCTATTATTTTTTTGAATTTTTTTTTAGATACAATGTAATACAAACGATCTGTGAGATTTTCACGTAAACTTTGCTGCTAGCGTGAACTTGGCAGCATAGAAATGATATTGTCATAACTTCCCGTAGAATTTTTTTTTCAAAATTTTTACTAGAAATTCAATCAAATACAAACGATCTGTGACATTTTAAATTTTTTTCAAGTAAACATTGCTGCTAGCGTGAACTTGGCAGCATAAAAATGATATTATCATAACTTCCCGTAGAATTTTTTTTCAAATGTTTTACTAGAAATACAATCAAATACAAACGAAATACAAACGATCTGTGACTTTTTTTTTAAGTGAACGTTGCTGCTAGTGTGAACTTAACAGCATAAAAATAAAATGTAATTTATTAGCATTAATTGCATAATATAAATAATATTTAGTAAAATACAATGAAATACAAACGAAATACAATCGATTAAGCGCACTTTCATTATTTTTTTTTTAATATACTGCTGCCAAGTTCACGCACCTATAAGTATTATATTTAAATATTGTAAGAAATTTAGCAGTCAGAAAATCACTCGGGCACAAAGTGCACACAATATTTTTTCTACAACTAAATTTAATTTAGACAGCAAGTATAATGATTTAAACAAAATTAACCTCTATTGACTTCTTGTCAAATGCCAAATTCGTTTCCTATGTTTCATTTTAAATGGGACAGGCAAATACATTGCTGTCAATCAAATGTCAAGTCGTAACCATGGATACGACAAACCCAATGTTTCACGTGAAAAGTATATAGTAGGCCTGATGACGAGTACTGAGCAATGAAAAAAAATCTGTTGTGGCCAGCACAAGACCTCTCGCCATTTCCATTTTATGTTATTAAGTATTGTATTGCACGTTATCGAACCGTTGTTTTATAACAAAAAAAATACAGAACTTTACCCATATATTGTTTTTTATTGTACTTAAAATGTCTTCTGCACACATGCAATTCTAATTATATCTATTTTTCATTGTATGAGGAAGTTTCTAAATGTCAGAGATTCTTCCAACTCAATAACAAGATTGGCGGTATATCTAATGGATATTTGCATGTTACCTATAATTTTAAATATTTAATTAATAAAACAATAAGAAAGATTAAATGTACTCCCCACAAAAAGCTACCAGAATGTCACTAAAACATCTGTCATTTAAAACTATGTTATAAACATTACTGTGTTATAAACATTTGAATTTGTCAACTGGTTTCCTTAGATTAGTTCAGCCTACTCGACTTATTACATCCCGTTATTCTATATATTATAGCGTCTTTATTTCTAAATTTATAGAAGATATAATAAAAAATTTAAATGTACCAAATATAAAATTTTATGTTCTTCAATATAAGTAAAATCAAAAAATTTCAAAAAATTAAAAATATTTAGATTTTTTTTTTTATAAACTACTACTTCTGGTTATCCAATTGTTACCAAAAACTTTTCAGCTCTTCCCAGGGATGTCAGATTGAAGTATCCATAGTTAAACTGGTCTTAAGTCTTATAATTTTTGAGGAATCGTCCTTCCAACATCCACACGTACGCACACACATTCACACACACACACACACACATACACACACATACACACACACACACACACACACACACACACATAGACATCATCGTAAAAAAGTTAAAATAGGATTATAGGGACCTTAAATCGTGCTTATTCACTGAAAGCTGGATAATCAATTTTTAGCATGAAACCAATACCTTTGTTAGCGTGAGGTAAAAATAAATTGTAAATTGACGTATAATGTACGTGTCATAATTTTGTTCTGCATTATACATATATGATTCATAAATAAACCTTTATTTCAATATAAAACATGGCGCAGCCGATATTTCGCAACTACTAGTGCCACATTCCGATGAAAAGTACTATCTTGGAGCCAACTCGACGTTCACAACGTGAATCACGTCCTCCCATGCGATTCAGTCCCTAATTCGTCTACTGATCGCACATCGTTTTATATAAACAACATGGCGTAACAGCAATATCTAGCTACAATGGCTAATGAATCAGTGAATATCAATGAAATACTATCCATTATCAGTATGCAGACTACGCGCATCAACCAGTTGCCTGACATGCAAACACAGAATATAAATATTGAAGAAGGTACTCGTCCCAACACAGAGAAACTAAACCTTCTTCAACCTTTACAAATGGCAAAAAACGCCCTCATTCTAGAACCAGATCCAACCTATTTCGAATTTGAACAATGGAGAAAATACTGGACCGTAACGGAGAATGTGTTAAAAGTAAAGGAATACCCACTCATGGAACAAGTAAATTTCATTCGAAGACACATGTCTGCAGGTTTTCGAGATACCCTTGATGTATCAATTCCTATCAATGCTGCAGATAGCGAGAAACCTTCTGCTCACGAAATAATAGAATCGATAGCTACTGACATCAAGAAAAATGCAAATCTCATGGCTTCACAACAATAATTTTCCACGCGAAAGCTGCAGCCAGGAGAAACAGCAGAACAATTTTTTAATGCTCTCAAGATATTAGGACAAAAATCTGATGCATGCCAAACCTGTTTTCAAATTCAGCTACTAACTATGGGTGTCAGAGAGGGAGTATTGAAAAGCAAAATTTTAGAATGGACTCCTGAACCAACACTTTAAGAAGTTAGAGATATGTGTGCAGTAGTGGCAACACGCACTTTAGAATTCTATCATAGAAAGCAGTCGAATGCGGTTTTACTTTTACGAATCTTGGTAGCAAGCACTTTAGAATTCTATATTGATTTTTTGATTCGGAAATGATTGGATTTTATACTATTAAAATAAAAAATATTATGACAGTTGTGTATAATGTATAAATTATATGTAAATTGGCTTTGAATAGAATTGTGGGAAAATAATGACGTTACTTTGACTCTTTCGCCTCGAGTCGTACGCTTGCAGGCGAATATTTGATACACGCATGCTACCAAATTTTCGCTTCGGCGAAAAGCGAAAACAAATGCCTCTTTTGATAGAATACTAAAGTGCGTGCTACCACTACAGCTCATGAAGAAGCCTTAAAAGCTATTAAATCAAAATACGTAAACGCAAATTCAGAGTATGCCCAATAATAAAAACACTAATTGCCAGTATTTTAAAAATAATATCCCAAAAAATAAAATATCTAATAATTTTGGGATGTAGAAAAATGAAACATGAAACAGGAAGAAAAGAATGCCCCGCATTTAATCAAAATTGCAAATCTTGCAATAAAAAATGCACTTTTCAAAAGTATGCATGGGAAATAAAGCGAAAAAGACTTATTTAGTGGGAAAAAAATGGATAATTTAAAAATGACGCCGACAACCAAAATGACGTCTGTCAATCAACGATGGGATCGTACAACAGAGATCGACGTCCATATTGAAGGTAAACATTACCCAATGTTAATAAGTCCAGATACTGGTGCTCAAGTATATCTACAAAACATGGGCTTGAAGATAAATGAATTAATCAAATCCGACATTGAGCTCATGTCATAGGATGGGAATAAACAGAAACCCGATGGATATTTGTGGGTCCATATTAGCATTGAAAATAAAAATTCACGTAGATCCATCGCCAACCAATTTCTTTTTTGTGGAGAAGATGCTGAGGCATTACCTAGGTATCATAGAATTTCCCCTGCATTAATCTCTAAATACATGTTCCACAAACACAGATAATAAAAAA
Organism: Ophonus ardosiacus; assembly: GCA_943142095.1. NCBI lineage: Eukaryota > Metazoa > Arthropoda > Insecta > Coleoptera > Carabidae > Ophonus > Ophonus ardosiacus. The sequence continues at coordinate 37,777,370 of OW964824.1, read as the reverse complement.
TTATCTCATCGAGAACATAACTACGTCACAAAGGAATGTTTTCTCAAAGAGTTTTCAGACATTTTGTACGACGGGTCCAATGAAGCTCTATCTGCTTTGGAAGGTCATCCGATGCGCATCCGTATGAAAGAAGATGCAGTAGCATACATATATTCTTATTGCTGCTAGGGCCATCGATCTCAATTTACGTGATGAAGTAAAAGCTGAACTCAACTCTATGAAGAAATAAGGAGTCATCGAACGCGTTGGTGATGAAGCAGCTGCTTGGTGTCATTCAATGGTAGTCCTCATGAAAAAGCAAAGAGGCGTTCGTATTTGAGTGGATTTTACCCGTTTAAACAAATACGTTATTCGGCCAAATCATTCTATACGGTCACCATAGGAAGCTGTAGACGCTATCCGGCGATGTGACAAATTGTTTACCTCTATAGAAGCCAAATAAGGTTACTGGCAAACTCCACTAGCGATAGATGACCGACATCTCACGACATTCATCACACTTGAAGGCCGTTTTCGTTTTCTTAGAGCTTCGATGGGACTCAAAGCTGCAGGTGATGAATACTACCAAAGCGGAGATCTTGCTCTATAAGGTTTAGAAGGTGTAGAGAAAGTCGTTGATGATATTCTCATTCATACTGAAGGAACAGTTGAAGAACATGCACGACGAGTTCAATAAGTTCCACATCACATTATGCGTACAGAAATTTAACTTCGCCAAGACTTTGAGTATGTTGGCTACAAAGTCAACAATGATGGCATTACAATCGACGACAGAAAAATTTCAGCAATCAAGAATTTTCCAAGACCAGAAAACATCACTGAAATGCGATAATTTCTCGATCTTGCTAATCAGTTTGGTCAATTTTTAAAAGATTTTGCAGAAATCGTGTCACTCCTTCGAACACTCCTCAGAAGCAACAACTAGTTTTCAAAGGACACCAGAAGCAAACGTAACCTTCAATTCAACTCTTACTTCACCTCCAATTCTTCAGCCATATGATCCCGCCCTATCCACATTTTTGCACACTGGTGCATCAAGAAACGGATTGGGTTTTGCATTGTTACAATTACACCCAGATCAGTCCTACTCTTTAGTACAACTAGGATCACGATTCGTCACAGATGCTGAATCTCGTTATGCACTCATTGGCCTAGAAATGCTTGCTTGTATGGGCAATACAAAAATGTAGAATCTATCTGATAGGTAAAAATTTTACTGTAGTAGTAGAATAACCTACTACTAGCGTTACACATCAGATTTTTTTAGAAGATCCTTCGTTGTTTTATCTCATATCTATTCTGTATCTCTATAAATGCTTTCTTGTAGCCCATTTTTACTTTCTTACGTTTATTCTTGTCCTTTTCCACTAAAGTCGTGATTCTTTACTGAATTTGTAAAATTGTTTACGTCAATTTACTGGTTATATATACTTTTCTTTGTTGATTTCGAAGTTTATTGTTTTCTATTATTTTTGTGCATATTTAATTTTTGATTCTATTTGCAAACTTTGTTTTCTGAAACATCCTATATTATTTACTAGGTCAACTTTATTAATTTTCTCTATATTTAAACATGTTATTATGATATTATTTTTAATCTTGTCCTTTTCTATTTTCCTTAATTTTCTCTTTCATGGTAGTTAGTTCTTTTTTAATATCTTAATTTTCAGTTCTTAAACGTTTATTATCTTGTTTTATGTTTGTTAGTTCTTCCTGGTAAACTTTTTCATCTTTTTTATTCTTTTAACATCTCTTATTAATTCCTTCATCATCTTCATTAAACTTTCTATTTTTCCTTCATTTTCTTTTCTATCTTTTGTAGGTGTTCTAAATGTATTTTTTTTTACTTCTTTTATACATTTTCTGTAGTTTTTTTCTATACCTTTCCTTTTACCGTCGTCTGATGTGGTTTCGTCACGTTTTAGGAGGTTCATGTCGTATTTTTTACCTGTTGCTGTTGTTATTGGTTCACTTGCACTAGATTTTATTTTTTTACTCACCTCCGCACGTTATGTCCTTTTTGTTCGTGTTTTTCACTCACTTGCAGTTTTAAATTAGATTTATAGTTAAAATTGATACTATAAATCAAAACTGAGTCCGTCTCTGTGAATCGTGATAAGGCTCGTGATTCTGAGTTAACTTATCGTAATTTTAGTCTGAATTCTACGGTAAAGTAGCCAAATTAAACATTCCCTCTTCAGGACAAACATAATTTAAAAAATATTAAAAAAAAAAAAATTGATACAACTTGCTCTATAGATAGGTTATTCCGACTTTAAATTGGGGAAATGTGTCTTCTTGTAACAAAAATATTTTTTAAACATTTTTAAATAACATAGAAGTAACCATTGTGGTGCTCTCTCTCCATGAAAGATTTTAGTCGCCGTGGAAATGCGGTAAACTTGACAGATCTAATAACAAACAAAACATCACCATCTCCATGACATTCGGAAATTTACTGTAAATTGATAATTTTGCATTTTTTTTTTATTGTACGAAGTAAAGGAAGTATTGTAATTCGGTTTACAGATTTCAACGGAAATATGCATTTTGGCCATCCCTGAATCCATTTTGACTAATTTCATCGTGACGTCTGTACGATATAAGCACCACTGAAATATATATATATATATATATAGGCCATCCAGCGAATCAAGCGGTTTACGTCATAAATACAATATCACTAGAAACAATGACGTCATCTCTTAAAAAGTTTACATGAGCATGTAAAACGGATTAAAATCTGTGGGTTGCCTTCATAAACCTAAATTTTTCTTAAAAACACGTCTGGTATAATATTTTTCCAACGAAACTCAATTTTATTTAAAATATTCTGAACGATACTGCTTACGCCGTTATAAATACTTCATTCTTGTAGTATATGCAACAAACTATCTAGTATTATGTGAGATCCTTAAAAAAATACAGAATACTGCATACCATACAATTTCTCACTGTTTTTATACATTGCGTATAGCGTTTGCCACACGCTGAAGCTTTACATATAGATTTAATTTTCAAATTATTACTAACAAATAGAACCAACTATTACCTCAATATTAGATTTCAGTGAAAGTAAAAACCCACCAATCTATTTTTCATGTTCAAAATAAGTCAATAAATTAACTACAAGCTCTTGAATTTGACATGACAGAGCATTTGACATTTTAACAATGAACAACGAAACCAAAAACAAAATGAAATCACAATACAGGTTGAAAAGTATAATATAGACATATAATATTTAGTAATATACATGTTCAGAATTACCAATATTAAAAAAATATAATCAAACGTCATTTTGCAAAAATTTACAAAATTTTACTTAATAATAATGTATCCAAATATAATTATTTCTATTAAAGGTGTCAAATACATGATAATAATAAAAAACCAATAAAATACCGTTAATAAAATATATTTAAAAAAATAAAGAAAATTTCAAAAATCCCTAAACGATGATGTAAACCGCTTGATTCGCTGGATAGCCTATACTAACTGGAATGCGCGTACGAACCGTGACTGTGAAGCATATTGAAAGCCTGCTGCTGGAGTAGTCGGCAAACATCGAGACAGTTCGTGAGTAGACGGAAGCCTGCTGCTGGAGTAGTTGGCAAACATCGAGACAGTTCGTGAGTAGACGGAAATTATTTCGTGTGGCGCATGTTTAAATAAATGAAGCATAATATGAAAACAAAGCGATCAGCTATGATACGAGTTATTCGGCTAGGTTCGGTTCGGCACGAACGTGCGCGAGCAGGACCAGCCATTATTGTTGAATGAGCTTCAGTGCAGCGTACGTTGATAGGTAGAGTATGCGAGTTCCAGTTAGTATATATTTCACTGATATGCACATTTATACCTGTGCCCTTCCCAGCGGGGGGCAGTTTAAATACATTAGAGAGGCAAAGAGTACTGGGACGTATTTATTTATCTTTTATTTTTTTGAAGTACTTAAATATTAATTTTCATGAAGTCAATTTTGCGACATTTTTATTGTTTAGTTGTTATAAAAATTTATTTTGTAACATTATTTTGACGAATAAAGCTAACAATTATTTTAAAACATGTATTTATATATAAATTTTTAATCGATAAGAAAATTACGTATTTATAACAATGTATTGTCATTACAGTACCTATTAAAAATAATAATAGCTTTCATACAATTACTAAAAGAATGCAGTTTTAATACAAAATTAGTTCACTTTTTATTTGTTTTGACTTCAGATCCAATACATGTTATACGAGTACACAAAATTTTAATTTACAATCTTATGTTCCGTCAATTTATTATATACACATATATACAAAATTATAAAGTATAATTATTGTTTCGTCAATAAATATATACATTTAAATCTACAATTATGTTTCGTCAATAAGTACATACATACATACATACATATATACAAAATTTAATCTACAATTATGTTTCGTCAATAAGTACATACATATACGAGTATATAAAATTTTAATCTACAATTACATTTCGTCAAGTACTTGTACATACATATGTACCAGAGCTGGGCAGTAACTAGTTACTTTAGTAACTTAGTTACTAACTAGTTACTTTTACGTAACTTGTAACGTAACTTAGTTACTTTTTAAAATATGGTAACTGTAACTGTAACTTAACTTGCTGCGGTAAAGTAGTTGGTAACTTTCCGGTTTTTAGTTACTAGTTACTTGAGTAACTTAAGTTACTAGAATGTAACTTAAGTTAGTCAAAGTAACTTAAAAAGTGGAATGTAAATTAGTCATAAAAAGTAACGGGGGGATTTAAATTTCTAAGAAATATTTTGTTGAGGTGATGCCTTTTTTAGAAACACTAACTAAAACTGTTTTGTTTTAAATAAATGTATGTAATAATTAAATTCAATATTATTGTTGATTGATTTCAAGCCAAAATAGATAATAAAATAATTACATTCATAAATAATAGAGTTTTTGTACGGTAAACAGAAAAACTAAAAATAACACATTATTTTAACTTTTAATTCTAGAATTAAAAAGTCACTAAATGTTAAATTTGACTTATAAAATATATTATTTTCAAATATTTTCCTCGCTTACAAATGATACGTTTTAATAAATTATAATTAAGCTGCCACTAAATCATCAAAATTATTCCAATTTTCAGGTTATACAAAATATAGCGTATTTTGTTCGTTGTTCTAAGGGTTGCAAGACTTGAATTTGTCTCATTTTTGCAAATTTCCTTCTCACAAGATAAAATGTCACTTTTAATGGTTATGTTATTTTATAATGTAGGTCCGCAGGGCCTTTTTATCAGATTTTTGGGCCCTATGCCAAATTTTTTTTTGGGCCCCCCTCCCTCTTTATAGTAAAAAACAAGTACGTACAAATATTTGTATAATTATAATGTAAGTTTATTTATTAAAGAAAAAAATAAAATTGCTGCTGAGAGAAAAGCTGATCAATTATACAGTACCGCATGCTCGATTCTAGTTTGAGGTGAAATTTTAGCGTAATATTTTGTTACTCCTTTCTAGGGACGGTTGGCGATTTTGCCGGTTCTCGGGAATATGTTATTAGCGTAGCGGGGCCCCAAATATTTATAAAAAGATACTTTTTCATCAAAATTTCTTATATATGTGAGCGCGGGGCCTCAGATTGAAAATCGACGTCTGATCCGAGGTTTCCAATAAATTAATCATTATCCACTAATAAGTCTAGGTAGGAAATAATGTCTGCATGTTTTATACATTATAATGGTCATGTCATGTTAGAAAGAAAGTAGATTCTTTATATCTTAGGATAAGAAATCAAAATTGAAAAATAAATTAATAAATTTTAAAAAAATCACAGCAACCGGGCCCTGCGGGACCCTTGTCAAAGCGGGCCCTAGGCCGTAGCCTCGTGGGCCTAGGCGGTAATAAGGCCCTGTAGGTCTGCTGACATTAACAATAATAATCTGATTGGGTGTTGCCAAGCAATAACATTAAAATTTAGGTTAACGTAGTTAGTGCAAAAACTCCCTGATATGTATCCTACACAATAACTAAGTCAACAGTCTAAGTCTACACTTCACGCCATTAAAAGTAGTTAGAAAGTAACTCAAAGTAACTAAGTTACTTTTAAATAACTTAGTAAATAACTTAGTTCTTTCACCAAAGTAACTGGAACTTAAGTAACTTAGTTACTTTTTTTCGGAGGTAACTGTAACTGTAACTAGTTACATTTTAAAAGTAACTTGCCCAGCTCTGATATGTACATACAAAATTTTAGTCTACAATTATGTCTTCGTCACTGTTGCTGTACTCACTATCACTATCCTTTACATTTGTAACAAAATTACTTATAGTCCAGTAAACGGAGGCTGAAAACGGGGAGTATCCTACAAAAGGTCGGGTAGTTCTGAATTTTTGATATGTTATATAGGATGGTTGGTTAGTGAAAAATCCAAATTTCCGAAATCCCCCCTCCGCCGCTTCCTCCACCATCTTGTAAAAACCACCGAAAATCGGCACTTTTTTCTGTTTATTGCCTATAACTTCTTTCTGGTGTATTTTAGCAAAACAAAAGTTATTTGCCGATTTGTAGAGGACAAAATTTCCTGCAAAATAGTTATGTAAAGTTATTTTGTACGATTAATAGCAACGGAGTTATGATGCTGACAAAAAAGGTTAAAATTGCGTACTTAGCAAAATTTTGAGTTTCTTTCCACTTTACATCGCAATAGCTCCGTAACACATCATTTTAGCGTAAAAGTCCTCATAATCAATCTTGTAGAGAATTTAATTACCTACATAATACAATTATTTTTTTTACAATCAGTGAAACGGAGTGGGGGTCAATTTACAAAAAATGATAAAAATATTTTTTTCTAGTTTAGTGCAGCAACACTTTTTGGTTTATTATTTCTAATTATAAAAGTATTATTCAAACTAAATAATCTGTATAGATGCAAAATGAACGTAATTATGTGTTGGCAAACGTCAATGAGTCTCATGGGTCTATTAGATTTTTTTAAAAAAAAAAAAACAGCACTTCCTTCTTTTATTTGTCTGCGACTTGTTTCTACTGCTCTTCAGCTCAGAATTATGTTCGTGGAATCTGTATTATATTAATTCCGTATCATAAAATCAAGTAAAGTGACAAAAATTGGAGGGACAACGGTGCTGCACTAAGCTTGAAAAAAATCACTTTTTCGTATTTTTTTATAAAGTTACCCCCACTACGTTACATTGGTCATAAAGAAAAATTGATACATGTATTTTGCAGGCAAGAGAGCTATCAAGATTTATCATAAGTACTTTTATGCTAAAATGAAGTGTTACGGAGTTATTGCGAAATGTAAATTGGAAAGAAACTCAAAATTTAACTAAGTACGCAATTTTGTCCTTTTTTGGATCTTTGTAGCTCCGTTGTCAATATTCCTACAGATCACTTCGTGGACCAAATATACAGGAAATTTTATCCTCTACAAGTAGTCAAATAATTTTTTTGCGTTAAAATGTAACAGAAAGAAGTTATAAGTAAAAAATTTAAAAATTGCCGATTTTCGGTGATTAAAATGTTAATAAAACAATTTTTAAAAATGGATGTTTCGCGGTAATCCGTGTATTCTATATTTTATCCATTTCGTATCTGTAGGAGCTGGGTACAACATCGAAAAGAATATAATGAAATTTGTTGATAATTATTTACTTATAGCTAGGAAAAGTTATAAAAAACTCAATATTTTTCTAAGATCGCTACTTTCACCATGTTGGAAGCGGCTTGGCTCCACCGCTATTGGTTTCACAAAAGACATAATACGCCAGAGTCTTAGAAAATTGAGTCTTAGAATATATACAATACAAATAACTCATTCTGAGTTGAAGAACAGTAGAAAGAAGTCGCAGACAAATGAAAGAAGGAAGTGCTGTTTAAATTTTTTTTTCTAATAGTCCTATGAGACTCATTGACGTTTGCCAACACAATTACATTCATTTTGTATCTATACAAATTATTTTGTTTGAATAATACTTTTATAATTAGAAATAATAAACCAAAAAGTGTTGCTGCACTAAACTAGAAAAAAATATTTTTATAGTTTTTTGCAAATTGACCCCCAGTCCGTTGCATTGATCGTAAAAAATAATTGGATTATGTAGGTAATTAAATTCTTTACAAGATTGACTATGAGGACTTTTACGCTAAAGTGATGTGTTACGGAGCTATTGCGCTGTAAAGTGGAAAGAAACTCAAAATTTTGCTAAGTACGCAATTTTATCTTTTATTGTCAGCATCATAACTCCGTTGCTATTAATCGTACAAAATAACTTTACATAACTATTTTGCAGGGAATTTTGTCCTCTACAAATCGGCAAATAACTTTTGTTTTGCTAAAATACACCAGAAAGAAGTTATAGGCAATAAACAGAAAAAAGTGCCGATTTTCGGTGGTTTTTTCAAGATGGCGGAGGAAGCGGTGGAGGGGGGATTGTGGAAATTTGGATTTTTCACTAACCAACCATCCTATACAACATATCAAAAATTCAGAACTACCCGACCTTTTGTAGGGTAAAATGCTTCATTCACTGGACTATTACAATATTGTGAGAACTTAAATATTTATTTTCTATATCTATATCGACATGTTACACTGTTAGCCCAATTTTGAGGTGAAATTGCATTAATTTCATTTTTAATTAGGTTTATAACTGAAGTGCATTCAACAGGGGAACTATTCTTCCTAATTTCCGATTTAATTTGACCCCAAATGAGTTCAATCGGGTTGAAAATACAATAGTATGGCGGCATGCGTAATACTGTATGTCCAAATGGATTAGCTAACGAATCACACACGTATTGTTTTTCAATCGTTTTCGAATTAACCACTTCCATAAGTTTTTTTTTTTTTTTTGTATAAGTCTCTTCAAAATATAAATCATTTTCATATAGATATTCCTTCTTTTTTGGAGCTCATGTTAGGCACTTTTACAAACGAGAATGATAACTAGCGTTATCCATAACAATAACACTGTTAGGAGGTAAATTTGGAATTAATTTATCCTTGAACCACTCTTCAAAAATTTCGGATGACATGTTATCGTGGTAATCTAAATTAGAATCCTTGACGTTACAGCAACATAGCTTCATTTACCCATCCCTGCTCATTTTCTGCATGGAGAATTATTATCCTTTTTCCCCGGGAAACTGGTACATTTACGGCATAATTGGCACTGCTATCTGTCCAACTCTTCCTTACAGTATCGTGGGAGTCGTACCATGTTTCGTCAATATATATTACTGGACGTTTTTCGTCTCTATGTTTTTTAATAATTCTCTAATATTTGAGCCTCCACTCACAAATTCTCCTTGACTCCATTATTACCTGCCGCTTATCTACAGTTTTAAACCGGAAACCAATTTTGTGAAGCACTCTGTGTAAGGAACTTACAGAAATATATATATTTCGCAATTTGTCATCTATTAATCGCTGATATAACATTCTAAGAGTTGGCAGAATATTTTCTACGTACATCGAATAAATTTTCCTGCGGATGATATCACATTCAAAATCACTGACACTTTTTAACTGTCCGGAGTCACGTCGTTTTTTTCTTGGTTGAATGTCACATGAAACAATTCGTCGAACGGTATAATAATTAACTTTTGTTAAATCTACTGTTCTTTGAATATTTTTTATTATTATTTATTATTTTCACCTTCACTTTTCAATGTATTAAAAACATTTAAAATAATTTGCTTTGCGTCTTCTGATAAATGAATTCGCTGTCTTGCAGTCTGAGATTCTTCGTTCTCACACATTTTATCGCTAAATTTATGCTGTTATTACTACTAAACACTTAAAGAAGGAATAATACAAAATACGTGTTTACGCTACTTATACAAAAACGGGTAGCCATCTGTACTAAATATAACATTAGTCAAATGTACGTTTTCTTTGAAAAGAGCGTTAAACAGTTAATATTAATCAGTGGTAAATTATAATCATATTTGGAAAATATATTTCTTTGAAAATAATCATCCTTTTAAAATTTATCTAAACCTAACTTTATTAGTGAATTTTCTTTGAAAATAGCGTTAAACAGCTAATATTAATCAGTGGTAAATTATAATCATATTCCGAAAATATATTTCTTTGAAAATAATCATCCTTTTAAAATTTGCCTAATCCCAACCTGGTCAAATCTTCGACAAAATATCCAGCTGTGAAGGGTCGGACCGCTACTTCACAAGTAATGGAATGTGCATATATCTTGAGACAGCCTATACGTATGTACGTATGTACGTATCTCGCATAACTGAAAAACGGAAAGCCGTAAAAAGTTGAAATTTTGTATTTAGGTCTGTTATAATATGTAGTTGTGCACTACCCTTTTTGGTTATTACATAACTTTACTTGAAGCCTATAACTTTTCAAATTTGGTATATAAGATTCCTATATCAATGGGAATAACAATAGATTTTGGTTAAAATGGTCTAACCGATAGTGATACTTTACTTGAAGCTGTTATCAGTTTTTCTTGAGAAAAATGGTGTTGTTTTGATTTTAATAATAAATGCTTCAAATAAAAGTTTTAGAGAATTGAATTCCGCGTCGAAAACATCAAGCATGATTAAATGAGATCTTTGTATAAACGATATATGTAAATTTAAAATTATGTACTTTTTGGTCTCTGTAATCAAGGACAAAAATGACAAAAGAATAAAGAATTTAATGTCAATGTCAAATTATGTCAAATTCGTGCAATTTTATGATTGGGTGGTCTGACATTCGGAAATTTACTGTAAATTGATTATTTTTATTTTGCATTTATTTTTCTTCCTTGTACGAAATAAAGGGAGTATTGTAATCGCGAAAAATTCGGTTTACAGATTTCAACGGATATATGCATTCTGGCCATCCCTGACTCCATTTTGACTAATTTCGTCTGGACGTATGTATGTACGTACGTACGTATCTCGCATAATTGAAAAACGGAAAGCCGTACGAAGTTGAAATTTTGTATTTAGGACTGTTATAATATGTAGTTGTGCACTACCCTTTTTGGTTATTACATAACTTCCGGAAGTGGTACTTTACTTGAAGCCTATTATAGATTTTAATGAAAAACTGTATTAAAATATGATCCAAAACTTCTCAAATTTGGTATATAAGACTTCTATATCAATGGGAATAACATAATAGATTTTGGTTAAAATGGTCTAACCGGAAGTGGTACTTTACTTGAAGCCTATAATAGATTTTAATGAAAAACTATATTAAAATATAATCCGAAACTTTTCAAATTTGGTAAATAAAGGCCGTATCACACGATGAAAAATACGAGCAACTTGAGTTGCCGATATCGGCAACATGACGATTATTCTGTCCCACGAAATGTATGTTCCTTTAAAATCTAGGGAAATACGTTGCATAATGTTTCTCTCAGATATAGGGAAATTTTGATATTTGATCTGTAACATCCCATAACTGGGTAATTTTTCATGAGGTTGATCAGTTCCTCTTCCACATGTTTATTATTTAATATATTAGTCTTCATTGTATGTACTTAATATGCGAGCATACGTATTGTTGACAAATAAAAGTATGATTTTGACAAGAATGGCGCATGCGTGATCATACGATGCTTCAAACATAAGTTATTTTTGGTCGCTGCATGCTACATCTGTGATCTAGCGCATGCGCTCAAACGAGTTGCTCCTAGAAAGTTGCCGTTATCGAAAAAGTTTAGCTGCATACGTCTAAACTAATTGCAGCTAAAAAGTTGCCTAGCACACGGCGTTTTGTCACACATACGAGCAACTGTTGCCGTTAACTGCAATAAATTGCCGATACGTTGTATCGTGGGATACAGGCTTAAGACTTTTATATCAATGGGAATAACATAAGAGATTTTGGTTAAAATGGTCTAACCGGAAGTAATACTTTACTTGAAGCTGTTATAAGTTTTTCTTAAAAAAATGGTATTATTTTGATTTCAGAAATAAATGCTTCAAATAAAAGTTTTAGAGAATTGAATTCTGTGTCTAATGCATCAAGTTTTGTGAAATTAGCTCTTTGTATAAGCGAGATATGTAAATTTAAAAATTATATACTTTCTTGTTTTTGTAATTAAGTTTGCTATGGATTAGGACAAAAAATAACAAAAAAATAAAGAATTTAATATCAATTTCAAATTATATCAAATATGCGCAATTTTATGATTGGGTCTGTTATAATACATATTGTAATTATTAACAAAGTATGTATAATTTAACAGGCGTTTAACAGTCATGTGTTGTCCACATCAGATTTTTTTAAAATTAACAAATTTCTGATTGATTTTAGTCTCATATTGTGCAATTCTTAATTCTGAACAAGTTTTTATTTACAACTTTCTGCTAAAATTAATAGGTACGTAACTGGACCGAAATAATAATTATTTACGATATAAGTGGGATAAAGACATTATTAACGCACATATTGTAAACTGCCTACGAGTTAGGGTACTCATATAGTACGTCAATAATATAGTATTCCACGAATATCGCACTAAATTTTAACTACCATCGTATATCATATCTCACACATTTATATTATACAGGGTGTCTCAGGACGAGCTTACGCTATCTATAATTTAGGTACTATTTAATATAATTTAACGAAATTTGGTATCTACGGGTTATCCAACATGCCCGTTTTAACTAAAATATTTTCAAAGCAGTAGCACTTCCGGTTTAACCGGAAATTGACCTCAACTTTCTTATTTTAAATGGAATATGCTATATTTTATTTTACCATTGAATGCAGCGGAAAATTTTACATATGAAGCAATAAAAACATTTTACTCATGATCAACTACTTCCGGCGTTATTCAACTTTTATTGATTTTTTGTCTGAAATCCGGCACATTTTCAAAACTCTGTATATCGGGAACGAGATCGAATTTTTATAATCTGAAAAAAGCCTTTAATAAAGGAGACTTTAAGCTACATTATCCATAGAAGAATCCTCGATTATTTATAAAAATGTGACGCGTACGTTACACCAAAATTACAGTTGACAAACTTCAAAAAAGACAATTTTTTTAAACGGAACCCCCCTTTTTTTATTACATAAATGTGTTCTACGGCAAAAAATAAGGGTACTTTATGTAACATGTCCTATGTTGAAAGTTGATAGAATTTCAGTAAATTAGAAAAACATGTAATCTGGGTATAATTATTTTATTAATACGGATAAGTAAGCCATGGAAAAACAATGTTTTTACAAACTCATCTACTTGATTTCTTAGATAATTTACCGTTGGATCAAAAGAATTTAATATGGTACCAGCATGATGGCGCTCCACCCCACAATAGCCATAGAATAAATACTTTTTTGGAAACAATAATAATACTCCCTAATATTTAGAACAATTAACAAAATAGATAAAGTGGTTAGTTCAGACAATTCACTACACTCCCACTCTCGTCGCCTGTCCGTTCCATAATGTTTCGCCCGGTCAGAAACGTGCCACATAGCTGCTCCCCACCACACCTCCTTCACATACATGCCAAAATTTCCGTTACATTCGGCCTTCCGGCAACAATTAACGTCCTCGTTAATAAACTCTCCGTGGATTAGCTTTCTAGTAGAAAATTTGGGGCGGGATCCCAAGACTACGCTATGATAGCGTAGCGAAAATATCCCTTACTTTTCATCTTCCTTTCCTAATCAACTTCTACGGTTGTTACGGAAATGAAGTGTTATTTGTTGCTACGCTATCATAGCGTCTTGGGATTCCACTCCTTGTCGGTCTGCCATCTCGTCACCGCTACTTTCGTCACTACCTAGGGAAAATTCACCTGCAGTACTACAATAGCACCGAAGACTGTCGACAGACGCCACCCTCCTGGTGTTTGGTTGCAACCTTTTACCTCTTGTCATAGCGCGCTTTCATCACCACCTTGTAACGTTACCGACTAGTGAAAAGGACCCCAAAACAACGTTGTGTGTAAAAATGAAAGAATGTAACCCCAAAAAGTTCGTAATCCAAAGTGGCTGTCAAGAGCGTGAGAGAGAGGGTTGCAGGAATACTAATTAGATTCCTTCCAAAAGAGAACAACTCTTATGCATTTATTAATAGCGATTACATGTTATATCGAGAATGTCATCATAACAAACATAATAACTGGTGTTGTGGCTATACAAGCTACCAGGCTGGATGTGTGATGTCTGAACTTGATGCGTCGCCCTGCATTGACTAGGACGGCGAGGACGCACTTCTCCGGAGTCACTTCTCCTCGTGCCAGGGAAAAAACCGTCCGTAAAAACTGGCAGAGAAGTGGCCAGCATCACAGCATCGTGCACATCTGTAGTAGACTGGACGTAGAAGCTCTCATATCCAAACCGTCGACGGAAAGGTCGCGCCAGGTGGAACGTGGTCGCCAACTGGGTCTACGCTCGGTCTCTGGGCAAGCGGACATCTTATTGGAAAACGGCCGGCAATGATAAAAGCGGCTAAGAGTACAGCAACATGTGATTCTGGATTAAAACAGCTCAAATACTGTAACAGACCATATGTTCAAACAGAAATGAGCACAACTCTGGTGTGTTCAGAATCATATTTCTACGTATTGCTCTGTAAATAACAGTAATTATTACAGTGTATATTTTATAGTCTATTGTAGTTAAATACTATAAACAATTATAAAATCCTGGAACAAGTAATCATCAGGAAACAATATATAAAGATAATAAAGTAATGCAACAGAAAACAGTCATCAACGGAACATAAAGATCCATTAGACAACAATGCTGTAAATAAATACAAGCTGAAACAATCACAGTAAAATAAACAAATCGTAGTCAATTCGAATAATAACAGAGCTGAAAATAATAGTGACTTTAATAGTAAAATGTTTAATCAAACCTGAAATATTTAGAAGGCTGAAATGCATTAATAGCATTGTCCTATAATGAAAATATTTATATTAAGGTTGCTTTATGGAGAGGTAAGCTTCTTCGAAACATTGCTACGTGGTATTAAAACTATTTCTTAGACCTGGACGTCGTCTTCAAGACTCACACCTGGTGGTGCAGCAACTACAACAGAAAGAGCGTTAGAAGAGACCTGGACATCGTCTTCATAGTCTACCAGGCTTACACCTGAACGGCGCTACGCGTCGTGATATTGCAACATAAGTAAGCTGTCGAAACAGCAACTCGTGCACAGCGCAAAGCTACCGGCACCATAGAGCCCATGGTTAATGTCCGTACTCGACTCATCCCACATTCCGGGAAAAGAGTTTAATACAAACGTGCAATATCAACAAACACATTTCAAGCAATGGAGTGGTAATTGTAATCTCTAGTATCGGGAATTGAACCCGGGTCTCCTGAGTGTAAAAGGCTCAGATATCCTACCACTAGACGATGCTAGAACAACAACCATCATTCCACCACAGAGTAGCAAAACGCTGAAATAAAATAAATGATAACTAAGTAAGGACGTGGTGCAAAAAGGTTTCTGAATGATGGATTCTGGGGTACGTAGTGGACAAAGAGTAAATTACGAGGCGGATGGTAGAAAGGAAACTGACTCCGTCCGGTTTCCACGACGGCACAACACCACGGGACTGAAAAAATTATTATTATTATTATTATTATTATTAATATTATTATTTCGAATGAAAGACAGTACAATTTATAAATTAATACAAAAATAAAATAATAAATAAAACAAAACAAATTAAATATTTTTGATCTTAACTATCCAATTTAGAGCATCTTCTGTTAAAGCATGGAGTCCGGAAAAACCTTGCTGAAATTTAGTTATAGGACATTCTTCTACAATATGTTGGATTGTTTCTTTTTCTGCACCACATTCACAATTTGGACTATCACATATTTTCCAATAAAATTGCATACTTTTACATTTCCCATGGCATGTACGAAGACGATTTAGTTTAGACCAAATAGCCCTTGGTTGATTTAAACCTGGAACTTGAAAAAATAATAATTGGTAAAAAGGAAACTGACTCCGTCCGGTTTCCACGACGGCACATCACCAAGGGACTGATAAGAATAATAATTGGTAAAAAGGAAACTGACTCCGTCCGGTTTCCACGACGGCACATCACCAAGGGATTGATAAGAATAATAATTGGTAAAAAGGAAACTGACTCCGTCCGGTTTCCACGACGGCACATCACCAAGAGATTGATAAGAATAATAATTGGTAAAAAGGAAACTGACTCCGTCCGGTTTCCACGACGGCACATCACCAAGGGACTGATAATAATAATAGGTGCATAGAATTGAAGGAAATAATGAAAAGGTTATCTTCAGAGGAAATGTTTACGTAATAACCAAATGTGTAAAATGGTAGATATAATAGCTAGATGGAAGCGAGACCTTGGGTCGTTCAACTGGACGTGGAGGAAATATTGGTATGGAGGTTGCCTGTCGAATCTAGCCGACTCTGACGGAGAGACAGGACTGCACTAGGTGCAACAGGTAGTGTCGGTTGTGAAGATGGTATTATGAGTGAGACTAGATCTCACGACCAAGGAAGCCGGAGAGGTTACCTAACTACTGAACGCAGCCAGGGGCCAAACCAGCTCTTAGAGGAAGATCTCGCTATGAGGAGTGAGACTAGCACTTAGATGAAGGTGTAAGATAAATGAAAAGACTTACTCTCTTGTAGAAGATGTCTAGGTGCAGGTGAGTTCTCGCAAACTTCTGGACTCGATGAATATTAAAAATTCACTATCCCGAGGCGCATGCTGGCCTTGTTTATATACACAATCCCCCATCATGGTCTCAGCAGTGGAAAAATACCAATACGTACAGTCTTGAGAAAAATACTCACGAGCCTATGATCACCGTTGAACACGTGCAAGCGATGACTTCATCACTTCTCCCCTGTTTCCGGCGTTTTACGACTCTAACCTATTGTTTTATCTTGCTTGCTAGCCACAGATGTTCAACCTTCACCAAACTAAACCAGTAAATAACAAACGGTAGCAGTGGCTCTCAACATTTCTCGCCGCGGACCGATGTAAATGAACCAACGCATTAAACAAATACCAAATCATACAAAAAGATATCGATTAATTATGAAAACAAAGAGATAGGTAAATAACTTCAAAACAAAAAGATAAATTAACAATTACATGATATGCGGACGCTACAACCTTGGTCAGGTTTTCTTCCGCCTATGACTTACCAGGTCGTTTTAACCTGTAGTATGATCTGTACGCCATCTGATAAGTCCGCCATGGCACCTCAAAAAAAAGAAGCTACCTGCTTTCCCATAATCACCTTTACCTAAAACACAGTTTATACAAGAAGATACATACGTTTTGAACTGTGTACCAGGTACATTTGAAACCGCTTTATTGTATCCACAACCGTTCACGTCTCTTATTTATAGCTATGATAGATAGAACTGTGCATGTTTGTTTGTTGAAATAATATTTTTATAAAGACATTTACTTTTTATAACTTTAATATTAAAAAAAATCTGTTGTGGCCAGCACAAGGCCTTCCGTTAATTCGATGTATTTGTTCGTTGGAAAAGATTCTATGGTATTCTTCACGTAAGAATGTCCTTGCGCAATAACAAGTGTATGGTTCTTGACGACATACGTAAATGAAGTAGCCTCTTTTTGCTACGCAGGTTATAGGATCTGTTCATAAATGAACAGATTCTATGACCTGTGTAGCAAAAAGAGGTTATTTAATTTATATACAGGGTATTAATACTAAGTCGTTACACCCGAAAATGGTAGTTAGAACTCATTAAAACAAACAACTTTTCTTAGTTCCAATTTTTGATTTGGTGCCCCGGTTCGTAGTTATTGGAGTTCTTTTGTTTTTTGAAAAAATCATCATAACTCCATTATCTTAAAGACTATTGAAGATTTTTTCCCTCAAATTTACCTTTGGGCTCTCTAAAACATTCGACATTTACAATAATTTTTAATTTTTCAAATGGCAAAATGGCGATCCATCAAAAATTTCAATACATGATATTTTGATAACCACTCCATCGATTTTCAACAGTAAAACATTTATAAAATCCTTAAACTATCTACTACAATATTTGTTTAAAACCAACAGGTCTTAAATAACTTATGAATTTGTGTTAACACCTTTAAGGTAGCAACCATCTTCACATAATGATGTGGTTGGTAAACTTTTGTGAATTTTTATAATTTGTGTTTTAAATTATTACAATTTGTTTAGTGGCGTGAGAATTATATAATAATTCGCACAATATAACCATTCAAATAATTTAGCATAATTAGTCAGTTGTCAGTTTAGTGTAGACGGCAACACGAGTTTGATGTTCTCTTATAATAAATAGAAATAATTGTTTCTGTTCTTTGTAAAAATTAGTTGTATAGTTTTTTAGTGTTTAGATTTAATTTAGACTTGTTTGAAACATCTATAACGTTTTAAACAATTTAGTAAATTTAGTTTAATGACACTCACGCCGAGTGCGCGCGCATCCTTCTTCAAACACAGTTATCGATCGATCGACAAGCGACCACCAGTGCTGCAGAGATAACATATCTATATACACACTCACAGTCTCAGTGCTGTCTTGGCTGTTTAGAGAGATCACGCGTTTTCCGCTGTCTCGTGTCGTGTTGTAATTTTATAATTAAGATTAACTTTGCTGGTCTAGCACGGCCAGTGAAAGTAGTTGTTGTTCTTATTATCGTTCGTGTAACTTTGCTAGTGTAGCACGGCTAGTAAAAGTAGTTTTGTTCGAATTATCATTCGTTTACGTCGAATAAGTCGAGTTTTATTTGATTTTGTAGGTACTTGGTATTAGGCCGTGAAATTTTCACGTCGCTATTTATACAGCCAATAAACATTTGCTCAGGAATCAGTTGTAAAATCGTATTACACAACTTGACTTCTAACGTAAACCCGCGTTGTTACGGTTTTGATTCATATTCCTTGTTTGAAATAACAGTATTTCTCTGTAAATTGGAGTTGTACATGTCCTCTTTCGATTGACGTCATCGGGTTGCATCATCTATT
Source organism: Ophonus ardosiacus (assembly GCA_943142095.1). Taxonomy (NCBI): domain Eukaryota; kingdom Metazoa; phylum Arthropoda; class Insecta; order Coleoptera; family Carabidae; genus Ophonus; species Ophonus ardosiacus. The sequence continues at coordinate 37,758,367 of OW964824.1, read as the reverse complement.
GTTGTGTCGTCATAAGTAAACACATTTCTTCATTCTTGTATGCTGGTTAGGTCGTTATTAGGTTCATTTAGGGTTCCTGATATTATTTAGATAGGTTTGTCTGTTCATACACTAATTAACTGATTTGGTTAATTTCAAAGTACAAGTATTATACTTTGTTGTATATTTGGGTTATTGTAGTTTATGTCACTTGTATTCAATACGCTATATCATATCTCTTAGAATTGATTTCATTTGTTGTTTTGTTATTTTGTTTCAATTAAATTTAGCACGTTGTTAGTTCATAAAACTGACTGGTCCTTCATTCGTTTATTCGTTCATTTGTGTTCGTTGTTCGCTAGATCGTTGCTTCGTTTGTTTCACAAATTAATATTATCCCGGGTTTATTGGCCAAGGCCAGTGCTGTAAACCAGCTATCGAAGATTGTCAACATATTTAGTTTACATATAGTTTCCCTTTTTTTCCATATAATTTAAGAACAAACAATATTTGTTATCAATTTTTTTTTCAATCTCTCCAAAAAGAGTATTTATTCATTTACTTGATTTACAAGTGTAGTGTGTTCAGAAAAAAAACCTAATTCGGAGTAGGCTATGAACACAGAATCGTATGTCTGGTCATTATTCAATTCAAAAATCAAGTCACAATTGATCGTGAAATGTGATTTTTAGGAGAAAAGATAATAAAGGAGGATATAGATTATTGCCATTCACCGTTTTCTAAATTATTTCTATTTCATAAAAAGGATACAAGAATATTTCTTTAGATAACATTTTTGACAATACCTTGTATCAAATTGACATTTAATTAAATACTTTGAAATTGATATACGTTTTTTTGTTCATAGCCTACTCCGAGTTAGGATTATTTTTAAATACACTGTACTTACAAGTCATTTAAATGAATTTTTGGGATAGATATTGTAGTAGATAGTTTAAGGATTTTATAAATGTTAACTTTCGAAAATCGATGGAGTGGTTATCAAAAAATGTTTTGAAATTTTTGATTGATTGCCATTTTGTTATTTGAAAAAATAAAAAAATAATTGTAAATGCCAAATGTTTTAAAGGGCCGAAAGGTAATTTTGGAAGAAAAAAAAATCAGTAAGCCTTAAGATAAGGGAGTTACGACGATTTTTCGGAAAACAAAAGAACTCGTATAACTACGAACAGGGGCTTCAAATCAAAAATTGTAACTAAGAAAAGTAATTTATTTTAATGAGTTTTAACTACCATTTTCGGGTGTAACGACTTAGTAGTAACACCCTGTATATCATGTAAAATTGTAACACTAACATATACTATTTTTTACAAATTACATACCAAAAGTTCCTTTGAATAGATTCTATAAATCCAATAAAATTATAACATGAATATAATATATATATATATATATATATATATATATATATATAAATTGCATTTCACACTTCTTTCTTTCTTCTTCAACTTTTCCTTATTTTATTAGGGGTCGCTGTTTTTTACTCTTCTTTTCCACTCATTTATGTCCAACGCATCTTCTTCACATAGTTCTTCCTCTCTCAAGTCTTCTGCGATGCAGTCCTTCCATATTCTTATACCACTTTCTGATCCTATAATTTCTATCTTTGGTTTTGCACTTGACAATGATATCAGTCAATTAGAATTTTTTTAAATATATGAACTGTTTTCATGGTGAATAGCAAAGCTGACCAATTTATGAAAGTTAATCTCTTTATAATTCTTTAACCCTATATCTATCGAATATGAAGGAAAATGTTTAATCAAACCGTATAGAGAAAAGCATTTTTTAATATTTATAATAACGTAAAATGTCAAAAAATAATATTTAACCCTTAACCAGAAGTATCCTCTTTTAGTCTACTCTTGGAAGTATGTGTCTCTTAGACACGTAATTAAGAAAATAACGAATTTTCCCTGAATGTGGGACAATAAAGATATGTACGATATGTATGAACATTTATTCATATTATTAACATTATTACAAGTTATAAAACATATATAAAAACAGAAACTATAATAAAATTGTAAATAAAAGTAAATTATAACTTTGGATTATATTGCGTTCAAAATAAAAATTATAATTCTTCACAACACGTTTACACATAACTTTCTAGAACATTCAAGAAAAATCGGTTTTTCACATTTTATGCACAAAGGCTACATTTTCGCTTTTTTTCAAGTTTATTTGTAGCAGCTGTCTGCGGTTTATCTCTGTTATTCGCAAGTATATTCTGAATAAGGGCCCTTACATATTCTCGTAAATTAGCAATAGAGAGTCTACGATTTAGATGTGGTCTAAGAAGAGTCAGCTAAATTTTCCGTAAAAGCAAATCGCTTTATAGGGGAAACATCCTTGAAGCATAAGTACACAATGTAACAATTTGTCACTGATATATTTACCAACATAAAATACAGATAATGGCCATCGTCGGCTTCTTCTATTAGTTGAATAATTGGCGTATTTATGATCCATGGAATCAACTCCTCCTTTTGTCGTATTGTAAAATCCTATCATTTCAGGTTTATTTATTTCCATATCCGTAGCCTTGCAGTGATGCATACTTGAAACCAGCAAAACGGCTTTGTTTTTCTTTGGCACGTAGCTCAGTAAAGTGATGTCGTTGGGTTCCCATATATTGAAGAAGCGACTTTACGGGATTTATCTGCTAAACACTCCTTGGGAATTTCTCTTTTATTTTTCTTGAGAGTTCCAACATACGTCAGTTTTCGTTTTCGCAGCTCCTCTACTAATGCAATTGAAGAAAACCAATTGTCGGCAGTTATATTCCTGTTGCTGTTAAAAAATTGGCGGAATCAATCTAAGTACGGTTTGTGTAGTAATTGATAATTTTTTTTCTTCATCTGATAAACCGAAGCCATCCGATCCTTTCCCACAATAAATATAGCCGTTATAGAAATAACTGGTATGAGCGTCTGTTAGTGCCAAAACTTTGAGACCATATTTATTTGGCTTTGCAGGCATGTAAACTTCAAATTTACAACGGCCTCGAAAAGGGATAAGCATTTCGTCAAAGCAAGCGTTGACCCCCAAGGAATACAAATTTTGACAATTATTCACAAAGCGTTCAAATATACCTGATATTGCAGCTGATGGATTATCTGTTTTCCTTTCATTCCTAGTTGCTGAATTGTCAAAGCGTAAAGTCAATATAAGGATTTCAAATCTTTTTGCACACATTATTGCATGAAAAATAGGTCGCCCAGTACTTTTCGTTGAAAATAGATAGAATATCTTGGCGATTAGACATAAATTGCTGTTAATATAAAAAGACCCAATAGTGCTTTTATTTCTATTTCATTTGTAGCTCTATAATTAGACTGTTGATGCTTTTTTACTTTTAAGCGTACAGCGTCAAGTTTGGCGTTGGTCCAAGTAATAATTTCCTGCAATATTTCTTTGTGAAATAAAAGTGACCAAATATCTTCGATTTCGGGTATAGGGCCTAACGCTCGTAAGGTATTAGTCATTCCTGGTTTACTCTTCAAAATATTGTGTTGAGCTATTTTTCGTCTAGTTGGAGGCTCCTTACTACTCCATTTGAATCCATGTTTGGCTAAGAAATATTCAGGTAATTCATCAGGCTTCTCTTGCTAGTTTGAGATGTGTTTGTACGATAAGTTCTCATCTGCATCGCTATCATATTCATTTTCATCAGAATCATCAATTCTCTGGCGTGTTGACTGTTCTGTGTAATCTGGATCATCGTCCGAATCGACTATGGGTTCATCTAAGATTGAATCTTCTTCTGCCTCTAATTCTTCTAAACACTTCATAATTTTCGCTTCGAAGTTAATATCATCATATCTAAAGACTTCGCTTCGTCGTCGTTTGGATGCACTATGACCATCATAAGTGCTTGGAATTGCATCCATTGTGTGTATGTCAAAAGGTCTAAAAAGTTTGAGTAATAATATTTCCGAAATAAATAAGAACAAAATTATTTCTTACCAATATATTCTGTTTCGTATCTGAAAGTATTTGTCGAATAGACAACAAAAAATACGAACGTTTTTAGAATATTAGAGAGTTATTGCAGCTTCAACGCAAAAATAACGTGTACTTTAAAGTCACGTGACAGCCCTAGTGCGCATGCGTACTAATAAGGTTCACGTTATATGTATAAGGAGACACGTTATGTGCAATGGAATAGCGAGCGTTTAACGTCGCACGTTCTGTATGTTTTGAGGTTATGTTTCGGTGAAAAGTATGGATGTAACCTCGTTTGTGTTGCTTTTAGCGTTGACGTTAGCGTGAATGCAATAATTAAATGCGGTAAACATTGAAATTGAAAGTCATTTATTTTAAAAATAAAGTGTTTTCTACATAAGGTTAACGTTTACGTTCTTTCATCTTAGAAGTTGCAATAACTCCCTATTATGTGCCTACAAGCACCGTAACTTTTCACTTACTAGAAGTATGTGTCTACCAGACACCGTAACTTTTCACAAATGACCTGTGCTCAACGAAAAACAAATCGCAAATGGCCATATTTGGTATTAACTGACACTTCAAGTCACGTGAGGAACATATCTAGAGGGTGGGGTAAACTAAAGTATTATTACGATTAGTATTGCAAAAGTAAAAATAGTACGTGTCTGTCAGACACATACTTCTGGTTAAGGGTTTTAACGGCGTCTTTTTTTAAAAAAAAAAAACTTAAAGACTTCGAATAAGGTAGATCAATTGTAACCAAATTCTAATAACCTCTTCATATGGATATAAAGAAAAGGAATACGAAAGAATTATAATTTTTAGAATTGTATTATTGGAGTTATCGTCGGAGAAAAATTTGTTACAAAAGGACACACTCACATGGACACATACACACACACGGACACACAAAAACACACACACACACACACATATATATATATATATATATATATATATATATATATATATATATATATATATATCATCTGCTCCTCATTTTGACTGACAACGATGATTGTGGTATCAATAGAAAGATGAAACTTTTCTACATCAAATATATGCAAATTAAATTCTCGATTTAATAAGTGTTTAAAAAAATTTATTTATTTAATTACAATACAACAGCATAACTGCTCAAAGACTTATAATGAACTGAACAAGTTTATCTAATTCTACGGCCTATTTAAACTGTTTCTTATCATACGTGTGGGTAGATGGAAACTTTCCAAGGGAAGCTTGGTTTAGGTCTCTTACACAAACAGGATATGATTATTGTGAAATATCTACAGGGCCTTACATAATTTGCATAGCATTTTTGAACAAAAAGATAAACAAATGTTTGACATTTTATCTATCAGAATTTGTTAGCTATGATTTATTGTGTTATTTCACGCGTCTATTCAGGTATTGTCGTATATGTTGAGCGTATCAACATAATATATTCTATAATTAGGAATAAGATGAACACTTTTCTTGATTAACCACTAATTTATTTAAATGTTTAAATGTTACAATTATTTCGACTTTTCAGTCATCATCAGACTTGTGTACAGAGAAAATTTATGTACAGTTATAGACCACGTGAGTGTAACGGTCAATTTGTGTCAGCAAATACAAACTACATATTGAGTAAGGGTGAATAGCTTACTTCTACTTGGTCATTACAACTTTTTTCGGCTAAATGTTTAATTTCAAACCCAATAAACACAAAAATATACCTTTTACATACATCTCATATTCGACTTTCACCATTATATATACATTGTAGGTCGGTTATTTTCATTGTGTACATCGGAAGTACATTCCAGGAACATTGAAATGTCCCGGTTTTCGTATCTATACAATGTACATAACATGTGCTAATGTATGTTATTTATAAAATGAAAAAATATACATAGTACATCGACTGAAGATATTATGTATATAAAATTAAAATTGTTGGTATGTACAAATATCTTTTTGTTACTGTTCATATCACATACATTAAAGATTCGTTTATATTAAAAAATATACATTACATATACTAAAAAGTTTAATTGCATTTTATTTATTTTAGAAATTATATAAATTCCTTTGGAAATAATTTTGATTTATTATAAAAAAAATACATTCTATGTATTATTAACGGATTACAAAGCTTTTCTATTTATTATATATAAAAAAAAATACATTCTATGTATTATTGATGGATTACAAAGTTCCTATTTCTGCTCTGTCATCTTCAATTAGCGGTGAAGTAGTATTCCTAGACAAAATAAATATTGTTTAATATAAAATGGATTAAAATTATACACATATTTCTAAATTATATATATTGCTTTTACAGTTATTCCTGTAGGATTCAAAAGATTGAATTATTGAAAGAAAAAAGATTTCTGTGAAAATTAAATAATATAAATTTCAAAGTTTATAGAAAAAAGCATTGAAATATGAATGACTATCTCACCTTTTACGATTATTTTCCAGCCTATCCTTAGCTCGAAGTAGCCAGGCTTTAATAATCTTTATTACTTCATCATCCTGAACATCGAATGTCCTTTTGTTCATTCTAACAGCTTCTAAAATATTGTAAATGATTTATATGAAATTTTGACCAAAAACAAATAAAACTTACTTATAATAACGCTTTCCATATTAAGGGTTTTAAACATTTTTTTACCCTTGACTCCCTCCCAGCTGTACCCAACTCCAATTTCATTCCCCATCATGGTATATAATATCCTTTTGGTTATTTCTTTTACCGTATCCCCGCCAATTCGACTCATTTCTTTTGCCTGCAATATAATTATTTAAGAGAATTTTTAAAACAATTCCATATTACAAAAAATTAGTTCTAATAAAAAGACTTTGGAATTACGAGACCATTAAAATATTATTTTTATATAACATGAAATATAGTATTTAACAGGAATATATCACATTAGATTTAAATTTATTTGTTTTACATTATTTTTAAATGAAATTTAACTTCAATATATCTTCGAGTTGTAATTTCGAATATACCTAAATATATAAAAGTTAATATCACTTTCGGCTAAACTGGAAGAGGTACATTCATGTTAAATACCACCATTCTAGTACACGAGTATCCAAACACCAAATAATCATTTGAAATAGAAATATTATTTTTATTGTCCCGTTTTTCAAAACCACCAGTATTTAGCTACATATTTTCAAGAAATCTTAATCATACTTTAAAAACAAATAACTATATTCTTACCAACAAATCTATTTTGTTCTGTAGAAAGCCTATTTTCTAATTCATATAATTTATCGAAACTTTTAATTGGCATGGATTTCACAATCAATAAAATTTCTGCAACTTCTTCTGAGTTAGTTATTACATTGTCTTCTTTCAAATCTTTTAGAAGAATTGCAAAATTTTCGGAATGTTCAGTCAGTTTACTATTTATAAGATATAACTGCCGAAGTACTTGTTGAAATTCTGAAAAATAAAATAATAAATCGAAAAATATAATCAGTCTTATTTTTTCAATAACCTTCATGCTTTTTCACATAATCAGACAAATCGTTTGCTGAATTACATGAGAAACTGGATATATCGCTTTCTGAAGACATATTTTTTAGTTTGTTGCCATAACTTTGTTTAGGCAATTTATTGCTTTTTGGTGTAGGCATTGAAGGACAATCAGTATCAGATGATGAATCACTGCTCTGATGATTACCAGAAACATTTCTTTTACGTTTTAAGGAGAAAGCGTCTTCATTTCCAGATGATAATACATCCGTATATGTAGCTTTATGAGCCTTTTTTTTGAACATAATCAAAATTTACTATAATATTTATTTTTCAAGCTTAATATTACTTACCATATTTTCCCAAAATTCTGGCTGGATATACTTTCCAATCGCATTCGGGAGATATTCGGCTTCTTATTATATCATTAATTTTTGTCCGGTTATATTTAGCTGATGGCCAAAAACATTCATTACTTTCATTTATGTACCAACTTTTAGGAACCGCTTCAACTGTGTTTTTTTCTTTAAAATGTACAACAAACCAACTGTCTGACATTCTTTAACATAAACAAACAAAACATTCTTTCTTACATACAAAAATTGTTATTAAGAAACTTACTTGTATACAATAAATGAAAAATACAGTCATAAATGAAGTAATGGAAACATAGCAATATTTTTATCATGTGGTAATCCCATTAGCTTATATTTTATATCTTTAAAATTATAAATTTTCAGAGTTCCAAACGAAGATGCTAGCACATCATATATCCCCAAAAATTTTGAAATACATGGTTTTGAATATAAATTTGATTTATTATTAAAATCAGTGCCTAGTATAACCATTTCTTTAGAATTAATGTTATAAGCAAAATTTTTGATTTCTATGATATCTCCATTGTTCATTTCAATAAATTTGTCAGAAGAATTAAGTCGTAGTACAAATTTTTGCGAAATATGCTGTTTATATTGTGGATTTGTACATTCTTCTACTAAAGGTCCATCAAAATGTGTTTGTTTAAAACAATTATCTGTTTCTTTATATATAACTGTACTTTGATCTTCAAAAACTCGTCGAATAACTTGTTGCAAGGGATTTCCCGCTTTTCTAACTTTTTTTAATAATTGTTGCATATAATTTTCAAAAGGAAAAGCATTAAAATTGTTTAAAGAGCCAAATCTTTTTACATCATCACACAAATGCAACAAATTATGTACATTGTGTGAAATGATGTCACTTCCGTATAATTTCTCACTGTTTTTAACAAAATATTCTAATAATCGGTGAGCAAAGTTTATGTACTCTTCATTATGACAAAAATTTGAATTTAGCAAAATTATTGTTGCTACATGTAATGTTATAAAATTTTTATATAATTTATGTGAAATTATATTTTTTAAAGTAACTGGCCCAGTGTATAATAGTAAAAGACGAAATTCTGTTTCTTTATATCTTTTACATTCAGTTATAGATCTAGTTTTACGTGAAAATTCACTCGGTATAAAAGATTTCAAATTTTTCAATTTAGCCGACAATTTCTCAACGTCTTTAGCACATAATTTGTACGGAGGTTTCCCAAAAATTATTCCAAATCTTGAGTTACAAAATAAACGTTTGACAACACCTAAACAGAGTAAGTGCATGTAATCCAGAGGTATATCTTGAACCAGATCAAACTGAGGAATTTGTTCTAGAACAGAATAGCCAGTGTGGTATTCAGGATGTAAACGATCTCTGAAACCTTCTGTACGTTTACATATTTTATTTATTCCTGGAAAACATAGAACATTGTTGACCATATCACCTTCTTCAATGCATTTAGTGCAAGAAAAGTATCCGGAATGACCTTTTACTGACAATATATACGATTTGGCAGGCGTATCACAAACAAACATTTTAATCTTAAAATTATGCTTTTTGCCATTAACAAATAATCCATTACTAGACAACGCTGCAGCTTCCTGAATAAATTCCTCTAGAAATGAACTAGAATTTTTAGGTTTGTTATATCGATGATAAAGTCCAATTAATAAAACTGAATTAATTAAAGACTTTATGGAAGCAATAGTTCCCAAAATTGGCCAAAAACAACTTGAACTACTTTTGCTTAAAGGTAATCCGACAATATTAATTATCATTTCAATATTTACATTATCGGTAAGAGAAATTTGGTACTTTTCGACACATTTATTGATACTTCTTTCAATTCCAAAGGGATGGTAATATCCTGGTTCAACAGGTTTTATATTTGTTTTTCGAGGTGTACCTATCAATGTTCTAGCGTCTTTGAGAAGTTCAGTATGTCCAAATTCATTTAATATACACAGCAATTTGTTTAAACTACCATGAGTTATATTTTCTTGTACTGCCCAAGTTTGTAATCTCAAACTTAATGTTACAATTTCTGGTTTTACGTGTTTGTTATTGTGATCAACTACATTCGAATTTGAATTAAATGACGAATCATTGTTATCATAATTAGAATTGTCAAGATATTCAAAATTTAAAGAACTGGAACTACCGAAAGTATTAGAATTTTGTGCCCTTTGTAATGCTAACGCAGTTTTATGATGGTTAACACTATCGGATATTGAATTTAATGTTTTAATAACATTATTTCTAATTTTCTATT